>JBAMNC010000819.1:0-431156 GCA_037902135.1 Cetoscarus ocellatus | reverse complement strand
AAAAAATGCACAACAATGTAAACCTCAAAACATCGTATTGCATTGGTCTCTTTGCCTATTAAGAGCTGGAATTGCACTTAATTTGGACATCATTAGCATAATGTGGCTAATTCATGAGATATAAAAGGGGGTACAAAATTTAGGTACTGTATCACTGATATCATGTTTTTAATGATGATATAACAAATATAACTACCAAATTCAATCAAAATTTAAGTGCAATTCCAGACTGCATTAGCCTTTTTTTTCAGTATAGCATACTACACACTACTGTTTACGTTCTTAAAAAATGACCAATTTTCAACTCATCAATGCAGCAAATTTTGAACAAGGGAAACTTGTTGATGTGGGACATTGCAAAAATAAGTTGAAAATTAAAAGTCCTTTTTAAGAGTGTATAAAATGCTGTCACTCAAGCATATCACCGTTAATGCAAATACACTCTACTGACACAGATCACACTTCAAATAATTCAGCTATGAAGTTAGTACAGGCTTCAAAAATGAAACATCAACAGAAACATTTTCTTCCAGGGAATCTCGCTGAATATCTAAATCTAGTTTTGTGACAGCTAAAATGTCCATTCTAACCCACTGGTCTCCATTTCAGTTGTGCTTTTTGGGAATTTGATAATCTGATTAGCTTGATAATTTACATCATGGTTGTCCTTCAAATGTTTATTTCATTATTTCAGCCAGTTACGAACAATTTGATTAGCTTCATCGGACACTGAACTTCTGTCATGGGAATGGACATTTTCCGCTGTATAAGGAGAGCAGGCGCACACTTTGAGAGAACTTGCAGATAAAGCATTTCGTCTCGAGCGTAAAAAAGCAGGAGGAAGAAGGGATGGAAGCAAAGGATGGATGGATGGATGGATCGGGGAAAGTGTCTGTCTCACCTTGGCAGCCTACAGCGAATGACCCAACACCAAGAAAAGGATGGAGAGATGAGAGGTTGGATGGAGATTATGGTGGTGGTGAGCAAGGGAAGAAAAGATGAGGGAACACGACACAGAGAAAAACAGGAGAAGACGACATTCTTTTGGGTGATGCAGAGTTTGAATAAACACAAGAACAAAACAGGCAACTGTGGTGACTGATTGGTAAAAGGGATTGTGAGGTGAAAATAAAGAAGTGGAACAAATGAATAAGGGTAAAAGTGACAGGATGACAAGTGATAAAGCACAAATCAATTCTTTTATAAATCTCTCTTTTTATTGTAAACAAAGTCAAAAAGTGTTGACGTCCTTCAAAATAAAACACAGGTTGGTGAGTCATGTCGGGACATAAGGACAGAGCTACTGCTGGATCTCTTTTCCTTACCTGGTGATCCACTCAGTCCTGAGCCTCCAGGAGCTCCAGGTGGGCCTTGGATACCACCAGTTGGCTCACCTGGGGGTCCTGGGAGACCTGGAATACCTGGGAAACCATCAACACCACGTTCTCCCTTCAGTCCAGGAATACCAAAACGGCCATCACCACCTGAAATAGACAGAATGTTGATTGAATATTTTCTTGATTTTTTTTCTCACTTAAAACAAGCACAACTGTTCCTACAAGTCCCTCTGCCTCACCAGGAAATCCAGGTCCTCCAGGTGTCCCAGGCAGGCCCTTGTCTCCTGGTAATCCGGGAAGACCATCTCTTCCTGAAGCTCCAGGTGTTGCTCCTAACACCTCTCCAGGCTGACCCTAGATCCTGGAATCCCTGGAAGTCCATCCTTTCCCCGACCACCATCAAAAGACCGTCCCGGAGAACCAGGAATTCCAGAATCACCTCTGGGTCCTGGAAAACCTGCAAGAAAATACGCATATTGGTGACTGGGAGCATTATCACTTTAGGATCCATTTTTTTCCTACTCCTTACACCACTCGCCCTTGCTTCCACCTCTCTAGCATGACTATTTTATGCATACATGGTATAATTGGTACAGTATTGGCCTAAAATGTTCAATATCAGTACCGGCCGATCTCGAAATTTTTGCAGATATTTACAGCTAATATTACAGCCATACTGGGCCGCATGGTGGCACAGCAGGTTGGAGCGCGTGCCTCACAGCAAGAAGATTGCTGGTTCAACTCCTCGTGTTGACCTGGGTCATCCTGTATGCAGTTTGCACCCCGTACCTGTGTGGGTTTTCTCTGAGCACTCCCGTTTCCTTCCACAGACCATAAATCTGCTTGTAAGGTTAAATAGGTGTGAATATGAGCTTGAATGATTGTCTATCTATGTAGCCCTGTGATTGGCTGGTGACCATTTCAGGGTGATTCCTGCCTCTCGCCCAATATCAGGTTGGACAGGCTGACTACTACATGTGTCTATGAAAAGACCCACCCTACTCCCTACTCTACTTCTGTTCTTATAAGCTCATTATTAAAATGACTTATCGCCACATTGATGACAAGGACCAGCTACAACTAAAATTACCTTGAGGTCCAGGTTGGCCACCAAAACCAGGATCTCCTCTTTCTCCCTTGGCACCATCAAACCCTGGACGTCCAGGGCCTCCTGGCAAACCTGGCTGACCTTTAGGACCTGTGTTAGTGCAAAGTATGTTTAAGTCATGGGTGTAATGGTTTGATACAATGTTTCAAAGACTCAAAGTCTGATTTAAATACAGAAAAAAACAGCCAGTATCCAGTTACTACAATGAAATTACAATCCAAAATCTTGTTCGAATTGTACCTGGTCGTCCGGGTATACCAGGGAAACCAGGGTCTCCATCCTCACCAGGAATGGTACAAGGCAGCACTTGGCCTAGTAGCAGTCATAAACATGTTAGCAATCACAGTGAGGATGATAACAAAAAACAGTTAACACAATGAAAACACTGGCTACTCGTCATTTTAGTTTAGATGACAACTGAACAGTTTAGACCATAAGAACATTCTTTGGTTGTAGCATCCAGAGGTATTTTGGACTGACCCATTGAGAAATCAACAACATACTTAAAGTTCAAGGCTAGTTAATTTATAAAACAATGTCGGGCTTGAAATTTAAAGCACTGAACCAAACTTAAGCACTTTAGATATCTCTTAGTCTGATAGAATTATCAAGAAATGCTAAAGCTTTACCATCAATGTGTTCGAGCATACTGGCCGAGTTTCCGGGTTGTTTATAGAATACAATTTGGTCAAGTATGAAATCTGCACACAACATACCAACCAACTACATGCTAGCACAATACAAAATGTCTTAAATTCATCAATAATAAAACACTTTACACAATATATTATATCAACATTTTTCAAACCATCCGCCAGAAGAGATTCCCATGAATGTCTTTGATGAACTTTGATTGTCTGTCGCCTCCATTCATGCGGTTACTTCTTCCAAATAAGTTCATATCGGTTAAATTAATGTTTAATGATTGTGTGTTGGAGGTTGGATGTTGTTAGTAGCAAATTCATCACAATTAATGGTAGTTTGAAAAAAAGAAATAATAACAAATTGACTACAAAATTAGGACGGTTAATTCAGTTTCGTGTTTGGAAGATACATTTTGACTAAGGGACCCTCGCCCACCCCTGACCTTGATTGGTTAAAAGCACTTAGCAGCGGCAGGGCTTGAAAACATGCGCCAGGTTTCAGCAGCTTTGATTGGAGGAAGAGACAAGCTGTAGGTTTCCAATAACAGGTAGTAACAATTCCACGTTGGTGTCCTTTCAATGGCACACTGCCTGAAACTTAGCTGTAAATCATCGACTGACTCTGCCAGAGTGGAATCCCTGAGACACAGGGAGCAAGAGGCTTCCATCCATCGGCTTCATCATGGACAAACGATTCCCAGCAAGTTTTCAGGGTGCAAAAGACTACAAAGCCAAGAAGTACTGCACAAAATGTTGTAATGACAACTTCTAAATCTACTGTTTATTACCAGAATACCCAACACACCTTTGTTTCTAGATACCTGGGGTATTTTCATTACATCAAGTCAACTTTGTGTTCACACTGCAAACAAAAGGTCAAGTTTAACGGCATTTGAGTATAATAATCTTGCCGTGCAGCATTCGGGCATTTATGCTACAAAGTGCTATATTCATGAGTGAATTTCGATTGGACAGTTGGCCAGACACAGCCTTAGAGATAAGGTGAGGGGCATGGACATCTGGAGAGATGTCAAGATAGAAATGCAAATGTGTTTGCAAAGTGAACACAATAAATAGTAAGCATATAACAGTTCTATAGACCCCTTTTGCTACTTTCTGTCTGGGAAGTAATATCTTATGTTTGGTTTGGACCAGTGTTAATTTTGTTGACTAATTATTTTCTTCATAGTTTTCGTCAACAACCTTTTTTTCCTGATGAAAACTAGACTATTACTAAAAGAAAACAAACAGTGTACATGGAAAAAAACTCAAAACTAAATTAAGTGACATTTTCGTCAACAAATAAAAACTAGACTAAAATGTTTGACGCAGACTTAATCCAATCAGACCTAATTTCGTCATGTAGTAAGTAGGGACAAGTTAGGAATATATCCAATCACAGCTACTTTGGTTGTGTGGAAAGGTTGGATGAGTTAAGAGGGACATCCAATCACAACTGCGTTAGCTTAGCAAGTGTAAACATGACTTCAGAAATTCAGGGACACAAAAACTGCCTTACACTTTACACTTCATATTTTAGTCGACTAAATTTACAGTAGATAGACTAAAATGTGAAATTTCATTGACTAAAACAAGACTAAAATTAAAACAATTTAGATGACTAAATTATGACTAAAACTAAAAGATATTTTAGGCAAAAGACTATTTCTCAAACTAAATTAAAAAGTGATGTCAAAATTAACACTGGTGTGGACTTACTCTGGCTGAATGGGAACATAAACAAATCCAACCTAAAGTTGGGAAACTGCTTCTGTAAGCAGTTTGGTTTGCTGGAGGGGCATACTTCACTGATCCACCAGAGGCTAGGCTGTCTTTAACTAACGCTAAATATCCTCTTCCAGACATATTACTCTGGCTGGTGGATGAAAAAGTTAGTTACCCACCCGTTCCCTCTCCGGTGCCATTAACCCCTTCACAGCCGGATTCACCTAGACAGATACACATGCACAAGGAAGATCACAGAGGTGGAGGGATGGATGGATGGAGTAAGAGAGAGTAGAGAGAGAAGGAGAGTGACAGAGAGAAAGAGGTAAAGAGAGAGGTAGAAGATGGCGGCATACAAAGCCAGTTAGGGTCATTTGCATGCGCCAGTAAAGCAATTAAAATGTTTTATCATCAAACAAATTAGCAATCAGTTACATTCAATTAACTCAAGGCACATTCAGTTAAGCAAAAGCACAATAAAATGCTTGCTTCAAAGTAAAAAATGCTGAATAAGGTTATTCCACCCAATGAGGAGAGAGAGGAAAACAAAACAGTACAACTGAAGTTCAGTTGTACTGTGTCCACCCTTGTGTCTCAGCTCATATGAGTGACAATAACCTTTGAAATTAGAGCAAATTAATCATTTGTTTAGCATTAGCATCATGGTATAAGAGCACACATTCATACTGAAGATGAGAGGCCAGCTGTGCTTTGTGTCATTTAGTCTCAGAGAAAAAAAGCATTACAGAAGTCTGAAAGATGAGGCTAGTGTTTTTGAGAAGATCCATGCCTATTTTAGGCAAATTGGTAGTATTAATGGAAGTAAGTGACAGTTTATATTCACACGAATTATGCAAGTTTTGGGGTTGGGTTGGGAAGGTTTAGATTGGATTTGTTTGATTCTGTTGAATGGGACTGCATTGAATTAAATTAAATTACTGTGGGCTAAATAGGGTGGGCATAATTTAATTTGACTTTATTTGGTATAGCTAGCATGTATCAGGTTAAGTTGGACTGGACTAAATTAGGATGGGTTGGGCTGAGTTGAAACGTGCTTGATTAGATTGAATTGGATTAAATTTGATTGTGTTGAGGTTGGTTCTGTTGGATTGGGCTGAACTGGATGGAGTTCGTTTATGCTGGAAATGATTGGATTGGACTGGATGAAGTTGGTTGGGCTGGATTGGATTGAGCTGTGTATGGTATGGTTGGATTAGGTTGGGTCAGATCATGTTGGCTGAGTTGGCTAATTGGACTGTATTAAAATGGATTCAGTTTGTTGGATTGGATTGGTTTGGGGTTATTTTAATTTAATTGGGAAGGGCTGGGTTAGGTTGTATTTAGTTTGAAATGGCTTAGATTGAAACATATTGTGTTTGGCTGGGTTGATTTGAACTGGATCATATTGTACTGGATTATATTATCTTGGGTTAAATTGTGTTGGATTGGGTTTAGTTGGTCATATATTGGATTGAATTGAAAGGTTTAATTGAGTTGTTTGGGGTTTCATTGGTTATTTTGGTATGAATATTCGATGGAATAGAGTGGACTGGGTTGCAATGGATCATGTTTGAACAAATTCGATTATACTGGATTTAGTGTTGGTTTGGACGGCTTTAGACTAAATTTGATTGGACTGGATTTGATCAGGCAGGACTGGGTTTGATTAAACTGGGTTGGGCTGTTTTTGTGTTGGATGATCAGACTGGATTGGAGTGGTCTGGATTGGAACAGAGTTCAAGGCTTGAAGTTCCCTTTTTGTTCTCATCGTTTTATTTATGTAGTTTTAGTTTCCTGTTCAAATAATGATTTGAAATAGAAACTACAGAGAAGTTTCAAGCATAATTCCAAATACAACTTAGCTGAAAACAGTTTAGCTCATCAGCCTGAATAAAAAACAGATCCAAGAAATAAGGTTAAACAACTAGCATCATCTTTAAAAGTTCAACCAAATTCATTGGATTATATGAACATGCTGATTTTTCGGTAACAATTTGAAAGGCCAAATTAACCCCCTATCTCTGAGACTAAAGGAGCACAGTTGCATTTGAGCGATCAGCATTGAAATGTCATCATTGTGCATCAACAATCTAACAAAAGCAGTTTATGGATTATGGATTATTGGCTGCAGAAGAGGTGTATAAGCACATTAATGGAGACCATTAATCATGTAGTTAACGGTTTGCTGCTGCGGCCCAGGCATGAAGGGGAAGAAGAAAACCTAAGTAAATGCACATTTTCCCTTTAGCTCCAGGATAATATTGTTTCTTTGACTCAAGAAAGTGGGCCATGAGCTGATTGTCCCCCAGTAATGTCTGCTAATGGTTTAGGGTTTTAAGATGAAGTTCTTATTGAAACTACAGTAGAAAATGAATGGAAAGTGACTGGATGGGATGGATGTTTGAGCTGTGGTTTCATCCTGTGGGGGTAAATATGATATGATATCCATAAACATGCACTGTCTTTCTCGTAACCACCCATTCAAAGTCACACACACATCAACACACACACACACACATATAAACACATACAGATACACACACAATTCAAACTCTTCCTTTCCTCATCTTTGGCTCTTGTTGTTTCCTCCCCATCACTTACCTCTTGGTCCTGGTAAACCTGGTGGCCCTGGTAATCCAGGTATACCAGGATCTCCATCAGCTCCACGGAAGCCTGGTGTTCCAACATAACCAATGCCAGGCTCCCCAAGACCACCAGGAAGACCCTTGGGTCCTGGAAATCCTGGGAAACCTTTCTCTCCAACTGTTCCATAACCAGCATCACCCTTGAAACAGGGAAATGTTCAAAAATCTGTATTCGTACACAGTCCTTTATAAAGTTCTGCAAACTGTCAGATGACTAAAAGTATGGTTATGGTGGGAACTCACTGGGGGTCCAGGTGCACCAGGGAAACCAGGAAGTCCATCTCTACCAGGTTTTCCAGTTTCTCCTCTGGGCCCTCTCGGTCCAGGAGCACCAAGCTCCCCCTTTACCCCCAAACCAAAGCTTGGGTAGAAAGATGCCCCCTTCTCTCCCTTACGACCAAAGAAACCCCTCTCACCAGCACGACCCTGAGGAAAGATGGGAATTATGGCTGTTTATAAAACTTTTCTCAATTCAGAGTACTTATCAAAATCTAAAGTCTAAAAACCGAGTCAAAACATATCCTACTGGAGATCCTGGAACACCATTGAAGCCAGGAGTGCCGGGATCACCAGGTTCACCCTTGCGACCAGGAAACCCAGGGCTGCCATTGCTTCCTGGACCCCCAGGTAACCCAGGCAGCCCAGGTGAGCCTCCTCCCAGACAGGCACAATCACCAGGGTCACCTGGAGGAAAAGGTAAAACAAAGATGGTAGAGCAGAGACATGATTGAAAAGAGTGAAGTTGAGGGAATTAGCAAGAAATCAGGACAGAACTGCACTGCTCAACCATGATTAATGGCATTCAATTTCCATACATTTAAATCTAGATGACTTGTTTATTCTCAAAAATCTCATGTCTTTCTCAGTGGGGCTGGTTTATATTTGATGAATAGCCTCTTCTTGGGCTTGTATTTTAAAACATGAAAAATGAAACCATCGTACATTTGCTCCGACTGAATCAGATGCCAAAGTACCAGAGTGGTTTTCACACCACCAGCTTGGTTGCTTTCCTTCCATTTAGTTGAAAAAGCGATACAACTTTGCATTTTTCTTTTGGATCATTTCACGTTTGCATGGCAGACTCTAGCTGAGTCACACAAGCACCCTTGAGTGTTGCACACAAAAGCCGCCTGAATGTCCTCTGTAAGATTTAACAGATGAGCATATTTATTAATGTGGGATCGGCCTTGTGATGTAAGTGTAAACAAACTCGAGATTATTTTGCTGTAACCAACAAACTCACAAAATCCAACTGGCCTTTTAATAAAGACAGCTATGGCAATGGATACTTCCTACTTCTGCTTAAATGATAAGGCATCTTAAGGACTCTGCACTCAATGGAAAAATACAGATGGTCCATCTCAAAGGAAATCAATGTCAAGAACATGTTAACTGTTGCACTGCTTTTATCTGAGAACAATAATACTTGATTTTGTAGTTGTAAAAGTGTACCTCTGAAGCCTTTGAATCCCGTGTTACCCGGCTCCCCTCTGGGACCAGGCTGCCCAGGCTGTCCAGGGTAACTGGTAGGTACGTCAGGGGAACCTGCACATGCACACCAGGTACAAAATCAGATCAGTTTTAACAAAATAATTTTTCAGCTTTAACAAACTTATATTTTGGATCCTCAACATGTTTAAACATAATTTTTGTTATACTGACTACTGTAAGATGTAAGATCAATAGGCTTTTTCGGACCAAGGGTACTTTTACCAATAAACTAGGCACAACTAGAGGAGTTCAGTATGAAAACAATCTTGAAAAAGTTGAAGTCTTTGTCATTGAAGAGACCTACTCGCTTCTACTTAAGAGTTGGTACTGCTTCAGCACTAAAGGAAAACTGATATAACTATATTACACAGTGATTGTACAACAAATCCTAAAAGGGTAAGTCCAAGGTTTTTGAAGAGGGTTAGCTATGGCACTAGAAACACGATTGCCAACTTGCAAGCTTTGTCCCAACAGGAAATATCCAGAGCTGGATGCTAGCCGATATACATCAGTCAACGAATACCTTGTAATTACTCCACTTTTCAGTTAAATTACTCATATCTCCTTTCTATTTCATTAAACAGATAAAAACACACAAATTGCAAAAAAGTGAGACTGCATTTTCTTCTATCTTGTTGGTGTTGCTGTACTCAATTTAAGCCAATAAGACTCAAATTCATAAGGGAAAATATTTCTGTGTCCAAACCAATCAACAAGCAGATAGAACAGCTAATGAGCTATGGACATTTAGCCACCTAAAGTTAGCCATTCAGCAGCCAACGCTGTTAGCATTTCTAACCTTCCTTGCAAACAATGATGAATACTTAAACTTATCTGAATGCTAATGCTGACTCACAAAGCTAACTGTTTATGAGATTTGCTGCTTCAGCTTCAAGCTTATCAACCTGAGAGTGTCGTCAGAAGATAATATCAAACATGAGACAATGGCTAATAGAAGTAATATACCAAATTGATGAATACAATGTTGTCAGAGCATTCAGTTCTTCTCAGAGATTTCTCAGAACTCTTGATCCGAAAAAACACCTGATTGATGACATGTTTAAAGAACATACTTACTTTTTAACAACATGCGCCTAAACCCAAATATATATCAAATATAAGCTGCACAGTATAGCTTCACAGTGTGAAATTGGGATTAGTCACTTTGGTCAGCATTTAATACGAAAGAATTCAGCTGCTCTTGCAAGATGACAGGTGCTTACTTAAGGAATAAGCATACACTTGTTTATATTGTTAACAAATATAAAACAGTATTGCTCTTCAGTGATTTAACGTGGACAGTAATGACTGAGCTACTTGAATCAAGCAGCAATTACATTTTTTTTAGGTCTGGCAAATACACAAACAAAGGAGACAAGTACCAGGGAGACACAGTCACGTTGTTTTGTGGCAGAGAAAATTAAATATTACTTTTCATCCTCTGCATGATAAGAAACTTGATTAAAAAGTTAATAATGGCATTGCAAACTTTTAAGGCAAGATAAACATGATAATAACTGCAAATAATTTATTTTTGTTTGTGTCTCCACTTCATTCTGCTTTGTTTTTTGTGTAAATGCCCTCAAAGTGAACAAAATACCCCTGCTGTCTTGCATCATGCCCATGTTAAAATCAGTGAATTTGCAGGCGACACCTTGTGGCCAAAGATGAGAAAAGCAGCTTGGAATAGAGAGAGCCTCCCATCCAAGTCTGAAGCCTGGAAAAGCTCTTCTCAGCTATACTTACCACCCAACCCTCCACAGAGTATAGCATTTTTTAAAAAAGCAGTTTGGAAGTTAAGATACTGCCTGCTGAAAGTTTTGTTTGCTGAATTCTAACGGTTGGCAGGCTGAATATTGCCATGGCAATCAAAGCAATATGGCCGCCTTCAGAATACCTGCCTTTGGGCCTGGGAGACACCTCAGGATAGATGACACATGGGACCAACAGCAAGGCCTTGGAGGACAGTTAAAGCAGTCAAACCATTTTGTGTTTAACTCTACACTTCTGATGCTTCACTTATGAATATGGAAGGTATTAAAATAAAAATCCAAACTCAATTTTTAATGATAAATCTTTTATTCCTACGACGGCTTTTTGAGGATAGAGGTCCTTTATCTTTTATCAAGGTCTTCCTTGGTTATCATTACTATAGCCACTAAAAATATTGATATTTAGGTTCCTTTAGCAGGTGCTGTATATTCAGAGTGTTCACAGACAAATAAAAAGCAAACAACATTCAGGAAAAGATCAAATGTACTCTTACAAGTCAAGATACTATAAAGTTTAATGTCTGTATTCAATTGCCTGCAAAAGTCTGGAATCATCCAATCCAAAAGCCTTAATGGATTTCCACCTCTCAAACAAGCCACATCAATCCATGCCATGAGCACCTGTGGAAGAAAAACCAAGGAGTTTTTGGTAAGTCTGTGCAGTAATGAACGTACTTGTGGGGCCCTGAAGTCCAGGAGGGCCAGGAGGTCCTGGAAGTCCAGGGGCACCAGGGAGTCCTTCAGCACCATAGCTAGGTAAGCCTGGGCTCCCTTTCTCTCCTTTTGGACCAGGGGTTCCAGGGAAACCTGGGGCTCCATTACGACCTGGCATGAAGAAAAGGAAAAATGATTGGTTTGTTATCTGAACTACTATCTTATCACAAGCATAAACCTATTATTGATTGCCAGAGATTTGTTCAATTAACTTTGGGTCTCATGTCTAAACATATTACCTGTGCCAAAACCACCAATTCCAGGTGGACCTGGTTGTCCTGGAAATCCTTGTGGTCCCTGGTCACCAGGAGACCCAGGAAAGCCATTGAAGCCTGGGTTACCTGGAGGACCTTTAGCCGAGCACAACAGAAATGTTAGCACAAGGAACTCAATACATATCAAAAAAGCACATACGCAGTTCACCTATGAATGACCTACTGATATATATACATTTCATGTATTCGGGTTACCTTGAACAGAGGCACCAATACCACTAACATAAGCAGGAGGTCCTGGTGGCCCTTGATCTCCCTGGTCTCCCTAAAAATCATAGCATATAGTTATGAATGCATGTATTTTTTATGCTTGAGTGCATTGATCTGGGATAAAACATCATTTTTTGGGGAAAACTCCATACACTAAAAAAAATTCAAGAGCATTATCATACACATGTACATTACCTTGGGTCCTATGTATCCAGGTTGGCCTGGGTATCCCGGGTTACCTCTTAGTCCCTGTTCGAAAAAAAGAAAAGTTTGTTCTGTTTGTTAAAATGGAAGTTGAAGCTTCAGCTTGTGACGGGAACCCCAAGGAGGGTAAATGGGACATTCCTCCTTTTTTTATTCATCCATTAATTTGCAACACATTCATTTAAGCAATGTGCCCAAGTTGACTCCTGAGTTCTTTCTAAGTTACTCAACCTTAAGGAGCAGTGTTTGTGATATCATGATATCTTGGGAAGAGAATCTGTCTTAAATTCCCTACAGCGTCCTCTCCAAACTTTGAAAGAAAACCTCTTCTACATTTTTCAGTTAAAGATAAATTTAATTACGAATATGAACTACATACAAACAGTTCTACAACTTCCTATGCCTTCATGTCTGTGAAAGGAAACAATGATTCATCTAGAGCCATATCTAATGTTTTGTGTTCCATTATCAATCTGAAAAGAGTGAACTAATTTACAAGCGACACCATAAGCCAAGAAACAGTATCATAAAAGTATCATAAAGGCCTACCTGTTGGCCTGGAGCACCAGGAGGCCCATTGAAACCGGGAGGACCCTGTGTAGTATAATCCAAGATGTCATCCATCACAAAGGAAGGGGTAAAAGAAAGGTGAGACATATAATGACTGCAAACGCTTCTAAAGAGTTAGACAGCCATGCTAAAGAATCTCCACTTTGTTGATTGGCAAGGAATTCACTGAGGTAAATCGCAATGTAGTTCTTCACCGTTCCTTGTCTAAAGCATAGAATACAACGGTTTGTGCTTACTCTTGCACCCGGGTAACCAGGAATGCCTTTCTCTCCGAATTCACCACGATAGCCAAAAGGTCCCTAAAAAATGTAAAAGACAGGTTCAAATGGGGACACTCTTTTGAATATGGCCTATAACTCTTACAAGTCAAAAATAAATACTAACAGGTCTACCAGGAATGCCAGGGTACCCTCTGATGCCCTTTCGGCCAGGCTCACCCTTTCAGAAAAAAAAAAGAAGAAAAAAGGTTAGTGTACAGCACAATCTCACAAAGGCAAAGAATTAAAGGATCACTCAGAGAAAAATATATCTGGGCTTTTAAATTCTGTGCATTTGAACTTACCTTATCCAACCATGAATACAGTAAAGACAGGTGAAGCATAAGGTGGATTTTTGATTTCATTTAGATCCATGGTTAAAGTCCTACCCTTCATATTGCCCATTTACTTTTCCTCTCAAAATGTCTAACACTGAACAGTGTTGGTCTACAACCTACGCATCCATTGGTCCTTTCCTTTTCAACGCTGGGTCCTCAAGTGAAGTTTTCCCTGGGCATTCAGCCTGTTTTGGACACACCCTATCAGAAGGAGGAACTAGCGAGTAATTTGCTCTCCTCCAAGCTCGATCCGGTTCTTATGGTTGGTAACCCAGACATGTAACATAGGGCAATAATCTAAATAAGTCCTCCTTATCAAGTACTTAGAGCACCCTAAACCTGCTCTTCTCCAGATCTCCAGTTCACCCTCATTTCTGAGAAAGAACCCATGGACAGAATGCACTTGACCAGTTGGTACCACCACCTCACCAAGCTCATGATGCTAGATAAAGATTTCACTTGGAGACATCCTGATCAGATACATTTAACACCCTAGAGTGGTTCGTTTCAACAATGTATTTTGAGTGCATCCTCAGTCAACATGTCTGATCTACCTTTGAGTTTAAGGATTATTCCATGAGCAGAAGTCACAGGGCCAGTTGGTACTACCACTTTGTTCTTATGGTCAATAATCTAAAGGTGTTTAACAGGAATTTGAATAAGAGATAATTTAACCATTTACCTAGAGCTTCCCAAGAGGCTCTTTTCAACACTAGGCAAAATTTACTTTACATCAACCTCAGTCCAGATGTTTGATACACCCAAGTTCTTAGGGATGGACTTATAAACAGAACTCATGAGGCCAACTGGTAGCACCACCCTTTTCTTTTGGTCAGTCCAACTTGGATCCAAATGTCTGATCTACCCTTGTGTTAGCGATGAGCATATGTTCAGAACTTACTTGACAAATGGTGCTACCACCTGTTTCTTTTAATTTCAATAATTTCATCAAGTAGCATAAGACAGGGATTGGAACAGGACTTATCATAACCAGATAATTAGAGCACCATGAACTGGCTCTTTTGAATCCTGGGCAGCTGCTACTCTACTCGTAGCTCAATCAAGATGTCAGCTGTCCTACCCTAGTGTCTATGAATGAGCCAGACTGCCCTCCGGACCCCCCACTTGGCAAATTGGCACCACCACTTAATTTATCAGGTCAGTCTCCTGAGTGCATGACAACAGACAAGGATTTGAAAGTCATCCCAATCAGATACCTTAAACACCAAACTGAGGTGCAGTTGCTGTACTCCAAGATGACTGATCTATCCTTGTTTTTTGGGATGATCCTATAGACAGAAAAGATCCAAGCTTCTGGTACTACAATCTTCTTATTGCGGCAAGGTTGTGAATGGCAGTTGAGTCCATTTTACACTCTATTTAACTCATGAAGATGATCCAGAGATGGCTGATCTCGCTCTTAAACTGGGATCCACTATCCACTTTTACAATCCACTTTTACTTGAAACCTAATCCTAACCCACTTGTGTCCTTCTACTGTTCTTCTTTCTTCCAAGCAACCAAAAGATTTATGTCTATTTAGTGTACGTCCTGAGAAAGTAACTTCCTGGAGTATCTGATTGAAAGCAAAAACGTTAAAAACGGACCTCTAGTTCATGGATTACAAATCTTTTCATTCTGCTGTAATAAGAAGAAAACAGGCTTTTCAAAGTTGTTTGATAATAAGTGTCAAAATGTTCATATGACAGGATAAAATCTTGGAAATTCACCCATGAGTTTGTCAAAGTAATCATGGACTGGGGGGACTTGCAGAAAGTATGACTGATGGTTAGAAGTAAAAAGGAAATCAACACCCTAAAAAAAATATCATTCATATGGTACAGTTCAGGCCTTCCTACTTCGTATCTGAATGTCAACAATTAGAAGTTTCATTCCAACAAACCTGCATTCCTTTGTCTCCTTTGGGAGAACCCACAAACTCCACTATGCCATTGATCATTGGCTGTCCGGGGTCACCTGGCAAGCCCACGTCACCCTGGATTACGTAGCCAAGGAAGAGACAACTGTTCACACTGGGCGTTGAGAGAAAGTCGGAACGAAGAAGGGCGGTAGTGGCGGCAGACAGGGGAGTTTTTGGGGAACTTATGGACAACCGCTGACTGGAGGACAACCTTTATGTGGGCTTGGATTTAGCAACTGAAGGACTGTTGTCTCGAGTGAGAAGAGAAACGTGGACACTTCAGGCTGATGGTGAGAGGTTGGTCTTAGTATGAAATGAATTGCTTTAGCTGACAAGCTTTTTGGGAAGTTAATCAATCTATGGGGAAGAAGTTGTGCTTTTCTATCTGTAGTTCTACCTTAACTATGCCTGACCATTCTTTTTGGGACAAGGCTTCATTTTCAAAAGCAGATAAGATTTTAATAGTAACTGAACATAGATGAGGTTGTCATAGGGTGCCAGCATGCAACTGCTATGCCTTGCAACATGACAACAACGGGGGCCATTAAGGTGATAGGGAAGATAGCTCTTGGCCAACAAGGAGATGGGTTTTGCTCTGAAGCTGTTGGCAAAAAGCAAGACAAAATACTTTTAAAAATTCAGGTGAGTTTGGGAAGTTATTCTGTAGCACAAGGCCGACAACAAGAGTCATTTCGATATTCCTTGTGAAGATGCCCACTAACCAAATGGTGATCAGTGTCTTGACTTATGTATCTGCTTAGCTTGCCAACCAGGTACCAGGTTAGGTATCTGCGTTGGTCCTCAGTCATTCAGGTTATGGTTATCCAACACTGATCCAAGTGGCAACTGGACTGAGGAAGACGGTCCACTCTTTAAACTGAAGAAGTCTTTTGAAGAAGAGTGCAACATCTTCATTATACCACATGGTAGAAGTGGACCTATATCTGCTGCAAAACAGTCAGGAGTCCGTATCTTAGCACCAGTAATATTATAACCTTTGTTTTTTATGCCTCAGAACATCTTTGCTCCCTAATATCTGCTGTTCTGATGCTTTGTTGGGCCAACCTCTCCTCCATTTCCACCCAAAGTCTCCCTTTCCTTCTGCCCACTGTTACTCATCCTCTCCATCGCTGTAAAGTATGCTGCAATCACTGCTCCTCATCCTCTTTTAACGTTTACATTTCTGGTATCAATCAGCCTGCAGAACCCTTTGAGACACTCTTAAATTGAGACCCCACCACATCCACATGATTGCGCATGTTTTTGTGCATGAGTGTATGTGTGTGTGTTGAGGAAGCATTGTAGCCACTGCTCCTAGCCTTTCCATGCAGTGTTACCTGATCTCCTTTGTAGAGAGTGAGAGTTGGTCGTGAATCTAACGACTGTTGGCCAGGAGTTCCACTGGGTCCAGGAAGACCCACGTCACCCTGGAGTCCAAAATACACATAACACAGCATTAGCCAATTATATGTGTTTGGGGGAGGGGCAAAGGTAAAAAGGAAAAGAGAGAGGAGCCTTGGAAAGAAGTAAGAAATATGAAAAGAAAGAAGAGAAAAGGATCAGCAAGATAAGAAGAAAAAATTGTAAACATTTTAGTAATGACTTCCCCCGTCCTCTAAAAAGAGTGAAGTCAAATGTCTCTGGGTTTATTGTTCTCAGCTCGGTGTTCACTGATAACCTGACACACCAGATGGACCATTCAGTATATTTCAGTTATCCATCTGGGACAGAGCTCATAGAATGTGTTCATTTCTATACCATATCCAGCATATCCAGTGACTGGACGATTGTTCTGGCATTCACATTCATCACAGGCCAATCAGATAAAGTATTAGGTAGGCACGACTGCTACAGTGTGCAGGACAGAATGTGAGCCACTGCATACAACAAACTCTCAGCAAAACATGTCAGAAATGAGGCCAAAATATACTTTCTACATCTAAGTTTGTAGTGTTGTTATTTCTTTCTTTATTTAATAAAGAAATGCAGCCCAGATCTTACAAATCTGCTCCTGAAGCTGTTAGCATCTATGCTACTCTCTGTACAAGCAGTCACCTCCTGCTGTCGTCTTGCTCGTAGCTCCCACCTCTTCCTGCTCAAAAGGACGCTGATTGACGTCCCACTTTGGGCTGCCCACAATCATTGTAGATTGGAGCTTAGCAAGATAGACCTGCCTGATTGCAGACATTAAATCGGTTTGATCCATCTGCACTGCAAGGTTTGTTCTGATGGTACAACAATAATTCTTAGACCCAGTTGGAAAATCCTTAAGTAAAATTTTCTCATATGTAAATATTCAACATGTTAAAGATTTTTATGCTTTTACAAATCAATGTGTTTTATATGTCTCTTTCACATCATAGAGTGGAAGAAATTTGGAATATTTGAGAAATCGCTTTGGGTGAGTCAGCAGCTGAGGGGATTTCAAGTTGAAATCAAAACTATTAAAATGCAGTGCTAGAAAAAAAAGAAACTTACTGAGGTGACTTAAGCTAAACCCCACAAACTTACCTAATGTTTTCAAATATAGCTTGCAAAGTCGTATCATTAAGTTTTGTACAGAAAGGACTTTTTAATCAAATGTTAACCAAATGGGAACAAGGTTGCCAGAGCAGCAACACAGATGCCAACTTGTACTGATGAGAGCAGTTCATCCAGGGACTTTGCCTAAACCAAGTTGGCCCCAGCCCTCACTTGGTGAAAACACACTTTCTAAATAAATGGTGGCAAAAAGGGAAAAATTAGTTTTAAAGCCAGTGAGGTAAAAATGTAAACTTACTACTTTAATGAACGGGAATCAGCATTTTACAAAACCAAGTCGAAGGTGTTCAGTCTTGCCTTTAAATTGGACCAACAACCCCACCTTGTGGTCATAGACTGGGGTGTACTTTAAGGTTTTTTTGCTAACTGTGCTTAAACTTTGCTTCAAAAATGACCTGTATGTTAGTGAACAAATGAGGAATCTATAAACAGGCAGGCAAACAAAAGTCCTTCCTGTCTCCACATTTTACCAGTTCGCCCTGCTTTGGTTTGTCACCTAAATCCGCAGAGTTCTTTCACACATGAGGTCCTTTAAAGATACAACACATGTTGCCTATTTAACTTTTCATATAAATTAAAGAACAATAGCATTTAATCTTGTTGAAACTGGTGTTTTCTCATCTACCTCTATTGTTTCACTAAAGAGGGGCTCTGAAAAGCAGGAAGTGACTGCTCTTATAATTATGTTAACACTTCAGTTCTTTATGATAATACATCACAAAGGGGAGCAAGAAACAAGAGGTGTCAACCTGGATCAACACTTGCCATGGCTCCTGTTGATCCTGTGGATGGTTAAAAACCTAAGTCCATGAACTTTGCCATTGTGTGAACACAAATGAAACTTCGCTGGCATTTGTCAGTGTTATTTCCTGCTTTCAATCATACAGCCAGAGATCTAAAGCCATGCTGTGTAGTTTGTTCTCCCATCTAGTGGTGAAACTGTATTTTGCATTCAAACAAATAGTGCTCTCTCTCGCTTTTTCAAATGTGCGTTGCAATCAGCTGAGCTCTACGGTAGCCAATATGTGGCTAGAAGCTATGTCAACATACCATCCATCACTTCAAGTTTTCTTTCTGGTGAAGAGGTACGTTATTTCAGACAAACTGCATTGAATCATTAGTGTTCGGCTTTCAAATTCGCGTCTAGCTGCGCTCCTCTCCTGTTTCAGTCATGCTAGCTGCGAAAAACGCGTTTACCTTGGCCAGTAGTACTACGTAATGCTTTGTGTCCCTCTCAGCTGTTCATAGTTTTTATAGACTGGAAGGACATGGAAGCCGCTATAGGACTGACCTGTTCTACAAATAAGAAATTCTTCGCTCAGGAGGACAAGTCAGATTGCTGGCAGAGGTAATTTGACACAAATGAGGACATATTTATGAATGAAGACATTGTTTTTAGCTCACAAATTACTTAAAATGCCACACATTGTCCCTTTAAGGTCATGCCTGACAGTCAGATTGCACAATGTGAGTAAATCAAATGTGCACTTTGGTTGTCAGGAGTAAATGATTCAAATGGTGTGAGCACAACCTCCTCCATCCAGTTTTATTACCTCCACCAAGGAGGTTATGTTTTCGCCAGGGTCTGTAGGTTTGTTTGTCTGTTAGCAAGATTACACAAAACTACAGGGATGGATTTACATGAAAATTTTACCAGAGGTTTGGTTTGGTCCAAAGAAGAAGCCATTACATTACGTCATTAAGGGAATTGTAGTTTATTTGCACTGACGTCAAGGTTTTCAAGCCTATGTCACTACATTTCCGAGTTTCCCTTGCAATGCCAGCGGAGGACTTCTGCTAACACAACGGTTAAAAACAGCCTGGTAGATCGGCACATTTTTTCCGACGTTGTAACTGGAATGCTGATAACTCGGAGATCACATCATTCACTCTTCCCTCTTCCCAGTTCTGATGTAAATGGAGCTCTTGGAGCTCTTTTGTAGTAATTATTATTCCTTTTAATAAAACAGTGCTGTTCTTACGACTTAAAGTCATTCACACCTAGGTCACATCTACCCGTTAGATCACACTCACTCACTGATGGCTTAAGTTTCTATGTAAGTTGTCCATGAGTATTATTAAACCCATCCACGTTATTTCATATCTCTATAAACACACTGACACCTTTTGATTACTGGTAAAATGCACTACCAGACAGTCACCTTTCATATTGGTGAGCGGGTTTTATGAAATTTTAACCAAATTAAAGTACAGAAAATAACTTGTAATCAGGACAACACAATATTAATTCATTCAGAAATAGAGTGTTTTTTCATTTCCTAAAAAGCAGCAGTTTTGGGGATAAGATGCTTGTGCCCGACAGTGACAATATAAACCACTAGCCTGGCATCACACGTTGTTTGCTTGTCTTGACAATTTTTTAAAACCTGCTGAGTCAGCAACTCTTAAAATTAACCTGAAATCAGATTTTTAAGGCCGTCTTTTAAGTGTTCATAAAAAAGTTTAACAATAAAATTTAACAAATAAAAAAAAACTAATTACATAAAAAAAAGGAAAATAGGAAAGTAGTTTAAGGAGAGAAACAGAGTGGGAAATGAAAGACAAAAAGAGGAAAAGGAAGGTGAGAGGTCAGGGTCATTTTCTTGAATTTCTCATTGACCACTTTTGAATGGAAAACTTTATCCAACTCTTAAACAGAACCACACATATGTTTCAGAGAGAGATATATCATAGCAGGCTCAAAGTAAATCCAGCTGTTCCCTGTACTTCGATAAATCCTGAACCTTTCTGGAGTTTAGTGTCCGAGGGTTGAGCATAACATGCATGCAGTGTGTGAGGGAGATGACTGTTAGTACTGTGGTGTGATTGTTCAAATGAGATGGATGGGTGGGTTGGTGGGGGGTTTAGGAGTCAAAAGAGCAGGCAAATTATTATTCCCACAGTTCACCACCAGGTGCCCGAATGCAATAAAAGGGGGGTGATGCAGTGCAATGTGAGAAACAGGAGCAAGTGATTCCAGCACCAAGTTACAGTCCACAGATACAGATCGTCCTCCAGAGTGACAGCTCAGAGACTTTCAGGAGTAAAGGAGTTGAGGAGTAAGTCAAAGTTTGTTCTCTTGATTCAGTCAAAATCAGCCCTTCCCCGGCTCTCTGATTCGTCTGCTGAGCCACCAACCAGAACACCCACTCTTAAAGCAACTGTTGCAGGGCTGCTTACTGTTGGACAAACTTTCATTCAGGGTCAAGTCTTGTTTGTGTGTCGCAGTAAATTGACACCCTAAAGGGAGCATTCAAGGCTCATTTATGCTCAACGTTACGTACGGATATGATACGGATCGCATTCTTTTCTTTTCGTCCGTATTTCTTACGTATCATTGAAGTTTCCGGATACGGGCCAGACGGAGCAGTACCACCGGGGGGGCAGTGTTACTGCGAAATTACAAATATGTATATGATGTTACTTGTCCGGGACACCGCAAGAAAGTTAAACTCCAAAACAGCTGGGAGGAGATCGGGAGGGAGCTTATAACACTACCTCCTCCACAGTCGCTATGTTTCTCTTTGTTTGTTTGTTGTTGTCAGACACTTTTGACTCCGGCCTGCTCCCTGGTGGATGTAATGGTGAACATCCATTGCCAACGTAAAGGATGCGTAAATTTTCATGCGTATGGCGAGCATAAATGAGCCTTTAGGATGTCGAGCAAGTCAAGACATCTATATTCTTTTCTTATGTTAGGCGCCTACATTTTCCTGCGGTTCCAGAGTGATGCTTATGCATAGTATTTGTGTATTAGACTATGCTGTATGTATTGATCTATATTTGCACACTTATTTATTATGTCTCGTTCCTACTGGTGCAGGAGGCAGGATTTGGGGTACGTGTGTGGCAATCAAAGTCTTATAAACTGTTGTACAACGTTTTTTTGTCTCCTAAATCGGGATGACCTGTAATTGATCATGTATATAAATAACTTTTTTATTTATCTATTTATTTATTTTGATTTGCTTTTGATGTTTATAATGCTCCCTACATAAAAAACTCGCAAATGCAATTATTGTTACTACAATGCTTGCTGAAAATCCCCTCCTTCTCAAAAAAAACGACATCTATATTCTAATTTTGAAGTGTTTTCTGGCCAGTTGTCGTAACCAAAGTTTAATTACAAAGAACGCCTCATGAGGGGGGCTGAAACAGCTAAACATTGTCAATAAGATTAGAAACTATTTTATGAAAAGCTATTATCAAGCTATTATGGAAATACAACATGGTGGCTTGACTTAGTAGAAGCTACAACATTTCCAGCGTAAAACACCATGTTGTAACCTCTTGTTTGAGAAGTTCCTCTTAACTAAATGATCTGAGTTGGTGGTATGACTTTGGTTATAGCTCATGTGTTATTGTTTATTAAAAAAAACAATAAGAAATGATTGCATTGGGGTCCTGGCCATTTTTGTAGTCCTTGTTAGAAGTTTGTTGTAACCATCCTATTATAAACACAAAAAAGCTTTGGAATTTAAATGCAGGGGAATATCAGATGCATTTAATGTTGCAAAACCCCAGACCTTAATTCTGGCATTTATCTGTGAAGCTATTTTAAAATCCCATGTACTTTTGGCCTCTATTTAGGTCTTATTTGTGATTTTCCACGTGTTGTATTGCCAGAGTGATGGCTTTTTTTTTTTTTAAATAAAGCTAACAATGCTAACTCCAATGGGTTTGTGTTGATCTATTAAAAGTGCTACAAAGTGTGATAACTTCATTTAAGTCCCACTAGTTTGTAGTCTTTGGAAAAAATATTTTAGCGCCTACATTACAGGGATATTTGTTATTTTATGATGTCGGTTTTATTAAAGTTAAAGTGCTTTCCAACTTCTGAAACTGGAATGCGCTTCAACTTGGATATGAGGTCATTTCCAGTTCCCCTGTCAGACCTCCGATGTAAATAGAATTCAGAATTATGCTGCGACGAGATTTCCGAGTTCCGAGTGGGAAATTTCAACTGGAACGCTTCCCGAGGTCAGAATACCCTACAGGGAAGTTGGGGGATCCTCACCACCCCCGAGTTGACAATGGAAGATGGCTGCCCCCAGTGTAAACAGTTATTAAGCTCCGGTAACATTCTGTTTATTAGCACTTCTGACTAGTGTTTGTCGCACTAAATCAGCCGTATACATAGTATTGTACGATGTTTATATATAGAAATACTGCTTCAGTGTTATTTACATTCTTCATGTGGTATGTGCAAACTGCAACGCATGGCGTGCTAACAACAGCCAGGTAGTTTGGCAAGTTTTTTCCAACTTTGTAACTGGAACACTGATAATTCGGATATCACGTCATTCCCACTCCCCTCTTCCCAGTTCTGATGTAAAAAGAAAGCAGAATTAGATCCAAGCTAAAGTTTGCTCAACCAAAACAAGCTCGGGAACAGCGGCTATGAGTGGGTGTTCTCTGATTGATGGGTCAGTCGACCAATGAGTGAGCAGATAAAATGTCAGGTGTTCTAAACATCCTGATCAAGACGTGCTTCAAAATTGGAAACAAATCTTCAAACAAAATCTCTGAACTGCCTCTCAACAGTGGTGTAAACAGCTGAGCGATGCCACTGTACAACTCACAAACCTTACGTCAACTTTGAGGCTAAGAGATTCACCACCTTTTATCAATTTGATGTGACAAAAGTTTGGAGTTGAGGCAGTTTGAGTGAGTTTGTATCAGCAGCATCGCTGATCATTCCAGAAAACAAACCAGACTGAATCAAGAAAACGTTGATGTGATCATTTGGTCGAACAGGAGACAGACGTAACAAACAGTTCAGAATTCGTGTCAATCTGAGGTGAAGAGACAAAGCTGGAGATGCAGGGATGGGCGGGGTTACAGAGAGAAAGAGGAGTGAATTAATGTGATGGACGGAAAAAGTGCAAGTTGATGAGCCAACACCAGTCAGATTTCAACATGCACAGTATTATGCACAAAAGCTCCATTCAACAATTGATGCATGCAAACACACATATGCATAACAAGGACACAGCTAGAGCACTCTAAGACTGCTGTTGTGACATAGCTCATGTTGAACAGAGAAAGTGTAAAAACCAAAACAAGACTAGTTTATTTAGTGCAGTGTCTGTTTATAAAATTAATTGTTACCTCCACCAAAGAGGTTATATTTGTTTGTTAGCAACATTACGCAAAACTACTGGATGGATTTTGCGTAAATTTTCATTAAGTGTTGGTAACAGCTCAACTTAAAAATGATTAGATTTTCATGGTGATCCAGAACGTTCATTTTTGCTCAATAACTGTCAGATGTAACAATAACCTATAGATATAACAGCAATATGTGAGCTACCTTGGCGGGGGTTTGCGCTCTCCATGTGCTCTCTAGTTGGTTTTTTTATTTCCAGATATGAGGATTAGAAGTATTCAGTGGTAGCCAAATGTAGCTTAGCACTTAAACCGCAAATTTATGTCGTTTTCTTAACATAAAACAAGGCAAAAACCTCCAAAAGTTTACAGAAAATGCATAAAAGACAAGTACAGAATGGTAAAACACAGATGCAAATAGCTGCTAGCCCTGACAGGCAAAAACAGAACTTTAAACTAGAAGAGCTCCAAGAGCACAAACCTCTGTTAATTCTGTTAAAAAAAACCACCACCAAAATCAAATCACTTCTTCCTTGTGCTAAGGCTAAAATCCTCTAAATGTCATCTAAACTTGTTCATAACTTTTTTAGTTGTCTTATTCATAAATTAGCAAATGAACTAACAAACCTTGACAAAAACATAACCCCCTTGGTTTAGGTAATAAGCTGTAATTTGGGCAAATACGTAAGCTAAATCTAGTTACAATTACACTACAATAAGAAAATAATCACTAATTCTCTTCTTATTACTACATTTTTGTTGCAAAAGGTCCAAAATTAGCTTAGCCATGTAAAAAAGATCTGGCTTCAGATGTGAAAGTAAATAATAAAAGGTGGGGATTAATTATTCAAGTCTGCTTAGGTTTGAGTAACTATGTTTTAAGTGAAATGAGACATTCAAAGGAGTAGTAGTATCCTTATTTCACATCCACCGAGACAGGGGATATGCTTAGAAAAGTAGTATCCAGTAGAGTGTGCTTTAAACAACAACGTAGCATTTAAGCCCTACACATTACTTTTGAACAAAAGAAGAAAGATTTCAACTACAAACTAAAAAGTTTAAAAGTTAGATTAAAAAGTTTGGGGTTGTGGGTTTTTCACTTTCTCTGGTACTTCACTGAATCTGAAGCAGAAGTGGCATCATGGAGATTTAGTTTCCATGGATGCCTCACAAAAACAGCTTTTTCTTGTATGTTTTTCTTTCATTACATCCAAATGTCCAGTGAGTAGTTTCTTTGGAGGTGACAAACACCAACCAAAGAATTCACCACCAGGACGAACAATATGTCCAAAGTTTAATTTACGAACATTTTGGCAAGCTAGTATAAGTGAGTGACTTTATTTCTAAAGACAAACAGGTCTAACTGGGCTCGTTTAGGTAACGGATCCTACCTTGTCTCCTTTCTCTCCTTGATATCCGTCACTACGGCTCCCCTAAAAACAACAACAGTTAGGAGACACACAGTCGCAGGAACAAATACAAACAATACAGACCATAACAGAAGCAGGAATCCTTCACAGTTTTACCTTTTACTTCATAACAATGTAAAATACTATACTTCTCTACTTACCATTGGCCCTGGGGGACCGGGAGGACCGGGAGGCCCCTGAAAATGAAGAACACAGTTAGACTCAATTTTATCATTAGAGTTAGCAAATGTGTTAAATTCAGAAATATTCAAGTATCAATAAACATAATACATAAAATATGCATATATGTAAGATTAGACATGGACTGATTATAAGTAATATTTCTTAATGTTTATATTTATTTATTTATTTATTGTTTGTTGAGCATATCTTGGAATACTCTTCAGGGTTTCTACACACTTTTTAACATCAAATTTAAGACTTTTAAAAGCTTTTTTCAAGCCCAAAGCAGTAACATTAAGAAAGCCTCTGCACTGAGTGGCTGCAAACTTTAAACAGTTAATTACACCAAATTTGGGAATTTTTTTGCACATTTTAGCAAAAAACTTTTCCCTGTATTTTCCACTTTGAAGCCAAATGTGTTTTAACATTAAATCAGCAGACTGTGAATTTAAATGTAATAAACCACAGAGAATGTAACTGCCATAAAATGTCACTTGCACAAGCACATTTATAGCAAAAAGCATCTAAACTTGTGTCTTTTAAAATGGGTCACATGAGACAGTAAATACATAATAGAGAGCGGTAGTTTCTGAAAGAAATAAGAAACAGTTTTTTTTCATTTATGAAGTAAAAAATATGAAGTTCAGACTTTTGAGATTTTGGTATCATACATTTATGAAAATTAAATCACATGCTATAACGTTTTTTTAGACTTTATTTCCCATGAATGAACAAGTCTATAATTTTAAAAACTCAGGATTTAAGGCCGCCTTTAATTCTCACACGTTCATCACTGTCTTAGATTGCTGTCCTATGTCTCAGACTATGTGACACCTTAAAATAAAATCCGTTTACAAGTAAAAATAAGAATTCTTGAGACACTTCATTCCCTTGAAAATTAAAAATCTCATTTTAGACTTTCAAAGGTCTTCTAAAGATCTGCATTGACCCTGATTATTACACAAGGAATGCAGCAAACTGGTTTAACTGGAATTAAATCTAAATAAATTATTGTCTTATCTATAAATCTAATTTTTCATGAAGTACTGAATGTTATTAAAACTTCTTGGGCAGCTTTTGCATGACAAAAATTATTCTGGGAGAGAACGACTCAAAAATAAGTTACATACAGGGAAACCGTCAGGGCCTCTTGGACCAGGAAAACCAACAGGACCATCAGGACCAGGAAAACCCTGCAGAAAGAGGATATCTCATTATTACATGGAAAAAAATACATCCAACTGTAAAATAAGGACTCTAAAGTGTCAGGGTTGTACTTACAGGTTGACCTGGCTGGCCTGGTGATCCTGGAATACCCTGAATTTTGTGAAGGAAAAAAAACAAAATGAAGTTAAAGGTAAAGCACAAAACTGTACCATTATTTTAGACCTTATTCTTCAAAATAAACAAAATTGGCTTTAAATCTGTAAAGAATATAAACCCTGTGAGAGAATTACAACTTCTGAGAATGAGAATTTTCCATAAAACGTTGCTGAGACCATCAGACTCATATTACGTTAATCAGGGCTGTAAAATACCACAAATGCTGCAGGTTGATACAGAGAAACACATGAAGGGAAACACAGCTTGAGGCATTTGTGTGCGCATTCAGGCAACCAAATTCACAAAGTGGGGAAAAAATGAATTTAGCAAAAGTAGAGCTTCTGTTGTTGCTTTGCTCGGGGATGAGGGAAATGTGACGAAAATGGAGTTGGACTAAATGATTTGACACCAATATTCAATATACATCTTAATGTTCTTTTTCAGACAGATAGTTCAGAAGGCGCAATAATGAAGCAGCTTAAGGTTTAGCGCCGCAGCTCACTATTTGAAATGTTATACTTTGTGCTGCTAAATAAAGGGTGGAAAGGATTCTTCATATTAAAACTTTTTGCCACCTGGTTTGGCATTTTTGTCACTATTTTCACTTTACCATCCAGCTCCATCTTAGCGCAATAACAACTACATCAATATAAATGATACCGCCTAAACTTGTACTTTGCTTGAAAATATATAAATATTTTTCAAAAACATAATATACATCCCAACCTCAACAAGAATAAGAATTTTCTCTGCGCCTGTCATTATCGTCTTCTGCATCAAAACAGGAAACAGGCTTGTAAGCTAGGGAGTAAGCCTGCTCGATTTGGTCACTTGGCCTCTTGAGCTGAAAAGATGATTTTTTTCATTTTTTCTGTACAGCCAAAAACTCCAAGGAAAATGTGCTATGCAGGGTGCCATTGTGGTCCAGGTCCAAATCCAACCTGAGGCCCAATTCTCGCATCTTCCCCTACACTCTATCACCCCCTTCCAAGTCTATCCACTATCAATAAAGACCAAAAGGCCTTAAAATGTCTTGAAAAGAAAAGAAAATGTGCTCTACAGCAGCAGAGCAGAGCATTAGTTAAGTCTGAAGTTTTCACAAAAACAACAGCTTTGCTGGCAATGCTTCTCAGCGTGACTGGGCCCTGATTCTGACAGTGATTTCTCTGATGTTGAGTTAAACAAGCACTTACAACCAGCCCTCCATCTGTGACGTATCGAGGCTCGCCCTTCTGCCCTTTTGGCCCAGTTGGTCCCTAAAGGAGAAGAAGGCATCATCAGTATGACTGTACATCCATCATCATTTAAATACACGGTACAAACTTTGTGAAGCATAAGGTGTTTCTGCATCGTTTGAGAGGGAGAGAATTGTGTATTTGTTGTGAAAATACTGAAATTTCATTGATTAAAACTTTGAATAAAGGTAATTTTTTAGTTGTCTGAGAGAGTAGGTTTGGGCAAAATTTGGGTGAGTGTTATATTCGAGTACAGCGTTTTTCAGGCAAAAATCATGAAAATATGGGGTGCATGTTATAATCGAGAAATTACGGTAATCACATGTCCCCTAAAGTGGATGTCAGGCATCACTGGGCTATATTTCAACCGCATCAGATTAGCCACATCAAACGGGTTTTGATTTCATAGTTTTCACACAGTATATAATTATTGGTTATTGTTATTGTAGTTATTGGTTTGTTTAATACATGTTGCTTTGATTCAAAAGTCAACAGTGCAGTGTGTCCAGCTAAGTGGACATTTCTGTAAGTCCATAAAATGTAGGTCCATAAAAAAAATAATAAAATGTTTTTTTCTTGCCTAAAGATGAATAAGAACACTCAGGAAAAATCTTGACTGAGGTTCTTATAACTCACTCTTGAAAGGGTTAATAATTGATACTCCTGCTTAATGAAAGTGGCATTCATGGATCATGAAGTATGGTGCATTTGTACATTCTGCCAATGCCACAGCCAAATATGACATATGTATTGGTAATTTCAACGCTTGTGGATATGAAACGCTAACTTGGTTTTATACCAAAATAATGTTACCATATAATTAATTTAAAGTATATTAACACTGATCATTATTAACATATGCAATTAATAATAGTAAATAACATAAAAAAATAGTTTAGAACAGATATATTGTGAAGAAGCTTATTATTTGTATATGCTTAATAATGAGATATATGATTATGAATACAAAAGTGTGTATTTAAATAAGTTTTCATGTACAAACACTACAGATGATATCTATATAGGTATATAACATATATAAAATAAGTATGATGTGTTTATCAGTATAGATATACATCTAATATATACATTAATAATTTTCTGAAGTGCTTACGAATTATTAATTAAGTATTATTATTATTCTTATGTTTTTGTTTCCATAATGGATCTGATTTGTAAGGAAGAGGCAGGACTAGATAAGCTCTTGGCTTCAATCTGTCCCTTCTCAAACAGGGTATTGTGTTGACATATATTGTATGTATTCACATGAATAAGTTTAGTTGTTGGACATGTAAAATTGTCCAATGTACATATGTATTATATTGCCTTGACTAAATTGTTTGTTTTTTATTTTTAAGTTTGAAAAGAATAAAAAAAAAATAAATAAAAAAAATTCCAAAATATCGTCTGGAAATATCAGCAAGAATCTTTGTTTCTGCCAATGCCGATACCAACATTGCTCTGATAATATTGTGCAACCCTATCACAAACAGTTAAAAGAGGATTAAAGGTTGTCCTCACAGCAAATCCAGGAGGTCCAGGTACTCCTATTCCAAAACCAGGATCTCCAGGATCTCCTCTGGTCCCATTGCAACCATCTAATCCTGGTGGTCCTCTGCCACCCTCCTGACCTGGGTGACCCTAAAGAGGAACAGTGTTTTTATTATCACACAGTAACTTTATTAATAACTGTATGTGAACTTTTGCACCTCCTATGTCCTAGTTACTTGCTTTAATGAAAAACAGGGTTTACTTACAGGCACTCCATCGTTTCCTTGGAACCCTGGCACTCCCATAGGTCCCTGTGTGATGAGTAATTAACTCATTAAATCTCTAATCAGAGTGAACAGCTCCACCCTGTGGCTAAAGTGTGATACTGCGTGATTCTTGAATGCATTTCTCATTAATACCACCTAATGTATAAATATAAAACAGTATAATAACACATTTATTATATTATAAATGTTTTCATGCTGCTTATGTGACTTATTCTGTGCAGATCTTGAACACCCACTTTATCTCCTTTGGGGCCAGCTGGTCCTTTAATTCCAATGTGACCCTTCTCTCCTTTTGGCCCTTGAGGCCCTGGACCCCCTCGTTGTCCCTCTGTTCCACTCGGACCAACCTCCCCGAGAGGCCCAGGACGACCCTGAGAGAGGAAAGAAGAAAGGTCATTTCAAAATGGAGTGATTCAGTGGCCTCTAGTGGCCATGAGGCAGATTGCAACCAGTGGAGAACCTGAACTTCAAAACTTGAAAACAGCATCTCTGTTTAGTTTGTCCAGCAGGGGCTCCATGAATGCTGCAGGAAAACAAGGTCACACAGAAGTGGATGAAGGGAATATAAGCTGTGTCTCAATTCAGGGGCGGCATCCTTCATCTTCATCAAGTATGGGCATTACAGTTTCTCTTGCAGGAAACATAAGCACTAATACATAAGACATATTGAAGACTGATTATGAGAGATTATATTCTCCTTTGCTCTATCCTTGAAGAATTCATCTGGTGCAACTTTCCATAAGTCACACCGAGAAGTTATCTCCACTTTCCCCGAACTTTAGCCCATAATGTTTGCTCATACTCCCTTCAAGTCCCTGGTATCAATTTTTTAAACCAAGTTTGTTAAGGTGAACTTTTCACATCACATGAAATCACATGAATATTGTTTCTTTCTATCTTAATGAATGTTTAAAAGATGTTTGCCATGGTTACAATAGTTTCTACTACCTTTAAAGTGGGCATACATACTGAGATTTAATTGACAAAATAACGCAGAGAATCCTCAGAATTACCTCCGCCAAGGAAGTCATGTTTTTGGCCCCGTATGTTTGTTTGTCTGTCTGTTCGCAACTTTATGGGAAAACTGCTGGATGGATTTACATGAAAATTTTACCAGAGGTGTGGTGGTCAAAGGCAGAAACCATTGGATTTTGTTCGTGATACGTGTATTTGTTTGGATGCCAAAAAATTCCCAAAGTTTCCAAAAAATCCCCTGGGTTAACATTGGGTGGGATTTTTAAAAAACACGTCTGCCATGTTTTTAAACAGATTCGCTTCCAATTTTACAGGATGATATGGGGTTCATGTCTCTATCATCAAGGTAAATTTCATCTGGATCAGATCTAGATTGATGTCACAGGAAAGCATGGAACTTTATAATGGGAAATCCCATTGACGACATTCAATAATTCATATAAAATCAAAATATTAAGTGATGTTCCTAAAACGTGTTGTGTTCATACAGGATAACAACCTCCATGTATGTGCTGAGTTTGGTCCAGATCCTGGCTCTATTTTGGATCTAGTGATCCAGACTTGTATCTTTTACAGGGGTTGTGGAAAAGCCACTGCTGTAACTGATCAAAACTTCTGCAACAAGCATTTTTTTTGCTTCGACACACACAAAAACTGCAAAGGAATCCTGCAGCGTTGCCTCATTGCCCAACATATCCAGGAATACAATAAGGTTGACTATAAGGAAGGCAACAAATGCACCTTTCAGCAGCAGTGAGTGGTTTCAAATCAGGCCTTAAAGCCACCAGCACTTCACCCTGAGGCTTTAAATCTAAGGCTCAATCCTGCAGTCACTGCTCTCTCTGACTAAATATCACTGAATCTGACACTATAGGGTCTTTAACTTTACTGCTTTAAACAGCTGTTTGCCTCAGACTGTTAAGAGGCTAAAATTCAGCACGTAAAATGTGATCATCGTAAAAGTTACCAGCGTTTGACACCTGCTGTCCTCTCGTGCATCCCATTACCATCTTAGTCTGATCCAGTATAAACACAGCGTCTTCACGCCTTACATCAACATCGTCATTACACACCATCATCCACCTGACGACGGAGCAATCGAGCTGCTTGCAAACAAATTGCCGGGGAAGCCATTTTGTCTTTGTGTTGTGGATTTCATGGGTCTGTTTACACGTGACGGGGGACAAGTCCAGGCGGAAAAACCCAGCTGTGGTTTTTCCTTGTTTTGTTCTTTTAACACGTGAGCTCGCTTCACCCAAATCTGAGAGGGTTGGTGAAGTGCTTTATGTGGGCATGTAGAGACATGTGGGCTCAGGTGGTGGTCTTTTTGGTTTTTTTGGTGTTAGAATACGTCTGTTTCAGACAGTTGATAAAATGTTTTAGGTTATCTAAAGAAAAATAGTTGAGTGTGCAACCATTTTGATTCTCCAGACCAAAAACATTACAAAAGTGAGGGAGTCATGTTTTCAGGTTGTCAGAATTTCAGACCAATCTTGTGAAAACAGTGTTTCATGAAAATCTCATGGAAATTAAACTTTACACAAATGCCTGCTCTGACTCAAGGATGAACATACATATTTTGGAGACCAATGGTCAGATGTTAAGGCCAGTGTTTACTCATTGTTGTAAACAATACATCTCTAGGATGCTTTTAGGGATCTTCTTAGAATTTTTCCCAAATATCTGCTCTGACTCAAGGAAGCCCTGATTAGACTTAAGAGGTCAACGGTCAAAAGTCCAGGTGCTGGGCCTTTTGTTCTGTCGTTTGGGAACCACTATTTCAGGAGCATTGGGAGGGAGTTTCTCTAAGCTTTCCATAAATATCCACATGGTGATGTTCTTCTTTGTCTTGTTAGAATTGTAATTCAACCACCACTTTCTTCAAACTTCAACTTCAAACTCTCTTAATACAGGATATCTCTGAAATACTCTTGAGAACACAGAAAGAGCCAAACCAGAAAGCACTCGGAGAGCACAGTCCTCCGCCAAGGTAGCTCACATATTGCTGTTACATCTATAAGCAATAGTTCCATGATAAAGTTACCATCATAATATGATTCATGACCCTGAAAACCCACACCTACCTCTCAGAACCATGTTGATATCATTATTAGTCAGACAGTTACTGAGCAAAAATGATCGTTCACTTATGGCGGTTATCTGGATCACCACCAAAATCAAATCATTTTCAAGTTGGGACATTACCAACATCTCCTGAAAATTTACGCAAAACCTGTCCAGTAGTTTTTGCGTCATCTTGCTAACAAACAAACAAAAATATGCCAGCAAAATTATAACCTCCTTCGTGGAGGTAAATAGTGAGATTTTGAAGGCTTTAGGTTCATGGGTAAGATTATGGGCCTCATATGCTTCTTGCTTGAGAGTGAAATATGTCTCGATTGTGTCAGAATTTTTCTTTAAACTGTGCAAAAATGTTCACTATGATGCAGCAATGTAATTTTACATTTTAGAGGTCTTTGCTTCAAGATCCAGGTCATAGGCCCCATGTTCATTCCTTCCTTGTGAGTGCAATATCTCAACTTTGCACAAATGTCCACTGCAACTCAGGAATAACTTGATTCAACTTTAGAGGTCATATGTCCAAAGTCAAGGTCATGGGCCATCCATACTCCTCTGTATTGTCGACAGGCTATCTTTAGTGCCCTTTAAGGGTTTATCTTCCACCAAGGCTCAACAGACGGCCTTGTGTTCTTCTTCGTTTGGGACCCACATTTTAAAGAAAGGAGTTTCTCTAAACTTTTCATACATGACTCCTGTGACTCAGGAATAACTGTATCACACATTCAAGGTCAAATGTCAAAGCTCAAGGCCCTACGGTCCACCAAGGTCAACCATGACTCATAGATGATATGAGTAGATTTTAGATGTCTTAGGTTTGAGGTCACAGTCATGGGTTACATATGCTTCTCTCTTTAGTTAATGCTGTAACTCAATAACCCCGTGAAGGATTATCTTCACGGGGTTAGGATGACCTAATAAAATTTTGTAAGTCAAAGTTCAAAGGACAAGGCCATGGGACCTTAAACCATCTCTTTATTGAGTTCTTCAAACTTCGAAAAAGGGTCCTTCAAGTCTCAATAGGTGGCCTTGTGTTTTCCTTTGTTTGGGAACCACACTTTTAAGAAAGGAGTTTCTCTAAACTTTTCATACATGACTTTTGTGACTTAAGGATAACTCTGTTACACTTCTGAGGTCAGATGCCAAAGTTGAAGGTCCTTGGACCCACCAAGGTCAACCATGACTCAAAGATGACGTGTGGATGTTAGATGTCTTAGGTTTAAAGTCAAAGTCATGGGTTACATAGTCTTCTCTCTTTAGTTAATGTTGTCATTCAAAAACCCTGTGAAGGAATTTATTCAAACTTGGCACAGAGGTCAAATCCAACTTAAGGATGACCTAATAAAATTTTGAGAGTCAAAGTCAAAAAGACAAGGTCATGGGTCCTTAAACCATCTCAACAGGAGATGGAACAGGATTTTCCTCAAGGATGTTTGATGGGATTTTCCTCAAACTTTGCAAGGATGTAAACTCTGACTCAAGGATGAACTGATCAGATTTTAGAGGTCAAGGGCCTTAAGTCAAGGTCATGGGTCCCCCTACTTGTGTGCACACATATCATCAAAAGGTGTTTTTCTGTTCATTACATGCCAAATTCAACTTTTACTGACAGACTAACTGAATATATTTTGGGGAGGTTAGGGTCACTCTGACCTCAAACACAACACAGACCTTCTCAGTCCTGCATTAAGATTTTTATTATTTACAAAAAGAAAAATATGTCTCCTTCCCTTTACCCATCACTCTACTGTCACTACCTGACAGATTTATACTCTGTGGAGGCACCAAACAGCCATGGCATAGATCTGCAGGGTTATTCTGCGGAGGAAGGGCCAGCACTAACACTCCCAACCACATGAGGGCAGCAGACGGACACAGAAACGAGCCTGAGCAGGTGGGTCTGAGTCCATTTAACAGGCTGAATGAACAGGCAGAAGGAATCCCTCGCTCTCACACACATTCACACCCCTGACAACCTGCCATTAGCTCATGTTTGTAGCAGTATAACAGGGTAGAGCGAGAGGAGACAGATGGAGGGAGGAGGAGGCAGAGACAGGGACAGATGTCTGCGCTCGGGTCAAAGGAAAGTCAGAGGGTCTGAAAATGTGACTGAGACAGGATAAAATATAAATAAAAAACATCTATTTTGGCCCAATTAAAAAGATCACACCTACGTATCTAATATGTACTTTCTTACTTTTGGGGTTTTTGTTCATTATATTGAAATCTGGAGCTGGAACAAGTTTGTTTCATTCCTGCACGGCGAGGAAATGCGCTCATAAATTCGTCCATAAAGACGTCACACAGTAAAGTGAACATGGGAAGGAAAGCACGGCTGCACATGTTTATAGATACATTTATGGAGCTGAGATTCATGTAAATGCTTGCATTCGTCTGGCTGCATGCTCTCTCAGATGTTTCTCACAACCATGTTTGGCAACTAGAGATGCACAAATTAGGATATGTTGCCGAAGAGCTTAGTTTTCTGTAAATGTTGCTCTAAGTGTCTTTAAAGCAGCATTAGAATAAAGTGAAAGGTGCAAAACAGTCACAGATGAAATATGTGTGCTTCCAAAAGTGGTTTAAATATTGTTTTATTGCATTAAAAATAAGCTTAAATAGTTTTAACTCTGTCAGGGTCATTAACTATCTGAGTATGAATTTAAACATATTGCTTTTGGCAAAATCAACTTTTATGAAATCTCTATTTCTGATTATTTGTTTAATTTTCAAATAGAGGATGTCCAACAATCTAAAAGAGTGTGGCCCTCAGCATAGGGCTGGGCAATATATCGATTAAATCGATAACATCTAATTATTTTCTGCAGAAGATTTAAAAATTAAAAATCAAGATGTTTTGTCTTGACTTACTCCAATTATAAGTTAGTTCTTGCAGTGTCTGAAAATATAAATACTGAAAATGTACAGTTTTCATGATGGTAGGCTCTGTCAGATTTTGCACAAGCACTTTTATAGACTTGTATTTGTTTTTTTTAATGAGATTAAATATTGATCAGAGAGTTTCATGCTAATTTACTGTGAAAATTCCCCAGCCTTTAGAGTTTATGTCTGCCTACGTTTGAACTATATAATCAACATTTTAGGACACACTTCAGCTTTAACAGGTAAATTCTGTTTGGTTTGGGGATGTATTTTGACAACATAAAGGCAAAACTGTATTTTTGTGTCACTGAGAGGTTTCTTTTTGAGAGGTATAAAATCAATTACTTACATTCATGTGCAATTACTTTGAGAATGTATAAATAATCCTTATAGGATTTGCTTTTTAGTTTCTGTATTCAAGCCCTTATTTATATTTGTATTGGTAGAATAATGTACATACTGCTATTTTCATGCTATTTTTATACAATTTTTATACTTATTCTTTATCAACGCTGTCCCCTTTGCTGCTGTAACATTGCAAATTTCCCCGTGTGGGACGAATAAAGGTTTATTCTTCCTCTTCTTCTAAAATCATAAATCCAGTGTTGTGGAAAAAAAATCAGGGATTTTATTTTAAGACTGTATCACCCAGCCCTACCTCAGCAGTGAAAAAAGGCCTTATGTGGCCTTAGGTATCAAAGTTGCCCGTCCCTGCCTTGGAAAGAGAAATATATGGATACATAATTCATTCATACATCAGAATTCACACCCGCCATTAAAACTCAAGGTAAAGGTTCACAAACCCAGCAATTACATCCAGGCACATACACAAGCTGCAAAAAGGAAGTCTACTCCACACCCGGTCCTGTTCATATTCGTCTGCTCAGCCTGCAGACACAAAATCACCTAACATGTGAAATCTAACATAAGAAGGCCATTATGGAAAAGGTCAAATACCAGTTATAAAGAATCTTTAGCATTTGTTTAAGCCTGCAGCGGGTACAAGGAAGGTAGAGTTTAAAGCATTCATTGAACTTCAGATGAAATCCATACGTTATCTGTGCTTTTATGAGAAATAAAACACGTAGCACTCTGACATCTTACATTGTTAGTCTTTTAATGGACACACTGAGGGCCCTACCCAAGCTAACAACATTATGATCTTATATATGGTTTGACACTTTTTAATTTTGCATCCTTTTGCCAAAAGGGGATGCAACCCAGTAGTGTTAATATTTTTATCATAGTTTTCGTCAACAACCTTTTTTCCCCTGACAAAAACTAGACAGTGACTAATAAAAACAAGTGCCCATGGACAAAACTAAAACTAAATTAACTGACATTTTCATCAACAAATAAAAGTAGATGAAAATGTTTGACAGACTTAATCCAATCAGGCCTAATTTGGTCATGTAGAAAGAAGGCACAAGTTAGGAATATATCCAATCACAGCTGCCTTAGCTTGGTGGTGGTGGGATAAGTTGTGGAGCGATCCAATCAGAGCTACTGTCTTTATGAATTGATATATTCATGTAGAGCAGGTTCACTGTTTGTTGTCAATTCTGGTATTGTAACTAAGATGCTCTGCCAGGTAGCCTAAATAAAGGTTACAGCAGATTTCATTGATTGAACTGTTGTGAAATTTCACCAACTTAAACTAGACTAAAGTTAAAACAATTTAGATGACTAAATTATGACTCAAACTGAAAGACATTTTATGGTGCTGTCAAAATTAACACTGCAATCCAGTACGAGCAAGGTGTGCCTAATGATGTGGCCTGTGAGTCTGTAAATGAAACAGTTAAATTATTGTTTGCTTGTGGCTTTTGTGCAGAACACTTACAAGACCTTCACTTATTTGCACGTCTGTTTCAGCTTTTGCAGCTTTCTGTCTCTCATTCATAAAACATGATTTCCATTTATTCTCTGAAGTTGGTCCTTCACACTGACAACAACCCTGCATCACCTGACCACACTGAGAGAGTGTTTCAGGCTGCAGCTCTTCCAGCCCGTGTCCTCGGGGCAGGGAACACTAATGACAGGGCTAAGTTGGCCTGCCGGAGCTGTCTGGCCTTGCAGCTCACACTCACACCTGGTTTCACCTGGGGAAAATATGCAGAGGTCCCACTTTCTCTCACGCCTCACCTTTCCTCCGTCTCATCCTCAATCACTCCTTCATTTGTGACCTCATTAGCTTTGTTCTGACTTCACTGATCTGTTCTTGTTTTGTTTCTCCGTCCTGATGCAACCCTGTCCGGTCGGTCTTCTCCAGCAGCTCCAAATGAAGACGTGCTCAGAGAGGTTGGAAGGTCAGCTCGTCAAAAGGCTGGGGCAGCTTTCTAGTATCTATTTTCAGGTCACAGAGGTCACTTTCAAAGCCTTGGCTGGCTTTTCTGTCTGTCTGCTGTTACGTAAAAGGTGAGAGGTGAAGTGTGAGCTCAGGTGAAGACAGCTCCGTGTCCTGCTCAAACTCAGTAATGCTTTTCTCGTTCTGAACTGATAAACAGCCACTAAAATCTCATCCTCCGAGATCTCTTTCATGGTCAGATGGAAGTGAGTGTCAGAGTGTTTGAAGCAGGAAGTGAGAGAAATTCCTGCGTATGTCCTAACATGGCGTGGAACTAAATAATGCAGGAGATCACAGAGAGAGGGGAGAATAAAGAGAGAGGATGGAAAGGAACAAAAAAGGGGAAAAGCAGCAATAAAGACGGAAGAATAAAACTCTGCTAAGTCACATCAGGTTATGGCTCAGAGGCTGCTCAACAAATGACCACTAGGTGGCGATCTACGCTTTTAGACAAGTCACTGACCTTCAGTGACCTTCTGGAGTCACCCAAATATTATTTTAATCATAAGAGTTTCATGTTTTTGTATTCAACTTTGTTTTTAAAAGTACAGTTTTATGAATCAAGCAATATTAAGTTGTTTCTTTAAAATCTGATTATCTTTTTTCAGCATCGCTGTTTACTAGTGATAAAAGGAGAAGATGCAGAAAGAGGGCAAATACCAGTAAAATAAGTTAAACATGCCCTTTTGCAAAGTTTTCAAGGCTTTGGAGAAAAAGTTTGCATAAGTGTTAATTTGACAGCACTTTCTAATTTAGGTTTAGTTATAGCCTTCTGCCTAAAATATCTTTCAGTTTTAGTCATAGTTTAGTCATCTAAATTGTTTTATTTTTGTCTAGTTTTAGTTGATAAAATTTCACATTTCAGTCAACAAAATCTACTGTTAATTTAGTCGACTAAGATATGAAGTGTAAAGTTTAAGGCATTGTTTATGTTTCCTTGAATTTCTGAAGTCATGTTTTACACTTGGATAAAATGAAACATCTAATAACCCTTTATTGAATGCTAGTAAAGTTTGAATGTATAAATGAACAGAAACAAATTGAACTTTTGTGTGAAATGCAGTCACCTTTATTTAGGCTACCTGGCAGAGCATCTCAGTTACAATACCAGAATTGACAACAAACAGTGAACCTGCTCTACATGAATATATCAATTCATAAAGAGAGGAGCTCTGATTGGATCACTCCCCAACTTATCCCACCACCATGAAGCTAAGGCAGCTGTGATTGGATGTTTTAACTCATCCAACCTTTCCACACAACCAAAGTAGCTGTGATTGGATATATTCCTAACTTGTCTCTACTTTCTACATGACCAATTAGGTCTGATTGGATTAAGTCTCTGTCAAACATTTTAGTCTAGTTTTTATCTGTTGATGAAAATGTCAGTTCATTTAGTTTTAGTTTTTGTCCATGTGCACTTGTTTTTATTAGTGACTGTCTGGTTTTCATCGGGGAAAAAAAGGTTGCTGATGAAAACTATGATGAAAATCATTAGTTGACAAACTTAACACTAGCTCCTCAACAATAAACCTTAACAAACAGATAAAGACACTCATAAAACAGTTTTTATCAGCGATTAGTCTGCCCCCACTGCCATCATCTCCATGAGTCTCTACCCACTTGCCAGTTGGCACCCCGTCTGTTTTCATGCTCGCCCGTCGGGTCGATTGGGTCTCCGGCCGGCTCTTCCAGACCTTCCATCCTCATCACCTTCCAGCAGACTGGTCAGTTTGTAGGCCCAAATCCCCCCCAGCACAAAGGGCACAATGGAACCTATTCTGGGCCGCTAAGCTCTCTGGACTTACTGCTCCCACCGGGCCGACCTCACTTCCTGACGGAGGAGAGTGCTTGGACAGACACATTCTGGCCGCCATGCGTGTGAACATCAGTGTTTGTGTGCGTGTCGTACGTGAACGCATGGGCATGGAAACATGAACACACACCCTCGGGCCCTCGGAGGATTTACGGGGACGCATTGTTTTGAGCGGCGAGTCTGCGAGGGGGGAAGATTTGAGCTGTCACACCGCATGCTCACTGGGGGACGGTGATGGGAGCGGCATGGAGGCGAGGGGTAGGGCGGTTGGCGAACGGTCTTTGGGTGCAGATTTGGGGCGGTTTGATAACCCAGTTACAGTTTGCAAACACACACGTATGAGTCGGCAGAAGCTCAAACGCTGATAAGCAGAAGTTCAGAGCGATGGCTACAAAGTGTGCTCAAAGGACGGGATTTTTGATGCTGCGAAAGATGAAACAAATAAAATCACAGACAAAAAAGAGCCACTCTGCACTGTCTGCTCCCACGCTTAAGGGGAAGACATTGTCTAGATGGTGTTGTTTAGGTTGTGCCATCATTTTCTCCTTTTTCATCACCTCCAGCAATCTGACCATGAACACAAACACCTCAGCTTATCTCTGATGTGTTGGTCCTGGTGAAGATGAGTGATGATACCACAATCCCAGACCACAACAAACCACGAAAACAGAAGGAATGACTCATTATCTCTTCATACGGGCATTTCAGATGGAATTTCTCCAATACTTCGAAACAGTTGAGTGGTAAAGATACAATCATGCATGCAACACATTTTCTGCCTGGTCTGTCAGCAGCTTCTGAGATACACAAGAAGTGTTTACAGCTTTAAATAGCACTTTAAGGTTTGCTCTTCCAAGGTCCATAGATCAAGACTGAGGGGCAAGAGACTCTGCATTAAAGGGATACGCCAACCTAATATTTATGTTTTCATATTTTGCCTCACTCCTGAGTCCATGACAAGCAGATAGGCACTATTCTTTCGACTGTGTATCAAGTAACAAGAAAGAGATGGCCAAAACTTGCCCACCGCTAGTTAGCTTAGCTCAAACACTGGGAGTCAATGGGTATAGCTAGCCTGCATTTGCCTACAGGCCTCAGATAAAATCTTCAGCATGTTTATAATACGTTATCCTCTACTATCATCATATTACTACTTCCGCAATGATTTGACTAGAAATGTGAAATTTGCGAACGAGTCGAGTCTTTTGAACAGTTCTTTTAAGCGAACGATGAGAACCGATTCGCAGTTGTGAGCAAGCCATTCATTTGCGAGGCAGTCTTAAATTTGCAGGCAATTTGAGAACGGCTCGCAAACCAACGGCTCACTCACAACTGAGAATCGGTTCTCATCATTCACTTAGAAGAGCTGTTCAAAAGACTCGACTCGTTCACGGACGTCACATCTACCACCACTGAAGTAGGTCAACAAAACAAAGCCTCTGTTTAGGGGTAGAAGAAGATAATACGATGATAGTAGAAGATAACGCAATATAACACGGTAAAGAAACGAGTCACAACAAGCACACAGGAATGTTTAGAGTTGTTGAAGAGTTTATCTGATGACTGTAGGCAGAGGCAGGCTAACACTACCCACTGACTCCCAGTGTTTGAGCTAAGCTAATTAGCAGTGGGCGAGCTCTGCCCGTCTCTTCCTTGTTACGGTCGAAAATAGTGTCCATCTGCTTGTCATGGACTCTGGAGTGAGGCAAGACATTAAAAGAAAGAAAATGTTGGCATATCCATTTAAAACCATTGTAAGGATGGATGGAGTGGTTAGCTAAAATTGAAACAACTTTCTCTGTGTTGGCTTGACATCTGGCAAGGCCATCCTTGTGATTCTTGTCTTAAATCTTTGACCAAGTCCTCTCGGACCCAAAGACGACCTGATTAGAGTTTGAACGAAACTGAAACTTCTCCCATCATTCGTCTAAGCTGTCTTGTTCACATTCCTTAAACAGCTAACACTGCAGATGTTGAACTATTGCTCCAAACATCTGAACCGTCTCAGAGCTTCCTGGGTGTCTCCATGTTTAGACCCAGACCTTCTGAGTCTCACAGAGTTTGTTTCATCTGCTGACTTTTACAGCACGTCCAGTAAAGACTGCTTGTTCCTGTTTGTTCATGAAACAGATGGAAGAACGTGATATCAGCATTTTATGACTTTGGATTTGGTTTCTACACGACGTTAAAGAGGAGGTCTTTTGAAGTATTTCTGTATCGTAATGTGAAGTCTTGTGATGTTATTTTTGGTCGATGTAGGAAAGTGCAGCTGTAAAATTTTTATGTGTTTGTTTGGAAAAGATAAGGAGATTTATATGAAAACAAAGAAGCCAACACATTAGAGGAGGGTGATTGAATCTGTGGTAGTATTGATGAATGACAACAAGCTGTCCTATGAGATTATCACTCCTCAACATTAAAAACACATAATAGGAGACAGTCGTTCTTCCTGTCGTGTTTTTTCTGCTTCTTCACTCCCCGTGTCTGATTCCCAGCCTGCTCTACTCCTCTGACTCATCTGTTTGTGCTGATGGTCCCATTAAAACAAACAACCTGTTCCCTCTTATCACCAGGTGCTTTCCCCTCCAATAAAAACCTCCTTAGTGGTCAGCAGGACCCCGCTGTCCCACGGTGATGATGTCATAAAGCTGTGCTGTTTTCTCAGCTGTCGGACGGGGAGTAAGCAACCGAATGAGAGGGAAATTCTCCGGGTTAAAAGTTTATACTGCAAAACCTTTCAGTCATTTGAAATTACTGAAAGGTTTTGCTTTAAATAAAATACTAAAAACGACTCAAACCTCTGTTTTTTAAGTGCAAAGCCATATAAACTCAACTCTAATGGTGTTTTTAGAGCTGAAAATAAAACTAAGCCTGAGGTGATAATAACTTTTGAGTGCAAAGAGCAGGTGTAATGGATGTGTATGGCTTTAAAACCGAATGTTTGCTCCATTACCTGGTGTATGGTTCTCACTTGGATTATTTAGAGTGACCAGCCATCCAAATTTTGCCAGGACCGTCCCGTTTTCAGGCCTTGTGTCCTGTGTCCCCCAAAAATTCCAACAAGTCCTGATGTTGGACAGCCACTGTTCCTATTTTAGCCAAGTGAAACATTTCACCATGTTTACACTGCTAATTTTTGCCATTTGTCATGATGAACATGAAAGGAAAAACAAGGGAAATATTAGAACCCCCATACCAAACTACAAGATTAAAAGAAAACAACCATTAACAAATGTCTCAGAAATAAGACTGTTTGAACACATATCAGCATGAACATCTCTAGCCATCATGACAGAAATTCATGATATTATAGTTTGATTGATGCCCGGCCTTTACCACGTCATCTACCATCTATCTATGTACACCACACACATAACAATTCTGTCCCACCACCAAATCTAGAATCTCGTTTCCCAAGCCAGAAATCTGATCAAATGTGATCTGACAAAAACAAAGAAGAAGAAACATAACAACAATCATAAACGTATATGTCCATGGCAACAACCAGAAACATGCAACATGGAAGAGGACATACGAGAAGAGGGAATGATGGTGGTCTTGGAACTATTTTTGATGGAAAAATCGTGAACTAAAACAAAGAAAAGGTTGTGGAAAAAAATCCTGGATACAGCGTGAACATGAGCTGGTCCTCCATTTCTGAGGTCCACCGAAATTTAGGTTTCAGGTCGGCCGTGCTTGTTCTCAGTCAGCTCGCTTTTTGATTGACTACATGTTCCACGTCACAATTTATGGAGCCATGACTCGGGAGTCGTCAGCTTTCCCCACACGCATGAAGATTTTTGGTCGTAAATATTGAACGATTGTCAGCCCTGACCTGTTTCAGAGCCGATTATTGGGACAAATTCACATAACACACCTCAGACCACAGGATAATCTTATAGAATAATCTTATAAGACATAAGATAATCAGGCATTTGCCATCCTTGGTCAGGAAGGGGGACAGTTGGGACAAAAACAGCCCAAAAATCTTTATGTGTGTACCTTGTTTTATTTGAAGCGCTACGCAGTGGAGTGCAGGTTCTAGAAGCTTAAAATACGGATCTTATGATCATGAGAGAGCCACCACTTCACAAGGCAACTGTGAGTTTACGAGATAACAGGAAGAGTAACATGAAACCAACATGTTATGTTTCCTCCCTGACTTTGATTTGCTTTCAGCATCAATATTAATTCACTATGCATTGTTTGGTGTAAGTCCACCCACAATACCACTCTCCTCCTTAGAAGCTGCTCTTCTAACTTTTGTTACTTTATTAGTGAGATGCATGAACGTGCTGAAATGGAAGTCACCAATTCCTCTTTCATGCACATTATAGATGAAAGAAGTCCTTAATTTTGTTAAACTAGGACAGATTTGGTGTGTTTTGAGGGGCTCCCTTAGGAAATTTTATAAGATGTTGGATCCCTTTTTTTGTGTATATCTGTGAGCTGGACCTCCTACTTATTCCCAAGTGACCCACTAGGTATCTTAGTGTTATAAATTCCAGCTTGACGGATCCTGGACTGACCAGCCGTAAAATGTATCTATTTATTTGTTTATTATTATTATTATTTATTATTTATTTTTTGTCTCTGTCTTGGGTTAGGTTCCTAATTGTAATATTTGTCCTGCCCTTTCTCTTTTTTTTTGGTCTTGTATTATCTTCACCTTGTCATTGTTAATGTTTATCTGTTCTACTGAAAATACCATTAAACAGATTGTGTAAAAAAAAGAAATAATTCCACTATTTCTGCTGTATTTGTTAATGACCTAGAGACTCATAATGCTTCTTTTCCTGTGTTGGGTCGATCTGCTTGCCGGAGATTAACATAGAGTTAAAGTGGCTTTTGCCGAAAAATAGACACGCTGCGTATTTCCAGCGAACCAGTGGGGAGCTATGCGGCTAGTGTGCTCCACAGATGGATCAAGGTACAAGCTGAAGAAAATGACTGATTGAAGAGACTGGGGCGATTTGATGTGAAATGCACGGCGCGAACAGAAAGCTACGCAGGTGGACTTTGTGAAAATTAGGGGATAACATGGAGGAGGAGAAGTCTACAAACCACTTTAATTGGCAGACTTTCAAATGTTTCGTCTTCCTTAGAGGAAAGCGTTGAGTTGTTCATATTCTTATACCATCTTTGGATTAAATGATCCGTGTAAGGGCTGGTTACCAAGCAACCTGCAAAGTAAATACTCATGTTTTAACACAAGTACCTCAAGAATTTAGATTTCATGTGTTTGGTGAAGCTCCAAAACAAGTTTGACACGTTTTTACTGGATAGTTGGCAAACAAACGTTGCATTTATAAAGCTGTGAATTAGAAATCTCAGCGACAGAAGTGAGTGTCAGGATCATCCCTCAAACCCTCATCTGTGTTGAAGCCTCATTCACAAACAAATCTGAGTTCTGTTGACAGCAGAGCCAGACAAAAATGTGGGAAACGACAAACAAGAACAGCACAGACATCCTCCGCATGTGATTCAGCAGGACTGTAGAAACATACGGCGAGAAGACCTCCAGGTTTTCTGTCATCTTTTACTCTCTTGTTTATAATGCAGGATGAGACATAGCGAAAAAGGACGCAGAGACGGGACGGGTCCAGCTGTGTTTAGCTATGAAGGGGTGAAGTTCTGCAGAGCTTGTTGAAGCTCTCACAGAGCAGATGTTGTGCTTGTGTGCAGTGTGGGATTCTTCTCTGCTTCTCTGTTCTGTCTACTCTTTAAAATAAGAGCCCAAAGAAGTTCCTGCTTGTCCTGATATAATACGACGCCAACTCACCTGGAAGTGAACTTCGTCTTTTAGGTTTAGACATTTAAAGCAGCACAAGAGACATCCTCCAAATTGAACCCTTATTCCACCGACATGAGAATAAATCAGCAGACTGAGAGATCATGAAATTAAGCTTTGTTGAAATTTTAGCTTCATCAAGAATTAGGTGTGGATGTTTCGATTCTTAGCGGCTTATGTGATGATTAATTAAAAAATAGGCAGTAATTCATTAGAATCCTGTTGTAATTCTTGATCAATAGTTACGTTTGATTTGATATAGCATTTTATGATATGGAATAGAGTAATCTGTATGATAAATATATATAAAAATACAGCATATCTCTTTGGATATAACCAGTTTGAATTGTTTGCAGGAACTTTGTGTGTTTCCATCCATCTTTGTCGTCCCTCTGTCTTTCTGTCCATTCAACTGTTCAACAATCTGTCAATTCATCCAGCTTGTGCAACCATCTTTAACCAACCAATTGACAGATCCAGTCATCCATCTTTCATCCATTGATCCATCTGTTAATCCATCCATCTTTCATTCATCCACCTTTTAATTGTTGGATCTTCCATTAATCCATCCATCCATGCACAGACAATGTTTTTGTCCCTCCGTCTATTGTCCGTTCAAACATCTACGTCATTTACTTATGCATTCATAAATCCAATCATCCATCTTTTTGTTGATAAATCAATCGATACATCCATCTTTTTGTTGATAAATCCATCGATACATCCATCTTTTTGCCCAACAGTCCATCATTACATTCATATTTTGTCTCTCAATCTATTTGTCCCTCTACCTGTCTGTCTATATGTACATCCATCCATCCCTTTGTCATATCATCCATCCATCCATCTGCTCCTCTCCAACTATTCATCCACCTATCCCTTATCTATTTGTCCATCATTTTTTAATCCATCCATCCATTGATCATCCATTGTTCAATTAACCAACCAATGGACCAATCCCTTCAACCATCATTTACTCCACCATCCTTCTTCTTGTCCAATCATCCATCATTTATCCATCTTTGGATTCATATCTGCCTAAAAATAAATCCATCTATTCATCCATCCATTTTTTCCTTTACATATTTATCCTTCTATCTGTTCATTCATCATTTTGTCACTCCATCATCCATCCATTGATCAATCAGTCAATCAACCAATGGACCAATCCCTTCATCCATCAATCTTTCCACCACTATATGTCCCTCTATCTACTCCATCATCCATCCTTCTGTCCAACCATCCATCATTCATCCATCTTCCTAGACATGTATTTGTCTCTTTGGCTGTTCATCGACAAACTTACCATTTATCCATCTGTAAATCCATCCATCCATCTCCGACATACATCTGTATGTCATCCATCTATCCGTCCATCTGCCCCTTTCTCTAACTGCAGTGGTAATTTTGACAAAAACTAGACTATAACTAAAACAAAACAAGTGCACATGGACAAAAACTAAAACTAAATTAAATGACATTTTCGTCAACAGATAAAAACTAGACAAAAATGTTTGACAGAGACTTAATCCAATCAGACTTAATTTCATCATGTAGAAAGTAGGGACAAGTTAGGAATATATCCAATCACAGCTACTTTGGTTGTGTGGAAAGGTTGGATGAGTTGAGAGGGACATCCAATCACAACTGCCTTAGCTTCGTGGTGGTGGGATCCAATTGTAAAACATGACTTCAGAGTCGACTAAATTTACAGTAGATTTCGTCGACTGAAATGTTGTGAAATTTCATCAACTAAAACTAGACTAAAGTTAAAACAATTTAGATGACTAAATTATGACTAAAACTAAAGGTAATTTAGACAAAAGACTGTAACTTAAAGTACATTAAAACGTGCTGTGAAAATTAACACTGTCTAACTGTCCATGGTTTACTCATCCATCCATCCATCGTTCAGTCAATCAACGAACGGACCAATCCCCTCATCCATCAATCTTTTCACATCTATTTGTCTCCCCATCGACTCCATCATCCATCCTGTTGTCCAACTATCCATCATTAATCCATCTTTCTAGTCATATCTACCTAAAATGTTATCCATGCATCCATCTGAGCCTTTATATATTTATCATTTTATCTCTTCATCCTTCATTTTGAATCTATCATCCATCCATTGATCATCTGTTTAACGTCCTTTCGTAGTTGCTTGAGTACTCAAATTGTCTGGATCCTCATAAGTGGTTTTGTGGGTGATAATGTCATAAAGTACAAAATGTGCTGTAGGTCTAACGACTTAGACCTCCAGCACATGCAGCACGTATGAGTTAAACTAAAGCCCTGAATCTTCTCTTCTTTGACTTAAAACATAAAATCATAAAGTTGTGCAAAACGGTAAAGCCTTAAGACATGCTCACATAAATATCTGCCAATCTTAGGAGATCTTTGTAATTTCAACGGCGATAAGTGTCCACATGTTTTACAACGAGTGTCGTTCAGGAACAAGATCAGAATGATTCTGCTGAGGAGGTAAAAAAGTCATAAATGATGGTTTGATTTGTGTTTAGTGTGCGAGTGTGTTTGTGTTTAAGTGGAAATGTCATAAATAACTGTGCCGTCATCATCAAATCTCAAGAGGCTGTAAAATCAGTAATAACCGGGTTTGTGCATTCCTGCTCTCTGCAGAAGTGTGTGTGTGTGTTTGTGTGCGGCTGTGTGTGTGTGTGTGTTAGACGTCAGATCACCCAGAAGTCGTCTTATTCCAGCTCCGAGCAGAGAGGACACGACTTCTACCCTACAGCGTCTGTTCCACTTCATTGACTTTTATTCTGCCGTATCTTTGTTTCATCGTGATTTATGAGGTCCTATAAGACTATAATCAGGACTGATGGGTTAAAAAGGTTAAATTTATGCTCAAAGTGGAACAAAAATGTGACTTGTTGGTACTTTTTCTGTAAAACTCTGCAGACAAGAGAAGGTCAAGGTACTTTTTACTTTATTCAACACCAGTTTGAACCTGGATGTGACATATTTCCACCAAATAAGGACAATGTCCAATTTTAAAGCTTCAAAACTTACAGCGATGGATGATTTCCAGCTCTTGTCCCAAGTTAGGCCGTTGAGTCTCCATTGTATGAAATACCAAATTAAGTCTTAGATAAATAAAACACATCATTTAACCTTAAGATGCCTTGTGGCCACCTTTAGGACACTTTAAAATGTCTTTAGATGACATTTTTGTCATTACATCCACTAAGTAGGTCATGTTTTAACTGTCATTTGTAAATTTCTTTGTTTGTTTGTGAACAGGAAACTTGAAAATCAATGAACAGATTTAGCTGAAATATTAAGTGAATGTTGGTCATGGCACAGGGAATAGGTGATTAGATTTTGGTGGTGATCTGAATCCAGATGTGGCTCCAGACTTCACTGAAGGATTTGTCAAAAGTGTGAGATATAAGTTCTCCACATTTTGACAATAACTCACTCCACAGTGTTTAAAATGCTATTTTAACGCTTTTTCTTTCATTTTTTTGGGACTCAGGGCTTGCATTTTAGTCTAAATCTGACCCTGGGAAAAAAAACCCAAAACAAAACCAAAAACAAAATCTCCACTTGTTCTTTCATTTTTGGAAAGTGTTTCCTTTATCTCTCCATTTACCATGTAAATCAGTGAGTATTCGAAATTGAACTGAGAGGGTTAAAAGTGACATAATAAATCAAAAAAATGTAGATTTTTTATAAGGACTAGGGTCAACTTAAAGATGAATATCATGCTGATTTTATTTTACATCACATTTGTTTTTTTACTTTGACATGTCTGTTTTATTTGACATATGATGTTATGGTCTGACCCTGCCTGAAAAAAACAAACCACTTAAATCAATATCAGACTGTGACACAGACATTTTTTTTTTAAATTTTATACTCATGCACACTGTATCAATATTTATATCAATATTTATACTGTTAAAAAAGGTCAGTGCACATCTGTGAAGCTCCTTTAAAACACCTTTTGTATATATTGTTGGATTGTACTTTGTTCTTTTTTGCACCTATTTGTATATTTCTATATATACCCAAGTCAATTTTGCACTATTTTCTACCTTTTTTAATATTTTATTTTATTCCTCCTGATTTTATTTTTATTCTAAGTATATGTTGATTGTTTTTGCACCAATTTACCAAGTCAAGTTTCTTGTATGTCTTGTAAATGTACTTTGCAAGTAATACCAATTTGTTAAGTTAATATTGAAAATCAATGATAGATTTAATCTTTACCGACAGGACTGGATAAGTTAAATAATTTCAGTCACTCTTATATGAAATTAATGTAAATTCCTGATAAGTTCAGTCTTTTTCCTGAAGTCTCTGCTCAGTCTTTTAAGTCTGTTTGTAGAGGTCAGGAACAGTTAAGCTGAAAAACATGTTATAGAGAAGTTAAAACACTTTTTATTGATAAATCACTGAGATCTGAGTTATAAAGTTAAGCTGCAGAAATGCTCCTTTCTGGGTTACTGCAGTTCCTGAAGCAGCCATGTGAGGGCAGTAGAGTGCATGCAAACAGGTCTCAGATGCTCAAGAGGATTTCTTCTTCTACTGCCTGTTTTATATCCAGTGTTTCTAAGATTTTGTGAAGTTTTGGTCCAAATTTTACCCTTTTAGTCTCTTTTAAAAAAAACATTTTCCCCTCCTTTCATTTCGTTAAGTTTAGTTGAAAGAAACAGAAGTTTGATTAAAGAGGAAAAAAACACTAAAAATTTTGGAGAGTGCAATCCTCTCAACCCGTCTATCTCTGAGCCTGTGATCCTGTCGCCCCTGACCCGCTCTTTGTGTCGCCTGTGACCTTTGACCTCTCCTGGACTAAACTTGGAGTCTGGTGATTGAACGAGCCCACTTCTACGTCTAAGGTGTGTGAATGTGAAAGAGGCAGAAGTTCAAAGCTGAGTCGAGCCCCTCCTCGTTTTCAGCTCTAAATGAAAGACAAGGAGACCCTTTATTGTTTGTTGAGACATTTTGGACAAAAGGACAAAAGGAAGGCAAACTTGACGCCGTTTAAAATATGTGTGTGCGTAAGGATGAAGCCTAAACAAAGACCGCCACCATTTTTAGACCCCTGCACTCAAAAGGAGGCCCCTCACCTGATAACATGCCTCACAGGGGCCCTGTAGAGTGTGTGTGTGTGTGTGTGTGAAGGGAGACACTGAAGATAAGACCTTCCTGTAGAAACATCATACATGTCAGACACATGCACACATAACAGTAAGGACACATGAAAACAGAGAGGGGTTGTAGATATATTGAAAGATAACGTGAGACAGCAGATCAAAGTCTGCGCTCATACTTGTCTCAGGGTCGTACCTCTGCCATGATCATAATCTGTGCTTAAACCAGCGTGTGCCCATGTTCGTCAAACTATATGTGTCCGTCCTGCTGATGATGGAGCTCCATACTGTTGTTTTTAATCTGTTTTTTATATTTCGGAGGTGGTTTAGAACTGCATTCCTCTACTGCTATGTGTCCAACTTGCAGTTCCCAGAAGTGCCACTGGGGGCTGCTCCAAAGTAACCCAATCCCATTCAGACTCCATGTGAAATGTGCTGGCTTTAAAGAAGAATTTAACAAGTTTACAGTGAGGTAGAGAAACAGATTTTGTCACAATCGCTTAACAGGACACGCCAACCTTTTTTTTGTTTTCATGTCTTGCCTTACTCCAGAGTCCATGACAAGCAGAAATACACCATTCGTTGGACTGTGGGTGCAGTAACAAGGAAGAGACGGGCAGAGCTCGCCCACTGCTAACTAGCTTAGCTCAAACACTGGAAATCAATGCCAAGTGTTAGCCTTCCTCTTCCTACAGTCATCAGATAAACTCTTCAGCAACTCTAAACGGTCCTGTGTGCTTGTTGTGACTCGTTTTTTTCGCAATCTATTTTCAGACTAAGAAGTGCTAATCTTAGTCTAAAAAAAAGATAACGTGACATAACGTGGTAAAAAAAAAAAACTAGTCACAACAAGTACCCAGGACTGTTTAGGAGGCAGACGCAGGCTAACATTACCCATTGCCTACTGGTGTTTTAGCTAAGCTAATTAGCACTGGGCGAGCTCTGCCTGTCTCATCCTTGCTACTGCACGCACAGTCAAAGAATGGGGTCTATCTGCTTGTCATGGACTCGGGGGTGAGGTAAGACATGAAAAGAAAAAAGGTTGGCATATCCCTTTAACAGAATGGTGCAGGAATGAGTCCTAAAACTTGGAGTAGTGTTAACATAAGCACATCTGGTTCTGTTGTCTTCAAGTCTGATGGAATTTGATATGAGTTTCCTTGTATCTCAAAAATGCACTAAGGGGTTTTTCCTCAGTTTGCACTAATGCCCATTCTAACTCAAGAATAAACATGTTAGGTTTAGGAGGTCAGCCCCAGCCCCTTCCTGACCCACCACTGCACCTCTGCTGTCTGGCTCTTGTACACCTCACAGGCACATGACACCGACAGGTTGTTCTAGTTCAGGTTTTGACCTAAAAGGAATCCTGCCAGCCTCCCTCTGCCTCTCTGTACCTGCTTCAGGATTAAAATGGAAGAATTTAAGGATGGAGAGATGCACTCTTTCATCAAGAGGCCCTGCTGAAGGGATTCATCCCTCGTTTTTTTTTCTTCTCATCCCACTGAGACACTCATCCGATATCACTTTACCCTCACCGTGTTTTAAAGAAGCCGCTGCTTTACTCCCCTGATTTATCCTTTTCTCCTGCTCTCCTTTGTGGTCTGGCAGTGTGTAACAATAGGTGTGTGTCTTTTATACTTGAAATTTCTCTTTTCAAGAATATCTTTGGTTACCTAAAGCAGACACAGCTTGATACAATACACGCCAAACAAACGACTACTACATGTGACTGCAAGGATTACAATCTGTGCTGATGATGTTTAGCTTCTTTAAAAAACTTCTAAACTATGTCAAAGATTACTATCAATTCTTAAAAGCTCTACTTTGATTAAAAAAGGACAGCACTATCACATAGATAACTGTCTGTGATAAAGATATTCAGCTTTGTTGATATTTAGACAGTCCTATCGCAAAGATTACCATATTTGTGAAGATGTTCTACTGAGCTGAATCCAGGTCAAAAGTTTTGTTGCTTGAATTAAAAAAAAACCCAATAAATTGAATTAAAAAGAAGTGTAAGAGAATTTTTTTTCAGTTCAAATATACTTTTGATTCATCTCTGTAATTATTTCAATCAAATATTCTATTTATATTTTTTATTCTGAGATATGTTTTAACACAATGTATCATTTATTTCAGATGCAGGATTAATATTTTCAGATTCAAACGTCATCTTATTGGTTTCAGATTTCTTTTTTTTCCCCTCAGATCTTATTTTTTTCAGTTTCAAACTTTTGGCTGTCTGTACACTGTATTATCTTGATACCTGTAAATAAAGAAGCAGTTCTGGACAACTCTTGGTAATTATTAATAAATAAGTACTGGACAATATGACATAAGCCATGATCAAATCGTGAAGCAGGAACTTCCTCAGGTTCATTATGTCGGCATATGTTTGCTTGTTTGTTTGTCTGTTAGCAAGATTACGCAAAAACTACTGGATGGATTTACATGAAAATTTTACAAGAAGTGTGTTTTGGTACAAGGAAGAAGCCATTACATTTTGGTGGAGATCCAGATATTTGTATGGATGCAAAAAAAAAAATCCCAAAATGTTCTAAAAATCCCATAAGTTAACATTGGGCCGTATTTAAAAAAAATCATATCTCTGCCATCACTCAATGGATTCCCCTCAAAATTTACAGGATTATATATAAAATATGTCTCTATCATCGAGGTAAATTTCATCTGGATCCGATCCAAAATGAAGTCACAAAAAAACATTGAACTTTATAATAGGAAATCCCATTCATTTCTTCTCGACCCCTCAACCTCCTGACCATGTCACCATTTTTCTAACCTATGGGACTTCATTTCCCAGCTTTCCTTGCAATGCTGGTGGAGGAGCTCTTCACATGCAGAGACATAAGCGGAGACTCGGCTGTCCAATCAGAGCGCCTGGTGATCCGCTGCCTGGCGGAGGTCTGAGTGCTTTTCTGGTTGTTTTTTGATGGTCCCAGCTCTTGGTTTGGAGAGGCCTTGAGTAAACCACTCTGTAATAACCTTAATCAGCGGACTGAGGATGTCCTCACCACATAAACAAAGTGACAGACCTCTGAGAAGTCAAGCCTGCGGGCAGATTAACAACACCAGGAAGTTTCTCTGCTTCTGATTGACACACACGTAGGTCTGCTCAAATTAAATCAAGCACATCCTTCCTGACCCCTCTGCTGTCCCAAAGAGCTCACACTCATAAACCCTTCCATCAGCCCTGACACTGACCTCTGACCTGCAGGGCTTTACCCAGTGAGAGCGGATGTTATTGGCTGTAATGGGTCCAACATGACGCAGATATTAGAGCAGGGGTTTGAACACTTCAGCTCTGTTTAGTCTCAAAGTCTCAGGAGCTAAAGCTAAACCGAAGCCCTTTGGCTAATGATAATCAAAACCAACAAACACTGAGCTGAGTTTGTAGTGTGGTTTCACTCATCACTGATAGATTTATGAGACATGTCAGTCTGTTTTTTTATTTATATGATACACTCATTAATCAAAGAGGTGCGTTTGTTTCCTTCAATTGTTACCGGATGTTTGTCTTTCTTCCCCGAGGTCTTTTTCTTTATATATTTTACGTCCCAGCATGCCTTACTCCACGCACACCCCATCAATAATAACACATTCTGATGCCAACAGGAGTTATTGGCACACTTGTTGGTAAATATGAGTCAAACGGGAAAGTCACACCCTACAATGGAAATATCATAAAGAAGAAGTTACAGATTGAAAGCTCACAGATGATACCAGACACAGTTTGTTTTCTGCAACAGTTAGCAGTTAAATAAATGAGCCTGACTGCAGCTAACGAGAGAAATAAGACTGCACATTGGCCACTTTCCCCATTCACGAGTCCATGACAAGCAGATAGACACTATTCTTTCGACTGTGTGTGAAGTAACAAGGAAGAGATGGGCAGAGCTCGCCCACTGCGAGTTAGCTTAGCTCAAACACTGGGAGTCAATGGGAAGTGTTAGCCTGCCTTTGCCTACAGTCATCACAAAAACTGTTCAGCAACCCTAAACGGTCCTGTGTGCTTGCTGTAACTCCTTTTTTTACTGCGTTATGTTACATTATCTGCTACTATCATCGTATTATGTTCTTCTACTCTAAACAGAGGCTTTGTTTTGTTGACCTACTTGCAAGCATGTCCACGGTGGTTTGCGCTAGAGATATGATGCTCGCAAAGGAGTCAAGTCTTTTGAACAGCTCTTAGAAGTGAATGATGAGAACCAATTTGTAATTGTGAGTGAGCCATTTGAGAGCCATTATTAAATGCAGCTTGGTTTACTCATTGCTTCTAGCAAGGTGTCTCATTGTCTTAATTTGAAAGAGTGACCATCCACCCTCTTTTGGCAGGTGGATTTGTGAGTTCATGCATTTTCTGAAAATCGAAAAGATAGGGTGCATTAGGGCTGAACGATTTATCATTTTCAGATCGAAATTACAATTTCAGACTGCAAATCGGTTCTCAATGCTCACTTAAAGGAGCAGTTCAAAAGAGTCGACTCGTTCGCGAACGTCACATCTCCACCGAGAAAGTGCTGGTAAGCAGGTCAACAACACAAAGCCTATGTTTAGGAGTAGAAGTTGGGAGTATCCCTTAATTAATGAAAACAGATTATTTATCATCAATATTAGATGATGAATAATGTTTTATGTGCTTTTGATCATTGATTTCTTTGCTGTTGTCAGTAAGACTCAGAATCGTTAAACTATGTCAACCTCCTTAGAGAAAAAAATAAATTAAAAAAAGTACACTGCAAAAACAGGGATACAGGTGAGAGTATTTGTCCAATTTCTAGTCCAAAAAATCTCAGTAAAAAAGGTTGTTGACAGAAACTATGACAAAAATAATAAGTCAACAAAATTAACACTGGTATTGCACTGGATATTAGGCTTGCTTGAAAGAATGACTCCGATGTCGTCTCCGTCATCCCTGACTGACTCCTTTAAGAGCTGAACTCTTGATAAACCCTCCTCCTCAGTAATCGATGACCGTACGCTCTGACAGGAGGCTGCAAATCAACACACAGTTCCCCCTCGAGCATCAACAAACATCTTTGAGCTGGAGTGTGACAGCTCCTTCAGTCCGTCTGTCTGTCTGTCTGTTTGACTCCCGTCATTACGTTTACTCGTCCTTTTATTCCTGCAGGTACAGCTCCGTCGTTACATAATGAAGGTTATTTACGTGACAGTGAACATCCTCCGCAGCCAAAGAGAAGAAACTGAGACAAGTGGCTGATTCTGGTCCAAAACAAACCAGCCGATTACAGGAGAAAATTAGATCATGGAGGAGTTTCCTCTGTGAGATCATTTTCCATCACGTTTGTCAGAAGCTGAGCGGGTGATGAAGACACAGTGACGGTTTAATAACTTTAAATCAGGGAACAAAACCACTGATGCAGCAAATATTAACTTTAATAAAAGGCAATAATGTGGGATTATGTGCATATTTACTCTTAACCAGCTGGATCTGCCTCATTCAGTGTCTGTGATCAGGCAGATTCATCATTGACAAGCTCTAATCTACAACGGTTGTGAGCGAATCAGCGTCCTTTAGAGCAGAAAGAGGGGGGAGCTACAAGTGAGACAACAGTAGGAAGTGACTGCAGGTACAAAGATTAGCACAGATGCTAACAACTCCACTAGCAGTTCTCTGGACTGCATTTCTTTAACAAATGAAAAACAAACAACATAACTGAAAGCATTTCGCCATAGAGAGGACATTTTTGCTCCACTTCTGACATGTTTTGTCCAAAGTTTGTTTGACGTATTGGCTTACATTTTGTATTCTACACTGTGGCAGTAGCTCCCGCCTTCTACATTATCTGATTTGCCTGTAATGAATGTGATTGACAGAACAATCGTCCAGTCACCTGCTGATATGCTTCTGAAAGGTTCTGCTCATTCCCAAACACTTGCTATGGGCTCTTCTCAGATAGGTAAGTGAGATATACTGACCGGCCCATCTGGTCTATCAGGTCAGAGATGCCTTTTTTCAGGACAATGAGTTATCAGAATTTTTATTCTGTAACGATGCCAGATTAGTGTTTTAAAATTTGTATGAACAGAAAGATAAAAACCTCAACCTCTGCTAATGAGGTGATGTTTTGCTGGCATTTGTCTTTTATCTGTTTATCTGTTCGCAAAGATGACTTGAAAAGTCATGAATGGATTTTGATGAAATTTTCAGGGAATGTTGGTCATGGCTCAAGGAGGACGTGATATGGTTTTGGTGAAGATCTGTAACCAGACACACCAGATGGACCGATATATATACTATATTGCCAAAAGTATTCGCTCACCTGCCTTGACTCACATATGAACTTAAGTGACATCCCATTCCTTATCCATAGGGTTCAATATGACGTTGGTCCAGCCTTTTGCAGCTTTACAGCTTCAACTCTTCTGTGAAGGCTGTCCACAAGGTTGAGGAGTGTGTTTATAGAATTTTTGACCATTCTTCCAGAAAGTGCATTTGTGAGGTCACACACTGATGATTGTAGAGAATGCCTGTCTCTCAGTCTCCTTTCTAATTCATCCCAAAGGTGTTCTATCAGGTTTAGGTCAGGACTCTGTGCAGGCCAGTCCAGTTCATCCACACCAGACTCTGTCATCCATGTCTTTATGGACCTTGCTTTGTGCTCTGGTGCACAGTCATGTTGGAAGAGGAAGGGGCCCACTCCAAACTGTTCCCACAAAGTTGGGAGCATGGAATTGTCCAAAATGTTTTGGTATGCTGAGCATTCAAAGTTCTTTTCACTGGAACTAAGGGGCCAAGCCCACTCCTGAAAAACAACCCCACACCATAATTCCCTCCTCCACCAAATTTCACACTTGGCACAATGCAGTCGAAATGTACCGTTCTCCTGGCAACCTCCAAACCCAGACTCGTCCGTCAGATTGCCAGATGGAAAAGCGTGATTCATCACTCCAGAGAACGCGTCTCCACTGCTCTATAGTCAGTGGTGCGTGCTTTACACCACTGCATCCGCGCTTTGCATTGCACTTGGTGATGTATGGCTGTGATGGATGCAGCTGCTCAGCCGTAGAAACCCATTCCATGAAGCTCTCTGCGTACTGTACTTGGGCTAATCTGAAGGCCACATGAAGTTTGAAGCTCTGTAGCAATTGACTGTGCAGGAAGTCGGTGACCTCTTTGCGCTATGCACCTCAGCATCCGCTGACACCTCGTCAGTTTACATGGCCTACCACTTTGTGGCTGAGTTGCTGTTGTTCCCAAACTCTTCCATTTTCTTATATTAAAGCTGACAGTTGACTGTGGAATATTTAGGAGCGAGGAAATTTTACCACTGGATTTGTTGCACAGGTGGGATCCTGTGACAGTTCCACGATGGAATTCACTGAGCTCCTGAGAGCGACCCATTCTTTCACTAATGTTTGTAGAACAGTCTGCATGCCTAGGTGCTTGATTTTATACACCTGTGGCCAGGCCAAGTAATTAGGACACCTGATTCTGATCATTTGGATGGGTGAGCAAATACTTTTGGCAATATAGTGTATTTCATTAGTCCATCTGGATAACAGCCCAAAGAAAGTGTTTGGGGAGGGCAGAACCTTTCAAAGTAGGTGTGGAGTAGGTGGGCTCTATTGCTGTGGTGTAAATCACAAAACGTGAGTCACTATGCTTAACAAACTCTCAAAACAACCTGCTGGAAGTGGCCTAGAAATATCCTTACTATGGAGAAGTTTGTGGTGTTCTGATTTATTTTTCATTTTTTATAAAGAAATACAGTCCAGATCTGATAAAACTGCTCCTGAAGTTGTTAGCATCAATGCTAATCTCTGCATGAGCAGTCACCTGAACGAAGCCTGATTTGGCCGTCCTGCTATGGGCCGAGCACAGTTGTTGTAGATCAGAGGTTCAAGCCTGTATATACGATCCAGCTGTTGAGCAAATTATTCCACTTCCTCTTGCCGTTCCGGATGCAGATCCAGGATTTTTTTTTACAGGATTTGTTAACATTGTGAGATTGGGTAGATGCCTCACATTTTTGCTAATTCCTCCATCAGTTCTCAACAGATTTTGAAGACATTTTCAGGGAGTGCTGGTCATGAAACAAGGACATCTGGTTTTATTTTGGTGTTGATCTGAACGTGGATACAGGCCTTTTTTTTTACAGGATTTGTTAACAGTGAGATGAAGGCCAGTTTTCCACATTTGCCTGACGATGTTAGGACGGATGTTTGTGCTTTCTGAGCTTTTGTCATCATAAATAAAAGGAGAAAAACTTTACAAATATTTGAAAGTGAATTCTTCCTGTTTGTCAGTATTAACCTTCAGTGATGAAGTTAAACTATGCTGTCAGCGGCTCTGATTGAGACTTTGCCTCACCATCGACCTTTGAGCACAAAAGTAAAACTGAAAAGAGACAAATAAGCACCTGAGCGCTCAGAGCGTCTGCCAACAATCACATGAAGCAGCTAATGCAGCTGCTTGTGTGTGTCATTTACCTGAGCGTACCTGGCCGTGTTATTTAGCTGCACAGGTTTAAGTGCAGGCTTGTGTGTCAGACAGTAATTGTTGTTTGGATTCAGACACACGGACAGACCGAGGGACAGCGTGAAGCTCACAGTTAGTCTGTCTTAACTCGAGCAAACACGGCCATGAATATGGTTTAATATCTGTTTAATGGTTTACATGTCTGTCTTTTTCATTTTAGGTCATTTATAAGGGGAAGAAAGTCTGAGCATTCAGAGACAGACTTACTGAGACCTAAAACTGAAGTTGACTTTTTCAATATTTATTAAAGTTGAAGCATTTTTACGGGCAAATATTCTTGATTTTGTTCTCCTGCCTCTGCTGCCCTCATGGAAAACACCATAAAGAATTCATGTATATTCATATTTGTGTCAGCGTGTTATAATCCTCACTTTTCTTAATCAACATAAATCCATAGTTTTTTTAAACTTACTAAACATGAGAATATTTGTCCTTCTATTTGTTAAAAAAAAACCTGATAGTTTTAGTGATTCACATTTACGACAATATCTTTTTAGAATTCACTGCGAAACTTGATATTAGTTGTAAGAATTTCTTAATTCTTCTTGATTTTGTTATCTTATTAAAAAACTTGTTACTTTTTAGAAACCTGAAACTATTGTTATGAATTCATCATAAACGTATAAACTTCTTAGGAAAACCTGACATAATCTGTTAGCAACTTGGTATTATTGCAGAGAAACTTGACACTATTATTTGGAATATTTGTTCAAATTTTTATGGACAAAACTAACATTAAATGTGGGAAAAACCTGACTCTATTTGTTTGGGAAACTTGATAGTATTTGTAAAAATACTACAAAATTAAAGCTTTATACTATCTGTTCTCCTATTTTACAAAATTTGAGCTGCTGTTTTGTAGAAAACTCACCTTTTATTGTATTATTTGTGAGGAAAATTTGACAACCTGCTTAGAAACTTATCTGTGAAATAAAGTTGACGTTTGATCAGGAACTTGAGACTTGTTAAAAGTATTTGAAAATCTTAAAATTTGTTCAACTATTTGTCATTAAAAATAATAATATTTGTTAGAAAACTGAATCATTTTGTTAAACCTTCTTGTCAGAATAAAACATTAAAAAGATTTTTTGGTGGGATATCTTTTATTATTTTGGATTTTTTTTTCAATTTATCTTTAAATTACAAATATTTTTACCTAACTTTCTTAATTATTCTTTCACTTTCTTCTATTTTTAACCTTTTATCTGTATTTAATTTTGTATTTATATCCTGTATTTTGTACTGCAGAGTAAGGACAGTAAAGAATATTCTGTTCTCTTCTTTTAGACCAAATGCTGCCATTATTTAAGTCTCATTAACCCTTCATTTAGTCAATACAGACAAACTGACCAATATTAAAGCGACATTTTATAAATAAATCAACTTTTTCTGATATATTTTAATGTCACAACACCTGTGACTTACAAACTCTGCCTCCATCATCGTAAAACACCTGACGATGCTGGAGCTCGTTCACTCACAGGAATTTAGTCAGCAGGTTTATTATGTCTTATAAAACAACCACTAAAGTGTCTCCTGACACCGTAAATCAGGGACTATACCCTCTGAGTTAGCATGAGCACAGCTGACGTGTGGAGGATGTGATCACGTCTGTACATACGGACACGTCAGTGTCAGCTTTAGGAAGAATCCAACAATCGTCCAACAATCTGTCAACATGTGTTTGGGTTTGGATGCTGATGGGAGACAGACCATGTTTAATTTCATCACACTAATGACAGGAAAATTAGTTCCTCGCCTAAAGTCTGTTTGTGTTTTTGTGGGCGTTTGATTTGTTCACCTGCAGAAATCACAAAGGCTCCTCAGATAAGGAGTGTTGGAACATGTAGAAAACAAACACTCACAGCAGCTTCTTCTATGATAATGTCTCTGATTTAATGTGTGTAACATCAGTGGTAAATGAAAGACACAGTAACATTTGAAATGAGAGCCAGAGGTGATGGTTACTTAATGAAGCAGCCGTTATCGACGTGTTTCAGGAAATTAAATTCTTAAAAGTGAAACCTCAAGTCACCGAACAACAGCTCACAGTCTAATGAGGTTGTCTTGATGTCAAATGATGATGATCCTATACGTCATGTGTGATAACTTTATAGAAAACATGATTATCAGCCTGATAAATGCAATAAATACATTAAACTTAAGTGCAGTACAAACATGAGGTCTGTTATGAAAAATAATTAAAACATACAGAATCATGATTTATATTAAAATGCTGTTTTTTCTTTATTTACTGCTCAGGAGATAAACGGAATAAAGGCCTTTGCACTCATTTTTCATACAGATAATTCCCACATTATTATTTTGTTTCAGACCGCAGGCTCGCTGTGTTGAGAAAAAATGCAGCTTTTCAATATTTTTCCAGACTGAGATAAATATTTCTAAAGTTATTTATTTTTCAAATTAAGGATCCGTATTAGGGCAGAACAATTTTAGGAAAAGATCTAATTGCGATTTTTCTGGCAGATATTGCGATTTCAATTCGATTTACGATTTTCTTCAAATCAAGCTTTAGTGCAATATTCACTGTTTACAGTAAAGACAACAGTAAGGAAATGAATCATGTGATCATTATTTAAGGGATACGCCAACTTCTACTCCTAAACAGAGGCTTTGGGTTGTTGACCTGCTTACCAGCACTTTTGCGGTGGAGATGTGACGTTCGTGAACGAGTCAACTCTTATGAACCGCTCTATTAAGTGAACAATGAGAACCAGTTCGCAGTTGTAAGTAAGCCGTTGATTTGAGAGCCATTCTTAAATGCAAATTACCTGCAAATTTGTAAAATAGTATTGAATAGTTGAATACTATTAAAATAGCTGACACAACAGATCCTGCAGCTTTGGCGATCACATGATAGCGTTGCCTGAAATTGCGATTTAAGTTCGAAAACGCTAAATATTTCAGCCCTAATCAGTATAGGATCAGTATCCGCGATACCAGCCTGCATTTTACTTAATATTTATCTATTTCATAGATATTGGCTGATAATGGCTTTTGATTGATCAAGGTACCTTTATTAATGTGAATATTTTAAAAGATATGTTAAACCTCAAGGCTGCTTCCTTTACACATATTCACAGATTATTGAATAAAAAGGTTTCAAATTCGACCAGGATGGAAAATGACCTTGATGCTACAGTAGTAATGTAATAATGTCATGATAATATGACATGTTACGATGGAGTTTTCAAGACAGCTCCATAAAAAAAGAGTTTCGTGACTCACCCTGCTGCCTTTCTCTGGGTTGCACTTGCATCCACCGCTACAGTCCAGACCTGCACATGGCCCGTCCAAGTTTGTACCCTGCAGGAGGTAAAGAAGAAAATGATTAAGGACATTGTTCAGGAAGTTAACATCTTTAAAATCATGCAGGAAAAAGCCAATCATTTACACTTTTACTCCTGAAAAACTTGCCAATTTAGGTAAAAAAATAACACATAAGTCATCAGCGTACAGTGGGATTTTGAATATTTTGTGAATGTGAAATTACACAGAAATGACAAGCTACACAGGCAAAAACTCAGATCGAAGTAGGTGTGTTTGTCTATTTTCAAGTCAAAAATATCCCAAACACTTATTTTAATCCATTTTCACTTAACAGGTCAAGATAAATATCTTACTTTAAGGAATGGAAGGCAAAAATAAGGCACTAAACTGCTTGTAATGATAAGAAAACATCTGCCAATGAAACAAGAAAAGTTTGACACAGTGAGGGTCTTAAATTAAGGTTTAATATCTACTCAAGTTAAATTAGTCTTGTTTTATTGGCAGATCATTTTACTTATTATTACAAGCAACTCAGGCCTCATTTTTAGTTTTTATATCTTCAAATAAGATCTTAATCCAGACATTTGTCCAAAAAATTGTGGATTAGAATAAGCCAAGTCTATTTTTTTGTCTTGAAATTGGACAAATACTCTCACCTAGATCTGAGTTTTTTCAGTGCAACATTTCCTTTTTCTGATTAAGTTTAGCTTCCTAGAGATAAAGCACACAACGGCACTTTCAGTTTTCTTACTCCATTGTTTCTCTTCATTTTTGTAAATTTCCACCATCAGAAATTAATTAATAACATTTTCATACATTTTGTCACCAAGATCCCTTCACTTGGCCCCATTTTCTGAGATTTTCGCCACTTCTTGGCCTTCGCTCATCCCTTGGACTACTTGCGTCCATGTAACATCTATAGTTCATAAACTCTGAGTGAACCGCAGATTAACCTTTGTGTGTTCAAGGTGGCATTCCTGAGATATCTTCCAAACAGCACGCCGTGCTTTTAGGCCTTCATAAAGCTGCACACAGAGGGCTTTTATAAGCTGACATATGAGTGGCGTAAGCTCACATATACGAGGCTCCCAGCGACACCTATGGAGGTCGGTGAAGGGGCTTATGCTGTAGAGAAATATCTGAGATTTTGTGTTTGACTTCCACGTATCTGTGTGTTTTTATGTGTTAAATAAAATGAATGAATTTGAATAAAAATATAGTTTGCCGTTTGAGCTGTGGCTTTAAGTGTGGACGATACTGACCAACAATCTCAACACTTTCTGGAGAAATGACAATACTCACAATATCTTTATGTTTTAAGTGAAAGATGCTACTTGGTATAGGCCTACCTCAATATTTTCTTTTATCCAAGAACAATAAACATTATATATGTGTTATATCTTAGTCAATGGTGATAAATAACATCTATCATGATGATCTTTGAAGATGTGGTGCTGCAAGATACGTACTTTTAAATTAAATGAACTGCAGACATTAGATCAGGCTGATCCATCTGCACTGCAAGGTTAATAATTGATTAGAGATTAGTTTAGATTAGATAGGACTTTATTTATCCCTTGGCAAGGCTCCTTAAGGGAAATTAAGGTTCCAGTCGCACAGTATTGTGCAGAACACAGGATGTAAAAAAGTAAAAAACAATTAGCAGATATAAAATCTCTCTATATATACATTAATAAATCTAAATAATAAACAATAAAAATAAAAAATGAAATAAAATAATAATAAAATAAAATAAATCAAAAGATGAAATATAATATGGCTACTGGCTTGCTACTGCTACCACTAATTGGCTAATGTTTTTGCAGAATCACAACATATTTATCAGAATTTCTTAGCATTTTCCTTTAAAAAAAATGGTTGTCACAATATCAGAAAATAAACTTTATTCTAATTCTTGTATAAATCACACTATGGAAATATCTCTTTGATACCAGTTTAACAAAAATCAACGTCTTTAACACCAAAAGTTGAGCCATATTTTTCATTTTGATGATCAAAAATTGTCGCAAATTATGGACTGTACCCAATCATGAAACTCACATGTCTTCAGTTAACCTGTTCACCTGTGGGATGATCCAACAGGTGTTTTTTTTTCAGCATTACTTAACTTTCCCAGCTTTTATTGGAACATGTTGCAGGCATCGAGCCCAAAATGAGTTAATATTAAAGAAAAACAATAAAGTATATTAGTCTGAATGTGAAATATCTTGCTTTTGTAGTGTTTTTAGTTGAACATAAGTAAAAAATATTGTATTCCGTTTTTATTAATACAACGTCCCAACTTCATTGGAACTTGGGTTGTATATCTTAAACTCTTGAAGTAATGCTTAGCCCTACATACCCTTCCAAGAATTTAGCTGCAAGTCTCATAAGAGTCCACGGTTAATGGGGTCTCTGGGGTCAAACTCAAAGGTCAAGGCTGGCATTTCGATGTGATTAGTGGATGAAAGGGTGCTGGCGGGGTGGGGAGACGGGGACAGGAGGGGAGAAGGGACAAAAGGGGGTTGACTGGGGTGTGATGGAGGTTCAGAGGATGAAGGGGGGCGGACGAGGTGAGAGTGTGCGAAGTGTATTAGTTCATATGACTGCAGGCTGCGAATGTTCATATCCACAATAGTCGAGGTCAAGGACCCTGCAGGACCCCTGTAAGCAGTCATCTGCTGCTCTAGTCTGGGTCTCAGTCCGCCTCAATAAAAGCCTGGGAAAGACCGCTGTGTGAAGGCGTCTGAGAAATATTAACTTTGAGAGGGTCAAAGAGATGATGACATGCCCCAAAACAACCCCGGACAGAACAGCTTTATGATTCAGTATTGTCCTTTTTTTTAGTTTATAGTATCGAGCTTTCATTAGGGTTAGCACCAGTTTATTAAAAGTGATCATCAAATCAGATCCTTTTAAACTTCAAACTGATCATGTAAATGTGTAACAACTGAAATATCAAAATTCTTACACCGATAATCTCAGCACAGCACACCACACACGTAACGATCCTGTCCCACCATCAATCTAGAATCTAGTCCTCAAAGACAGAAATCTCGTGGGATCAAATGTATAACAAAAACGAAGGAGAAGAAACATAGCAACAACCGGAAAACACAACATGGATGAGGACATGACGGTGGTCTTGGGACTATTTTTGACCGAAAAATCGCAATCTAAAAAATGTATTTACGCCTGCTTCCTTGTTCCTCAGTCAGCTCGCTTCTTGATTGGCTACATTCACGTCACAACTCGCGAAGTCATGACTCGGAAGTCGTCGGCTTTTCCCACACACATGATGTTTTTTGGTTGTGAATACTGAAGTTTAATAATTATGTATTTAGTTATATATTTAGTTATTTTCGTCCCGGGGAGGAGGTGTAAGTTATCAGTATTAGCGAACACATCCTCATCCTTTTATACTCATTTACATACCACTGATGCAGCAATGGGAGTAACTTGAGGATAATTGTTTGCCCAAGGATACACCAACATGTGACAGCAGGATAGGGGGGCGAAAACAGGGAAAAATTAGGAAGATTTTATGGGAACATGACCGACAGAACTCCTAAAATATTGACATCAGCAACAATTTTCACAGGTGTTTTAAGACTTCCTGACTCTTCACTTACAAAAACATTTTTATCTCGTTTTCCATTGCAGAAAATGAAATGAAGGCATCTTTTTTGGTACTAAATTCACAAAAATTGACATTTATACAAAAAAAGAGGCCCTTTAAAATGTTAACGAGAGGATTTTAGTTTAGTCTATGCAATTTGCATGTATCCAATTGTCTGAATGGTATGTTAGAATAAGAGTTAACAGGGTCAGACAAATGTTTAATCCATTCAAGTCTGAACCTTTGACAGGGTTTAAGGATTCAAGATTCATAAGGGGTGATTATATTCTGAAAAATGATAAATAAAAAAGGTTTAAATGGTCCAAATACCAGAAAGTTTCCCATATGACATGGTTTAATTCGCCATTTATTTTTTAATTTTCAGTTCAAGAGTGTTTTCTCCACTGGTTAAAGCTGATTTGTGTCTCTAAACAGAACATTTGGGCTTCAATAATTATAAACACCTATCATGGGTGGTCCCACCTGATGACCCCAGTGGTGTTGATATTAAATTCAGAAAAGTTGAGCAATTAATCGAGAGTCCATTAAAATTTTGGCTTCCCTTAATCATAAAACAAGATAAACAGATTAAGCTATTACAGTGCTTGTGTCTTATATACAGCCTTTAAAAAGTCATTACAATATATTACAATCTATAGATTAGAAAATTCTCTTTAATTTTTTTTCCTGTTGTTTTTAAAATGTCGAGAATGGCAGAGTAGTTCGACTATTTAGGTTCAATGAATGTATGTGATGCAGGCTTTGACAACCTTGATTATAATATTCTGAATATCTATGATTGTGTTTTTAAGCCCTAGTATCCAATGCCTTCGTCTATCGCTTTCTGGAAGAAAAGAAAAATGCAACAACAACTTTTGTAAGGTAAAGGCACCGCACGAAAGCTGGTCAGACTGTGGAAGAAATGTCACAAACGACTTCGACCACCTGCCTGACACAACAGAATCAGTTACAACCATGGACTGAAAGAGCACGATGAAGAAGAAAAGAAAAACTATCAGAAAGTGAACTTGGCGGAGAAGTATGAAAGGAGAGAAAGAAAGAAGGAGGGGAAAGGTCAGTGGTGCTGGTCCTGCTTTCTTCCCTGTGATCTCCTCAACTCCCCTAATCACACTGACAGAAGGAGGGCAAGAGAGGGAGAAAGTGAGCAGGGAAACGGCAAAATTTGGGCTAATGGAGGGAGCAAGGAAGGGGGAAACAGAGAGACTTAAACGGAGGTAGTGGAGTGGGGCTAAGAGAGAGCAGCTACAATGAGAGTCTGGCAAAGAGACTGAAGATGAGGCTAAAAATAGAAGCTAATTGAGTGATTTGGAGCATCATAAGTACTCCAGATTAAGTCCAAAAAAGAACAGCAGAGCAACTTTATGAACTAACGGTATCATAAGTCCAAAAAAATCAGGTATGATGCTGCTGGTCTTCTTAGCATTTCTCAATATCAAGTTACCCTCATTATTTTGCTCTATAGCCCTCCTTTTGTTAGGCATGAATACTTCTCCAGGACTAAACCCATCAAAGCAAGACTGTGAGATCTATTGTTATTGGACATAATCCAGCCTCTACCTGAGCAGGGCGGAGTCCAACTTAAGCACTGATCCCTGCTTCCATTCAATACTGTCCACACCCAGAGCTAAAAGTGAAGGATGATATGAGCAAACAGATGCTAAGCCAGCACCTGAGGGGGAACATTCAAGCTTGTAACAAAGGCTGGGCTATTGCACACGATGAAGAATCACTGAAAGGTAAATAAACACACATGGAACAAGGACACGTGAGGGGATTGGGAAGTGTAGACTAATGTGACCTGACAGAAGTTCACACATCTGTACTGAATGTAGTCCCAAGGTTAAAGTCTGATTCTGAGATTGACCTACAAAAGAACTTTCAAAAAATTTTGGCATAGTGGTCCTTGTATAATAATCAGTCAACGCTAGTCTTTGTGCAGGCATAAAAACAAGAACAAATCTGTGCACATACCAGAACTTCATCCTGTTTTCAAAGTCCAAAACCTGAATTCAGTGTTCTGATTTACCGACAACAAACTTTATTGTCTTCACAGAAGGCTCCTAGTTTGAAAAGTCAAACACTGGTCCAAAAATAGAAACAAAAACAAGCACAAAATTGTCTTGTACTTGCACAGATGTGCTTTCAAGTGAGAGCCTTACTGCAGGTCCCCGATCATGAATCAACCAATTGATAAGCTTCAGTGTAACTTTGGAAGTGTCTTCACTTGCTAAAGCAGGCTCTTAGTCAACAACTGAACACTGGCTTTTGCATAAATGAGGGAACAGAATTACAAATATATCCACAGACTGATAAATACTCTATTTTCATACTCTCCTGATTTGCCATCATGGTCCTCATTGAACACTCTACAAGAAAGGGTCCTCATAATGATGGAAAAACAAGAACACATAAGCCTAACAAGTACACACAACTGTATTTATAGTCTTCTGAACAATATATTTACTGTATTTATAAATCTCACTGAAAATTGTATTAGTAATGTCCACATTTAGAAACAAAAACATGGACATAATTGTGAGTTCTTCCAGATGATTAGTCTTGTAAGTACCCTACTCGATGTCATAAACCTAAAATTGACAGTAGGATTAACTAACAAGAGATATTTTAAAAGGTCTTGCCACATTGGTCCTCATTGAACAATGAGGACCAATGTGGAAAAATTGTTCGTGGATCTACATCCAGGTTCAGATCATCGACAAAATCTTTTTAAGTTGACAAACTAAGCTGGCAAAGAATCAAACAAATAAGGTAAAAAGAAAACATACTGGACTGAAATGGTTCCAAGGCTGGTTCACAATACCGTCGGGATATATGATGGTAAGACTACAGCATACTTTGCTCAAGTCAGTCTCCATATGCTTTGTGTTATTCCCAAGTGTATTTGGAAACTGTCGATTTGGGGTTGACACTTGGTATTAAATAGTGGCGACAAACTGGACTTGCTTACTGCATCTGGCTTCCTTCTTGACTCTGCAAATGACAGGCTAAGCCAACAAATACACACAGCTTCAGAGATGTATAACAAGAAATGAATTGGTCCAAGCATGAACAATGGTTTGGCTAGATTGGTAAATAAAAATTAGAGGTTATCATACATCAACTTCCCAACCATTCTGTCCAAATCTCAGAAAATCAATTCGGTCCAGCTTGAAAAAAAAGTTCCTTCCTGACACTGTTCATGTAAAAAGATGTTTTTATCCATTTTTTTGTTTATGCACTACTGTTGAACCAAAGGAATTCAGATCCGCTACAGGACTCAACATGTACCTCCAAATGTTAAACCACTTCAAACAAAAGGCCCACACTCACAATTTGCATAAATCTACTGACATAACATGAACAAACAGGAACGTTTCTCATCGCCTGCATAAATTCAAACACTGACTTCATTCTTTCACCCATTCTGTCATCTCAGCATTACCCAGCTATGTGTCTCTAAGCTGCAGGTAATGTTCACCAATCAATCTCTGCTGTTTACTCATACTTCACTGTCCAAACACTTTCCTGTACGAAGGTCCAACTGGGAATTTTAAAAGCTGTCTGTAATACCCGGCTGCTTAAATCTCCAGCTCTTCATACAACTGAGAGTGGCAGCTAGCAGGTAACGGCGGATGTCTGGACTTGTCTGTTCATTCCTATAGGTTCTGCTGATGTTATCCGGATGACGGTTGAGTCTAGGGTTACTGGAAGAGACAACTGCTCCTGATGTGACAGGACAGACATTTTGTTTTTCCATAAATCTTAAGATAACGCCTTACATGCTTTGTATGGTAAAGAATTCCTCACTTCCAACATGATGGTGGTACTTTGAGATACAGAGGGCATGTGGGATCATCAGTTGGGAAAATCTACAAGAATAACATCACATATGTAGAGCAATGTGAAAGTTGAAGAATTAATATACTTCAACCTTCTCCTAGGTCAGCAAACTCAAAGGTCTTTAGGGCGACAGTAACTCAACAAATTAGGTGTGCCAAGAAAGAAACCCAGACCTTAATAAATTTGCCAAGCAGCTCCAGCAACTACCTAACAAGGAATATGGAATCCAGGACTTCTCTCTATATCCAAGCACAACAGGCAAGCTGATCAGCAAGGGAATGCTGGCTAGGCCTTTATCCACAGGGCATCATCAGGAACAAGCAAGAGGAACCACTTCAAGGGCATCAATGTGTACACTGTGTTGCGCTGCTATGACGTCATGTTATTGGCATACGCCGCCGACCAAGTAGGGTACGGCTGGCTGTGGAAACGCAACCAGGATCAGGCTTTACCAGTCCGGCCTGAGCCAAACCACGCTGATCCATCGGACCACTTGGTGGAAACGGAGCTTAAGAGACTACAATGGTACCAACAAAAATGGGAAAACCAAAGTGGTCTGCGAGGATCTTTAGCCATTCAGGTCAAGCCAAATCTAGGATTGATCAAAAAGGCTACTGAACTTTGTTAAAATGGTTATTCAGTCATATAGAGTTGCTAAATCTGTGCTGATGTCCAAATCTGATTCTCTGAGTTTCAGATTTTCAGCTACGTCAACCATTTTTTTCATTTAGACCTATACCCTGCTAGAAGAGAGGTGAAAAATCCTCACAAATTTCAAGTTGAATTTGTTAATATGAGTTTTGTTCAGCCAGAACTTTTAAAAAGCAGAAACAGAGCAGCAGTAATGATCAAAATAAAGCCTGAGGACATTTTCAAGTCAAAGAAACACCTTTTCATCCTCATATTGACCCTTCATGCTTTCCACAAAAGAATCTGCCTGTAAATCTACAGCTTGTCAATCAGGTTTGTCATCTTTAACCAATGGAAAACACAGTTCAAACCAATGAACTGGATAATTACTTTAAGGAGATGCCGCTGTCAGCTTTTAGCATCAATTCAGGTTGATTGACAGTGACTGATGGAAAAACATTAGCATTCAAACATACCTCAACCTTAGAGGACTTTCTTTACATTTTATCCTTATCTGAACTTGACATTGAGAGGTTACTTAAAGGGGAAAAAAAAGATGAATGGGAAGTTTTCTGCAAATAAAGATGGGTAAGAGCAGGAGAAAAAGAGATAAGGGAAGAACGAAACTCCTTATCTTTGCTCTTTTCTTTATCATCAAATCCTTGTTATGTCTTCCACCATTTAATCATTTAATAGTCCATCTTCTCCCTCTTTGCTTTACATCAAAACCCCCCTTATCTCCTTCCTTGTTTCCTTTTTCCTCCATCATATCTTTCCACTCCCTCTCCCTCCTCTTCCTCTGCTACATCTGTGACCCTGACATTCACCGCAGGAGACTAGCCAGCTGTGTTTGGGCCTCCAGCGCTCCTCGTTTACTTCTGTTTATTCCGCGCTGCGTGTGCGAGCTGTATGGATGTATAAAAAGACATGTGCAAGCTTTGTGTACTGGTACACAAGCTCACGTGAACTTCTGAGTGCCTTCAATCCATCAGGCCACCCAGATAGAGATGGGTCATCTGTGACTTGGCCAGACAGCGGAAATTTGCACCGCTAAACAAGGGACCCAAACAGGACGTCGCGCAGAGCCGGCTGACATTGCCGCCAGCTGCAAATGTAAATAAAGAAAATTCTGTTGTTGATTGCAGACGGAGAGAATGGCCGTGGGGACAAGCAAACGCCATATGTACACACGCCTGATCAACGGTGTTAATTTTGACAAACTTTTTAATTGAGTTTTAGTTATAGTCTTTTGCTTAAAATATCTTTTAGTTTTAGTCATAATTTAGTCATCTAAATTGTTTTAATTTTAGTCTAGTTTTAGTTGATGAAATTTCACAACATTTTAGTCGATGAAATCTACTGTAAATTTAGTTGACTAAAATATGAAGTGTAAGGCATTTTATGTTTCCTTGAATTTCTGAAGTCATGTTTTACACTTGAATAAAATGAAACATCTAATAACCCTTGATTGAATGCTAGTAAAGTTTGAATGTATAAATGAACAGAAACAAATTGAACTTTTGTGTGAAATGCAGTCACCTTTATTTAGGCTACCTGGCAGAGCATCTCAGTTACAATACCAGAACTGACAACAAACAGTGAACCTGCTCTACATGAATATATCAATTCATAAAGAGAGTAGCTGTGATTGGATCGCTCCCCAACTTATCCCACCACCACCAAGCTAAGGCAGTTGTGATTGGATGTCCGTCTTAACTCATCCAACCTTTCCACACAACCAAAGTAGCTGTGATTGGATATATTTCTAACTTGTCCCTACTTTCTACATGACCAAATTAGGTATGATTGGATTAAGTCTCTGTCAAACATTTAAGTCTAGTTTTTATTTGTTGATGAAAATGTCAGTTAATTTAGTTTTAGTTTTTATTAATTACTGTCTAGTTTTCGTCAGGGGAAAAAAGGTTGTTGACGAAAACTATGACGAAAATAATTAGTCAGCAAAATTAACACTGCTGATCAACCACGGCAGGGTCACCTAGTCGAGGGTGTCTGATGTTAAAAGACCCAAAACAACCAAGGACCCCAGGTTACAACACTGATGATGTGTTCACGTTAGCATCAGCAGATGTATTCAAGATCCATTCTATACATTTTGCTTTGCACCATTCAAGGAAAATACCTAAAAAAAAAATTCACAATATTACTGCCTAAAAATCTACAACTAATCACTGACAGCTGATTGGTCCATAAAGTAGACAAAACATTGCTAAATCAAGTTTGCATGCTTTTTTGCTACCAGGGCAAACTCTTGGAAAATGGCTTTGTTATGGACTATTCAATCCAAGTGCATTTTGGGACACCATGCAGGTAAGAGTAAACATTGTCACTCTCCATTTCTCAACCTTATATCCAGTTAAGACTGCGTTCATGTTGTGAAACACTTAAAATCATTGACTGTAAAATCAAAACATGCTGCATGATGTGTGATTAAACCAGGATTAGGAGAGCTAAACTTCTCAAGAGGTTCATCTTCACTTACAGAGGGATGAGAAATGACAAACAATTACATCAGTCTAAAACATAAATTAATTCAGACAAGCTGATATATTGGACTCTAATCCACACAAATTGACTGTAAAACAAATCTGGCATCGAACCGTAGGAATGTAAGGATGAAAAAATGTCTTTAATGTGATTTACAGAACCATGAAAAATACGATGCCTGCAGGGGAGTGTTGTGAAATTACAGATTTACAGCAGCTACAGGAGTTTTTGGACCACATCCGAGCTGGCTGACAAATACATTTACTGTATGTCCTGTGACCTTTCTTGACTTATATCAGTCTTTACGTGTTTGAAAACTTTCCAGAACAAAAGTTACCTGGAACTTTCTATCCTGTCAGAGCTGAAGCTTATTACTCGGTTGTTCAAACTCTTCACTGCCAATGAACCAGAAAAGTCTCGCCAAGTGTCTCTGATAAGAGAATGAAGCAAGACTGCAGATTTCTGGCTCACTGACAATGACGAAAATGAAATATAAAAGACATTACAGTTTCAGTTTTACGTAATGTGCCCTGTGTTGACTTTCACATTCAGACAGCTCAAAGTCATGAAGTCAGTGAAACTCTACTTAGTACAACAAAATTCACTTAAAAAACTGATCAGTAATCACAACCTATTGATGTATTTACATTTCAAATACTAATTAGAACCGTTAGTATACCTAACCCAACGGAGCATGGGGAATTTAGACCCTCTGAAAACAGCTCTGTGACTCTTTTTATGGCCCCAACCCACCAGTTGAAAACCTCTTAAGACTTGCTTATTTAGTATTAGTGATAGAAGTGAAGGCAACGATTTTTCACCTGTTGAATACTGTCTTTAAAGATATTCGAACAAGAATGTGTGTAAGCCCAATTTAACTTGATTTTATCAGTGAAATCAATTTAAATTGTTTTTTATTTCTAATTTTCTTTCATGTAGGTCTCAAGAGGGGCTCAATTTTTCTTGGGCACGAGTAGGGGGAACTCCAAGGAAAAAGGTTGAACATGATGTACATATCAGGGATGCACATCGGCATTGGTTCAACATCAGTATCAGCCAATATCCGATCTTTATGTAAAAATCAGTCATTGGCAAATTAGGGTGGGAAGAACAGATATCAGTTTTCAGATGTATATTTGTCATGTCATATCAATTTAATGCTGACATTTGGCACATTTTAGTGCTGATTTGGAGAAGATTCTTTATTTAGGGAAGAAAAATAGACTTTTTTGGACCAACGGGATCTGTTTTTATGACGAAAAAGGTGAGAAAATACCGCAATTGTAGGAGAAAAGAGGGACTTAGAAAAACATCAGTACCAGCATCGTTATTGGCATCTGCTCTGATTCTAACAATTCGTGCATCACTAGAACATATGTACAAAACAACTATTTCCCAAAGTGTTAACGAGACACCACTCCGAGTGCACAAACCTGAACCAAGGTAGCTCCCATGTTGCTGTTACACCTATAAGCATTTGTTCCACGATGACAAATGTTGAGCAAAAATGAATAATTTGTTTATCAACACCAAATTTAAATCCTTTCTAAGCTGGGTCATCACCGACATCTCCTGAAAGTTTCAGCAAAATCCGTCCAGTAGTTTTGGCGTAATCTTGCTATCAACAAACAACAAGCAGCCAAAAACGAAACCTTTTTGTCAGAAGTAATAAATAAGACTAATTTGTTCTTGCTTGAACTCGAGCAGAATTATATATTTGATGCAACGCCCGCACACAAACATGCACACACCCTTACATTCACATTTTCTCTATCCTCTGGCGAAGTATTCTGCAGTCATGATGGAACAGAACCACGTCTATTAGACAGGATTAGGACTCTACTTGCCTCACCTTGTCAGGCCTCAGTCTCTCTCACTCACTCTTTTCTTCCTTCATGAACATAATTAGAGTCTTAAGGGGGGAAATTTAGCAATTTTATCATGTTTTTAAGGAACAAAATGAACCGAGGCGAGAGTGGGCATGCATGCAGAACAGGAGCTAGGTAACATGTTTTAGCTAATACCTCTCGTGCAGGTTAATGTAGTTTATCCTCAGGTGGTGTTCCTGGTATTTCTGCCCTGCCCTGTTGCTAAAGAGTGTCTCTGAGGAGATATTATTGAAGGACTGATCTGCATTGACAGATTGATCTGTGATCATTTCCAGAAAACTGCGCCCTACCTTCAATGTTTTAATAGGTGCTTGCATTTCATTTATTGGTCTTGGATGATTTGAATGCAGGAATTTAAAGCCTTTTTATAAGGCCATTAGCTTAGTAAGATGTTTGGGAAATACTAAAAAAGTAGGTGAAATATTCTTGGTGTTGCTCAGTATTTGACATTTCATGGAATCTTGTTCTGGAAGAGCGTGAGATGTTCTGACACCAAGATTATGTCTGCTTAACAGTGTTAAGTTTTTTAATTTAGTTTTAGTCATAGTCTTTGGCTGAAAATATCTTTTAGTTTTAGTCATAATTTAGTCATCTAATTGTTTTGAATTTAATCTAATTTCAGCTGATGAAATTTCACAACATTTTAGTTGACAAAATCTACTGTAAGTTTAGTCGACAAAATATGAAATGTAAAGTGTAAGGCATTTTTATTTTTCCTTGAAATTCTGAACAGTGAACCTGCTCTACATGAATATATCAATTCATAAAGAGAGTAGCTCTGATTGGATCGCTCCACAACTTATCCCACCACCACCAAGCTAAGGCAGCTGTGATTGGATGCCCCTCTTAACTCATCCAACCTTTCCACACAACCAAAGTAGCTGTGACTGAATATATATTCCTAACTTGTTCCTTCTTTCTACATGACCAAATTAGGTCTGATTGGATTAAGTCTCTGTCAAACATTTTCATTTAGTTTTCATTTGTTGATGAAAATGTCAGTTAATTTAGTTTTTGTCCACTTGTTTTTATTAGTTACTGTCTAGTTTTTGTCAGGGGAAAAAAATTGGTGGCGAAAACTATTACAAAAATAATTAGTCTACAAAATTAACACTGCTGCTCAATTATCTTTTGTCCCTTCAAAGAGACAATAAAAAACAGTTGTAGTTGTAGACAAAAATTGCAATCTTAAGAGAATATCACTATATCCACCCATAACAAACATCTAGTCCTCTACAGTGAGGCAGAAATGCTGTTGCCCCAACAACCAGCTTTCACACCATCACTTGACACTGATACTAGCCAATGTTTTAAGTCTCAGGCTCCAATCCTCCCCCCAAACAGGCATCCAGACCTTGAGCCAAGACTCAGTCGGGCACTGCATCGTCAGAACATGAGCTTCCGGTCTGGGTTTGGTTTCTCTTTTGCCTGCCATCCAGTCAAGAGCTGTAAATCTACCCTTGGGTGCAGGTCTGAGACATGAAAATAGACCCAAAGCACCAAGTATAGAACAGTGAGTCAGTTTTCAAGTGCATGCAGGGTCAGTGATCACTGCAGAGGACGACAGAGACAACTTTTTGAGCTTAAATCTAATTCAAAGAGCAATTACGGTGTGGTTTTATCGTTCAGTATCAGCTTTTGACAAGCTCTGTTTAATTATTTTTCAATTGATGCAACAATGTGGGCTAAGCCTTACCTTCAAAACAGAAAACTTTTTTGTAAACATACATTCAACAGAAAGGCATTCCCCAGGGATCAATACCGGGCCCATTTATATTTGAATGGATTTTGATAAAATTTTCAGAGAATGCAGGTCATGGCACAAGAAAAGAAGCAAACAGATTTTGGTGGTGATCCAATTCTGAATGCAGATGCAGGGTTGTTTTTTCAGGATTTCTCGACATTTTTGTGAATAGCTCAATCGGCACTCAACATATTTTATTGAATTTTCAGTAAAAGATGGTCATGAATCTTTATGCAGATACAGGAATTTCTTCAAAGGATTTCTTAACATCACAAAATGGGGCAGTTTTACACCTTTTTGCTAATAAGAAAATTAGTTATCAACTGATGTTCATGACTTTTTTCGGATATATTGGTTATTGCAAAAGGAGAAAGTGATACGATTATCTTCATCATATTTTCAGGGAATGTTGCCATGGCACAAAGAGGGAGTGATAAGGTAATGGTGGTGATCTGAATTTAGATGCAGATCCAGGAATTTTTTTTATCAGTTTATTAACAGTAAGAGATATGGCAGTTTTCCACATTTTTGATGATAACTCTCCCAACAATGTTGGAAACACCTTGGTGGTGGTTTGTGCTCTTAAAGCACTTTAAGTAAGTAATGACCAATCTTCAATCTCCTGTGATTGTAATGTATAACTTTGTGCTGATGATACTGTCTTATATACAATAAAATGTGGTCTATCACCTTATCAAACATCGTTAATATTGCTTGTAAGACTGGAAATACTTCATTCACAGACCTAAGATAAGACAAAATCAGACACATAGCTCAAATAAAGACAGGGCTCAGTCTTATAATCGTGTAATTCTTTAAATGCAGCAGCAAATTTGGAATTCCCCTTCCTTGCAAATTTTATTCCATTGTTTCAGCCGAAAATCCCACTGCCGGGGGAACTGATTACTCATCATATTTATACCTCTATGTTGAAAGACTCCAGTCAGGGTCTAAATTTATCCGTACATCCTCCACCTTTCAGCGTAGACACAGACACACTTGGCATGAACCTCGTTAACTCCTGGCATGCCAAAAAAGGCGGACAGCTGCCCACTGGCAAAACCGACGCAAACAGCCAGGAACAGGCAGCTTCACGTCAACTCCCTGATGTCATCGATGGCAATAAAAGAAAGAGACATTGAGATGTTGTATGCAGCAAAATCTGCGTGGTCGACACAGACGGAGACAAAGGAAGAGACTCAGGTTCAAGCCAAAATAAACTGCGAGCTGCTGTCCGGACAAGCGCGCAGACAAAGAGGGGGAAGAACACGGCGTGAGCAATGCAGCAGATGATATGTGTGTTTAGGTGTAAATCAGTCGTAAATTACACACCCAGAACAGATGAGAAAGGAAGGATTGGCACAAAATGATGGCCTGGAAAGAGCTGTTGACACCACAATTTTTGGCCACGGTCGTGTTTTGACTTGTGAAATGAGATATTACAAAGGTAGAAAATTTATGAGGATTAGACTGAAACAAGGATGCTCTGACTTTGGTTCAGATAGGTTAAGATTTGGGGTGGAAATCTAGGGTGAAACGACCACAAGTTAAGCCAAGAACTCAGCTGCACTGCAGGCAGTTTTTAAGAATTATGACGTCCGAAAATGGTACTTGAGCCCAGGTTTTGGTTTTAGTGAAGAGTTTTTGCATTTGATAAAAAAAAAAAATATGAGTATTGGCAATAATAAGTTCTGAAATAACAGCACATTCATCATATTGACTCCAAAATTACCAGCTTATACTGTCCATCACTTTTACTTCCTCCAAGGAGGTTTGTTTCTGCTGCCACTTTTTTGTCTGTTTGTGTGCAAGACAACTTTAAAAGCTTTCAATGGATTTTGATGAAATTTTCAGGAAATGTTGGTCGTGGCACAAGGAACACATGGTTTGATTTTGGTGGTGATCCAGATCCAGGAATCTTTAAAAGAATCTAACAGTGTGAGATAAGGCAGTTTTTACCATTTTAGATAATACCTCACAATGTCAGAAATGCCTTGGTGGAGGTTTGTGCTCTTCAAACATTCAGTTGGAGTTCCAGCATCACTTTGTGACCCTAAAACAGGGGTCATAAATTAAATTAGCTGGGTCCTGCTCCAGAAAAAATTCCCAATAAAAGGTCCAGAGCATCATTATGTCGCCTGGGTCTTGATAGGAAGGCAATGTGAGCTGGACATGGACTGTAGTCCACCATTTGGTGATGCCTGCCCTAAAGGGTAGAGCTGGACACACTACAGTAAAAGTACAGTTGGACGTAGGGATGCAAGCACAATGACGGTTAACATGAACAAAATAAACTAAACCAGACTGCTCGGTGAAAATGCAACATTAACAACCGATTGCGATGTTCATGATGACAACCTCTTACAATCATACAGTAATGTGAGGGCAATAGAGCGTTTAAATCACCACAAAACGTCTCACACATCAACCAAGAGGCATTCAATTAACAGAGAACAATAAAGATTCAAAGGCTCTGACAGTCAAAATTTATCACCAAACTGGCAACGCATCATAGATGAATAAAAAAAGCGAGGAGGGCTAACCAAAAATAAGAATATCAGAGATTTGGCTGACATGGTTCTCATCTCTCATCTGTTTATCTACATCTTTTAATTTAGTCCTGGCGTCCTTGATGTACACAAAGATCCACTGATCCAAACTGCTCTGGGTCTGTTTTCACAGTAAACAAGAGGAGTCGAGGTTCTGTTGGTAAAACATCCCATTTTTGTCCAAGCGTCTGGCTTTGCCCTGGTCCTGTAGCTCCTCTCCTTCTTCCATTGAGAGGATAATAACTCTGATAAATCACTTCCCCCCTTGAGTGTTGATAAAACAAAACTTTATATGTTACCACAAAAATGTTTAGACACCTTGACAAATGAGCTCAACACAGAGACAAGTAACATTACACGACGAGGAAAAAGTAGACCGCAGAGAGTATTTATGATTTGATTTCAATTACCCTGTCAATGTTCCAGCCAACAAGACACATGATGCTAAAAATAATATTTACAGTACACTCTCAGATTGTAATTCTGGAGGATAGACTGGTTTGCTAACTGTTTGGATCATCTGATGAGTTTGAACAGAGATACAGGCCTGCAGTGGACAAACTACAGGGTATGAAACCTTAAATTAACCTGACAGTGACTCTTCTAATACTATAACTAATCTTGAATTACTCCTGGGAAGTCAGATAAGAAAAAACATTGCTTCTTGTTAATAACGTTCGTCATCCTGTCAACTAGGTGAGTTTAGCCTGAAATAACTTGAAGACTTTTACATTGACTGGTGTGAAATTTGGCACGGACATTCATGAAGCTGGGCTGCAAGTTCGAGGAGCAGGAGAATGCTCATGCCCTGCAGCAAGAAGGTTGCTAGTTCGACTTCCCTGGGCCTATCTGTGTGGAGTTTGCATTTTCTCCCTGTGCATGCTTTTTCTCCTGTTTCCTTCGATTTCATGCTCATAGGTTAACTCATTATTCTACCTTCCCCAGAGGTAAGTGTGAATGGTTGTCTGTCTCTAGACAGTGGCCCTGTGGTTGGCTGGCAACTGGACAATGATGTACCCCGCCTCTCACCCAATGTCAGCTGGGATAGGCTTCAACCCCCCCAAAAGTTTAAGTGGTATGGATGCGGGTAGCATCTATGCTAATCTGAGCAAGCAATCAGTTTTGTTTGTTGTCATGCTCGTAGCTCCCGCCTTTTCCTGCTTTGAAGCAAATTGATTGGACCAAGCCTCTGCCCAATGATCTGCCTGATTACAGACAATGAATCGGGCAGACCCAGCTGTACTGAAGGTCTGAATTGAGGTTTCTATGCAAACAAACCAGCATCCAACACAGACTATAAACCCAAAGATCTAGATTAGATAAGATAGTACTTTATTAATTCCCTTGGAAAAACTCCCTTAGGGAAATTGAGCAGAAGTATAAAAAACAAAAGAAGTGTCTTCATAAGAAGAGAAGAAAAAAAAATAGAAAAAAGTCAAAAACTGGATAAAGAATACTTTTAAACTTGAGCTTAAAAAAAGCTGGAGAGCTACTGGACAGGCAGGTGTTTTTCTTTTTTTAACAGCACCATGACAACAATTACTATTGTCTATTGCTGTTTTCTTGCATGAAAATTTTGACATAATGCAGACAGAAACTGGAAAGCAAACATATTGCTGTTACACCCATAAGCAATAGTTCCATGATAAAGTTACCACCATGATATGATTCCTTGACTAGGAATCATGTTGACATTGTTAGTTTCCCAGTTATTGAGCAAAATTATCGTTTGCTAATGGCGATTTTCTGGATCACCACCAAAATCTTATCGTTTTGAAGTTGGGCTATTACCTACATCTCCTGAAAATTTCAGCAAAATCTGTCCAGTAGTTTTTGCGTAATCTAGCTAACAGACAAACAAACAAACATATGGTCGCAAAAACATTCCCTTATTGGCGAAAGTAGCTGCTAGCTATGCTTGGGTAGCTTACTTAGCTTCTTCCGTCTAGGGCGTCACGTTACCATAGGCCGTATACACAGTTTTGCTTGCAAGCCTGTGAGACATTTACAAAATTGTAAAAAATCAGTGTTAATGTAGATATAATCCTTAAACAAGGCAGAATCTTGTTGCAAAATTGTGCCACCAGTGCACACGGCTAGTTGCTAAGAGGCTACTTGGTGTATTTGTGTACCTAAATGCTAAATACTTTAAAAAGCATCACGAAACCTGCACAATCAAGTTTATTTTATGTACATTTGGCCCAATGAGCAAAGCTTAACACAATTTCTGTTAAAAAGGACAACAAACTACATGCAAGTACAACTTCTCCAAGACAACAATGGAGCCTCCAAACACAGGCGTGTAAAAACACACTCACAAAGTGACAGTGCCCACCCTCTTGATAAGTGCTCTGATAATCACCCCTTTGAAATACATTAAACAGCCCCCGCCTGGAGGGGCAGACAGGGGGCTTTGAAGAGGAGGGGGGGTGCACGGAGGGATGGAGGGGTAGATAATGGAGGAGTTAAAGCAGAAAGAAAGCACCAGCGGCTGTAAGATGTAATGGCTTCCAACAGGTAGACATGGAGGAGGCAGAGTAACAGGAGGGTGTAATGGTGGACAGGAGGAGCTGGGGGTGTGAAAATAATCTGCTGTGGGAATGATGGGAGGGGAAGGATGGAGGAAGAGGAGGAGGAGAGGACCAGATCTGGTTTCAGACTGATGTTTTGTAGCTTGGAGCGATGCACACGAAAGAATGAGGAGGGGGAAAAAGTGCATATATGTAGGGATGGGAAGTGTATAAAGTTTTAAACATGTATTGATATATTTCAATAGAACAGAATAAAATGCCCTTCATCGTCATTAAACTGAATGTACAAGGAGATTGGAGAGCTTCTCATTTTTCAAATAGATAGTTATAAGTAAAGTATAAGTACACAATATATACAATATAAAATCCTTCAGGACAGTACAATTGACTTTATATACAAATACAAGATAAAAATAGATAAATATTAAGAATATATAAAATATAAAAATACATATGTATGGCACAGGATGGTTAAAAATGTTTATGAAGATGATAAAACATATACACAGATGGCAGGGTTGATGCTTAAAACAAAACTAATTTACAGTAAAACCTGCTAACAGTATTATGTTTAGTAGCCACAGCATAAGGGGGCTTTAAGAGCTCATACTTGCCTTAACTCTGGTTCATATATTCAAGTTTGATGGCACCTAAAGAATGTAATCAATTACCTAGAGCTTTCAAATAGTAAGTATCCCTGACCCATCTAGTTTCTCTATTGGAGCTTCCTCTTTCTCACATGGTCCACTCTGATTGGTTGACAGGTCTGCACCATGTTGTTTTATGGTCTAGGCTCTGCTCTGATTTTCATGTGTTGTGTGGATGTGGATGTGGGTACAATGTCCATGTTGTCCAAGCTGATTTGTTTTGATTGTCTTCTAGATTCACTGAAAGTATGTGTGTCACAACTGTCTTTGTTCACTTGATGGATCTATATGTTATTCAGAAAATGAAAATAAAGTTTTACAAAAAACCCCAACAAAAACAAAGGTAGGTCTAGTCAATGGGACTGAGGGAATTAACCAATTTAGGCAGCTTTTTGTGCTGTGAATGGAGTGAGAGGATAAGTCCAGATGCAATGGACCTTTTGTCTTGTGCATAGAAGTTAGAGAAATCTAAAAAACTGATTCATGTCAGAACTGCACGTCTTACTCGAAGATTCTGAATCAATCTAATTTAAAAAAAAATGTCTATTTTTAAAGAGCTGTTTGTCACAGTGCTTGTACTGTTTGCTGGCACAGCCTTCTGTGGTGCAAAGTGGAAGCTGGTTATGATGCTAAAGTTAGCCCGTTAGCGGAATTCGTCTGTATGGAGCAGAAAAAAACTAGGAAGCACTCAGAGAGCGCAAACCTCTGCCAAGGTAGCTCCAATATAGTTGTTACATCAATAAGCAATAGTTTCATGATAAAAATACCATCATAATATGATTCCTTGACCCTAAAAACCCACACCTAGCACTCAGAATCATGTTGATATCAGTATTAGTTAGACAGTTACTGAGCAGAAACGATTGTTAGCTAATGGCAGTTATCTGGATCAACATTAAAATCTAATCACTTTTAGGTTGGGCCATAACCAACATCTCCTGAAAATTTCAGCAAAATCTATCCAGTAGTTTTTGTGTAATCTTGCTAACAAACAAAAAAACATACGCTGGCAAAATCATAACCTCCTAATACAGTCTGATTTGTTATTTTGGAACACAAGATACTTTAGAGTCTAGGAATTTGTTGAATAACGCAGGACATCAAAGTGTTGCCAATGTACAATCTGTTACTCTAGTAATATTAGTGTATAACAGTATAGCGATGGCCATTTGTTGAACATTTCGACTGTGTATGGCCATCCATCTAAACGTTGGTCCTTTCTGCCCAGCCCTACACATATATGCATACAGAACATATGCGTGTGTCCCAACATGACAATAGGACAGTAATTACAGCTCGTATATAAGCAGGCAGAAATCTGAGAAACAGCTAATGTGCCTCGCAGGAGTAAAGAATCTTGCCACATAGCTGTGTTCTTACCCTGAGGCCCACAACACGCACACACCACACCAACACACTCTGTACACATAGAAAGTTCTTCTTAACATGTAGTTTAAGGTTTCAGCAGGACAACAAGAGTAAACCGATATGCAGGTCCCCATGGATCAACATGGAGGATAAATACCCCTGAAACTGCTACCATATACATGTTCTTGTGTGTTTTAGTGAATGTGGCTGTAGGCTACACACAGCGTCAGGATGACGGGCTGCTGAAGGTCCTCGTGTCCCTCACAGAGCTCCCTGAGATAATATCAGTTCAGGCCCATGAGGCGGCTTCACTGCTCTTTGAACTGGTAAAAAATAAAGCAGCAATGTAATGCCTGAAGAGGCATTACATTGACGCCACAAAATGGAAAACCGATGACTAAACAAAACTATCTTGTTGGCCCATTTACACAACAACGTGAAACGTAAAGGTTTTTCCTTTGAGTTCTCAAAAGCGCTTTACGTTCACATGGATCCACAAGAACGACTGAAAACGCAGTAGCGTGCATGCCAGGTCAGTAGTTGGTCATGTAAGTTGGTAGTGAAACAGCGGCGTTACAACACTTGCAGGAATGCTTTCCAGTGAAGACAAACTTTTAATGAAAGACAATAGCGAATATAACTGGTCAGGGTATTGACGCAGCAAATCCACATTTTGTTGGAGGAGCAATAACAAACTGAGCACAGTTAGCAGCACACATGTTGCTTGGTAGTCGACAATAGCTGTTGTTGTTCTTACGTGCACGTGCAACCTTCATCTGAAAGAGTACTGCGCATGCAAACAGTGTTTACATGGAGATGAAAACAAAAAGAAACTTTTCACTCTGGACCCTGGTTTTAAAAGTTTGTGGATTTAGGCACTCCGGGCACTGTTCTCGTGTAAATAGAAGACGCAAATGCAACAGAACTCTCAGTTTTTGATCGTTTTCATTGTCACTTAAACCATCCTTAAAACAGCTGGTTTCAGGCTAAATCTCAGTCAGACTACAGCATGTGTCATTGTACATCAATCAGTGGATCAGCTACTCTCAACCAGTTTAGATGGATTTCTGACATGTTTGATTCTGTTGGCATAAAACTGCATTCACTCACAGCGAGAACAGAGCCTGGAGCTGATTTGACAACTTCAGGGCTCACTTCCTTTTTATATTGGGCATTATGATTGCAGTAAGCATGCTTGTATGATGTGAAATGCTTGACTTTAAAATGGCAACATTTGAGCTGTTTTACACCAGTTTGTGTTTTGTTTGTTCTGAAGTTGCACTGAAATTATTTGAGTTATTTTAAGCTCCTAAAGTGAGAACTTTGTTTCTTGATTCTACTCTTGCCTAACGTGTCTTTGTCTTCTTTTGGATCTGCAGTGAGTCAGGTCATCATGTCTAAACAGCCTCGACCACAAGCCTGATCAACCTTTTAATGTGGCTAAAGTTCATCCTCTCCACCAGACACCACAAAACCACAAAGACAAAAATCTTCTTCTGCCTTTACGCCTGTTTGATCAGGATATTTTTACGATTTATGAGACAGACAAATGAATTACCCTCTGCTGAATCACTCCCTCCGTCTTCTTCATACATGGTCTGATATGCTGACCAAGGAGTTCAAACTGATAAACTGCAGAGCGTGCTTTTCACTGTCAAGTCTGCTACCGTTAACCCAGATAGGTCCATCAAAACCACAAGAGTCTCTGATTCATCACTTGGCGTGTGTCTGAGGTTTTGACAGACAGACTATCTGACCACAGGGGGCGCTGCAGGGATGCAGACATAGGGGGAAATTCCACCCACTGACCCCAAACGCACACCTGAAAGCCTGCAGCGATGAAATAAGACCACAGGAACTGTTCACTCTATTAAATTTCACTTTTAACCCCCTGAGTAGCCAACGGCGTTACGTTTAGCCTGTTAAGTTCACTCATTAGAGTGACTAACTCACCTGGCTGCAGGGTGGGAAACTCTATTAAAGACAAACACATGTCACAGTGTTTTGAATAATTCGTGGTGTTTGTTTTGACCTGTTTGGCAGAGCAGACGGGTGGAGGCAGACAGGATGACATCAGTCAAAAACTCTGACTGAGGTGATGTCCATGCAAACCACAAAGAGAAGTTCAAGCCATATTCACTGAGCTTTTTAAAATAAATAAATAAGAAACTGTTGATGAAACCCTGTTGTCATTACACCTCAAAACATCCAAACTGATCCGATAATGTGGTGATATCTGTATCAACTCAATGTGTGGCACGGCTTCACATGCAGCGTGCACTCCCCTGCTGGCTTCAGAGGCTCCCCTTGCATCCTCTTAACATCGATGATACTACCTCAAAAGATAGAATAGAATAGAACTTTATTTGTCATTGCAACAAGTACAACGAAATTGCAAACAAGAGAACTTGTCGGGCGAGGGAACACCTCGCCCCTCGACATGTCTCTGCAACAGTCTCAGTGAAGGAGGAATGTCAAAGGGTGTAAAAACCAAGCCTTAAAATAGCTTTATAATTTAGATGAAAAATATAATTTTGCTCTTAAAAAGCAGTTTGATAGGACTATTTTAGTCAACATAGTGTGTTCTTGGTTGTTTCTGTAGGGTTGTTCAATACCAAGCTGCCAATGCAGAATTGACAAAACTGCTGTTCCTAGAGTGACCACTAGAGGCTGGGCTCAAAGACAATCAATCACCATGAAGTCCCATTTTAAAATGGCCATACAGGTTTACAGCCTGATGTAAATACATTTGACTCCACCTTATTTCTTTATTTTTACAGATTCATCCATTTTGATTCCTCTAAATCAGTAGTTACCAAAATAGGGGTCAGGACTTCATGGGGACCCCAAAACACTAATTTTTATGCTCTTCATAAAAAAAGACATTTTAAAAATGATTTCAATGGTGTTTAAAATATCTTTGTTTTCTGAATATTCAAATGTACACCATAGTCATTCAGTGAAATTCATGATAAAATGACTGTATAAAAAGGACGTTTTATTATAGGGCAAGTTTGGGAAACCACACTCTAAGGTCTTGGAAGTGTAGACTCCTAAGCTATTTTCTGACTTTATTCACTATCGTTTATCATCTATTCTCTCCAATGGCATAAGTTAAAAAAAGAGTATCTATATAAACTCTATTACAGTGTTACAGGAAAGCAATTTCCAGTTCCAGCTCTATCGATAACATAAAAAAAATGGACCTTCTTCTCTCACCTTGACTGTTAAATGTGTGATCCAGTGAACCCTGTGACATGAGTACAGCATAATGCTCACACACTCTGAAAAGACTGCAATTTCCCCATATGGAGAGGACATGTGGTGACACCTTCTGTATTCTCTCTGACCTCTCTGAGCTTCTTATTTATATATTTGTCTCCCAAAAAATCCACAAATACATTGAAATGGAAGCAGAAGCACAATCTATGCAGTTTTGGGCCTGGTTCCTCAGTCTGATGTCCCTCAAGGTTGTCTGAAACCGGACTGAGATGTCCATAAATGGTAAGAGCTCCCAAAACTCACGGTTAAGTTACGATAATACTTTAGACTCCGTGCAAACTGGATGGACTTCAGCTGCGTCGCTGCGTCATTTTGGCAAAAAAGACTCAGGATTCTTTTGAGAGACCTTCAGTGTCTTCATAAAATCTGCAGCAGACCAGCTATATTTACCTCCGCCAAGGAGGTAAATATAGCTGGGAGGGTTTGTTTGTCTGTCTGTTAGTTAGCAACATTACTCAAAAAGTTATGGACGGATATTGATGAAATATTCAGGGAATGTCCGAATTGGGATAAGGAACAAATGATTAGATTTTGGAAGCGATCCGGATCTCCGTCTGGATCCAGGAATTTTTTAAAGAATTCTTTAACATTGGGAGATAGGGCCATTTTCGACATTTCTGCATATAACTCCACAAATAATGGTCAGAGCACTTGGGAAAAAGATACAGGACAAGTTTCTAACATGCTCTACAGTATATCAAAGACTGATCCAGATAAAGGAATAATTCTGGATACTATGATCCAGAATATGAAAAAATAGGGGACCTTTGGAATTTTCATCATAGGAAGATAACAAATGAAGCTATAAACACACAACAAACACCACTACATAGCCAAGGCATTGTGGAATTTGGAAGGTGCCAACGGATTTGCTGTATCTTCAAAAGCTAGGGAGCTAGATCCAGAAGAAAACCGCCATTAAGGAAAATTCGATTTTCGTGAATAACTGCTGAACTAATGTTGATATCATTATGAATTCAGTTGCCAATGGTATGTTTTCATGGTCAAGGAATCTAAAAATGTATATTTATGGTGCAAATGACAAATAGGGGGAACTGTGGCGCTTGGCGGAGGTCTGCACTCTCGGAGTGCTTTCTAGTTTAATACGGCTATATAACAGAGTAAACTAACTGATACATGCCTGTATCGCTCTAATTACAGGTTGAACTGATTAAACTTGAAGGCTATAGGTCAGAGGTCAAGATCATGGAGCCTCATGTTCATCCCTTGAGTGAAAACACATCTCAAGACCATTAAAAGGAATTCTCATAAGCACTTCACAAATGGTATTAGTAATAGTATTTACTAGTTCCATGGGCGTTTAGCAACCCCACTTCAAAAAACCTGAACTAATCCTTTAAGGATCAGTTGTTTCAGTGCCTTTCCATCTGACTGTGGAAACACCTGTGCTATTACTGTACTGAGATTGGTGCTTGATGGGAAAGCAGCTTTTGTGCCTTGTGGTTTTTCCTTCTTTGTAACTTCTAATCACTCCAACATAAAAAAAACACCCCAGCCCTTCCCTGGCAGGTCCGTCCAAAAGCAGAGGCATAAAATAAACCATTACCCTGCAACTGACAGTAACTTTGTGAAATGATGACAGAAAAAAGATGAAAAAACCTCTCAGGACGACGTCTCTTTGGGGGTCTTCAGGTTTAATAATGTAAACAGAGGTTTTCAGGTGGTAATTTTGGCAACCTGTCATCAGGCCATAAGGAGCCACTGCTGTTTTGAAAGACAAAAAAACTCCTCTGAAGACACACAGAACAGTTTTCCCAGAGGGAGACATAGGTTTCTGACAATGAAGTGGATCGTAAAGCAGCAGAGGATCATTTTACAGCAAGGACAATTAGAGGAGGAGCAGAGGAGGTAATGTTAAATCATGAAATCATGGAGCCCAGCCTTTTACAGACAGTCTGTGTTTCATACACACTCACACACTCAGGCATTAAATATGAGAGGGAGGTGCTGGGGGTCCCGAGGCGATGAATTATGAATACGCCAACAGGTGAAGAAGATGCTCTTTAGATGTATGTGGAAGCTGCGGTTGTGGTTTGAAATGATTAAAGTGAAGCTCTGTGGGTGACATTGTTTAAAAGACTTTAAGCTGCTTCCTGTAACATTTAATTCACACTATAAGGTGGTGGGACTGACAGTAAGAGGGGAAGTATGGGATTAAATAAATTACACAAAGAAAGGCCAACTTAAACAAACCATCAGTCAGAAATCTGTCATCTGAGCTTTACAGAATGAAGAATTCAGCAGGTTTAAGGTTCTTTCAGGAAAAGAAAACCACCAAAAGATCCACTAACTGGTATCTACAACATCTATTGACACGATTAATGTTCATTAACTAACCATCATGTCATTAAACCACTTGTGCACAAACATCCAGCAGGTTTTGCTGGGGGAACATAAACTCCAAGGACATCAGCACGGTGCATCAAACTGAGCACAGCATACCATACATTTTGCCCTGGTAACTACACAACAGACACATAACATACTGGAATCTGCAGCAAGAAAAATCATCTTCATCAGCTCCAAGCAGCTGTGAAACCACAACCAAACTGGATTACAGTTAACCAACAGTACTCTCGACATTTTTAAATCCATGTTGGCAGAATGACTCTTACTACTTAATGATCCATGAAGGGCCTGAACGAGTGGATGGAGATGGGTGAAAAATGATCAATCAATCAATCTTTATTTGTATAGCACCAATTCATAATGAGTGTTATCTCAAGACACTTCAAAAAGGGCAGGCTGATGTGTTCAATAACAGCTCAGAAAAACGACAACTAGACGAAGAAAGAAAATGTCGTCACAACGTGTTCATATGGGATTTCAAGAAAAAAATAACCTGCATAATGAAACTTGTTTTGAGCTTAAATTTTTCATTTTCCAGTAATATAAAAACAAATACAACAGATTTATATAACAGCTGTTGTATAAGAGGTTAAAAAAAAACATTTAAAAAGGTTATTACCTCTGCCAAGGGGTCGTTTTTGCTGTCACTTTTTGAGTTTGTGAACAGGATAACTCGGAAAATCATGAGAGTATACTTATTTTTTTTTAAAGAATTTGTTAACACTGTGAGATAGGACAATTAGTGCCAGTAATGCCTTGGCAGAGGTCTGTGTTCTCATTTGACATCATAAATTGCATCAATGACGTTCATGAAAATGCTATTTTGGCTTAAAAGTAAAATAAGGAAAAGGTTTAGGAATGAAAAATAGAGCATGTCTGCTATATCTTTTCTTGTCAAATTTGCCTTGAATGCCTAAAAATTCATTAAAATTACATCAACAAATATGTTTGTACCAAATATGTTGGAAAAACAGCATTTTTGGTTTCTTCTCCTCTTATCAATGCTTTCCTCCTTAAAACATCCCTTTTTTGGAACATGGCCCACAAAGTCTTCTCCTTGAAGATGTCTTTTTAAGATTAAATAAAATCTATAATATCTAGCTTTTGAATGAAACCCTTCTGCTGTTGCTGGAGTTCGTAAGAAAAGAAGCTTTTGATCATATTATGTAAAGGGAGAACTCCTCATCTGTCATATTTCACTTTATAGTTGAATAACTCAGGGAAGAACGAGTCCAGACTTTTACTGTTTGATCCACTGTTAAGATAATTCAGTTTTGATGTTAAAGCTGCCTCATGAGGTTGTACTTACACCTTAACAGGAAATAATGCCACATAAAAGCTTCATACGAGTTAAAACATATACTTTCAGTTAAAGCTGCATAGAAATTAAATAAATTAATACACACAGCGTGGATTTCATGTGTGTTTTATCACGCGATCGCAGTACAGCAGTTTCTCTCACACAGACAGCACAGAGAAGCAGAGAAATGTCTCTTCTACCTGCAGGCCACGCCGTGTTGACATATTTCTATTATTAAAAAAACATCAATCTGGAGACCAAAGACGACGGCTGGCCTGCAGTAAAACTCTCATAATAGGAAAGGCTGTACCAGGGGGGCTGATATTTTTTATATTATTGGGGGTAAAAGGGGTGGAGGTTTGGCATGTTGGAGCAAAATGAGTCTTCGACAATTTCTACCCCAACAGGCAGACAAAAAAAGCATGGACGTTTGCACGCAATGTGAACACAGGAAGGACGGAGGAGTTAATTCATGAATCAGAACAGACAGTTCTTTCAGTGGAGTTCATACTTGATTATTTGTTTAGCATTATGAAAAGATTCAAGAGTTTAAGTCCTTGAAACAGTCATGCAGGGTGGCTGTTTCACACTCTAGTTTTGGTGGATCTAAAATAGAAACCACATCAACAAGAGACCTGATTCTTGTAGCAGTGGAAGTCGAGGGTTTCTGCTTTTATTCCAACGTAAAGCACAATCATTAACCGTCAACCCAACGACCCAGTGGTGCCATTTTTTTGAAAGATATTTCTTAATGTTGATCTCCAATAACAATTAAAGTAAATTAAAGTCACAATTGAGGAATTCACACAGCAACATGTAAAATATCTCAGATTTAAGAATCCTGTTGTTTACATTTGGTGTTAAACAATTTAGTGTTCCCGGTCAGAAATGACCATTTTACTAAGACTCACCATAAAAACTGAATTAGCACACATTATCACCACTTGTTGTGTTAGATTGTTTAATAAACTTAAGTTCTGGTGAATATTACAAGTTTTGAACTTCTATATGTTTTTAGTGGCCTGTTTCCTCATTGATCTGATCATATTAACTTGAAAGCAAGTTAAAAAAACATAATTTTTGGGTTATTTTGAGCACAGTGGTCCCAGACCCACCTACGATAAGTGAAAATCCGCGAAGTCGAAATACCTCATTCAAATACACCCTAGGCATGTTTTTATAATTTTAACGATACTTTTAAAGAATTTTATGGTCTTTAAACACATATCAATAAAACACAAACACAAAATCAATGCACAAAACACTAAAGTTATGCAGAACACCGATCACTGTGGAAAGTGACGCGGAACTGAGAGAGAAAAAAGCAAGTATCCCTCCTCCCTGCAAGATGTGAAGCCACTCGATACCAACAGCCAATCAGCAGCTGAGAAAAAAATACAGACACTATGAAAAAAACGGTACATACATGCATAATATTGTAATGCCCAATATTTAAACTCATAAACAATGCTGCAGAATGCCACGAAATGGCGAAAATATACGTGATATCAAAATGAATAGGTCTTACAGGAAAAAACGCAAAATACCGAGGCTGCAAAAACCGAACTACGATATCAGGAGGGTTAACTGTATGAGAAATAATCTGATGACGCATGGTTTACTGTTTATTACATAGTACTTAGTGTCAAAGTTATCAAAGACATTTGCTTTGAAACCATTTAATTGTTTTTATTCAGTCACAAAAAAAGTCACACTTGAAGTGTTCCCGGTCAAAAGTGACCATGAATATTTTAATTGTGTACAAAGGAAATTATCCCTAAACTGCCCTTGACATTGTCACGATATTCCAAGATCAATGTCGTCATACGTTAACATACAACTAACAAAGATAATAACATAAAAACTAGAAAGCACTCAGACCTCCGCCAAGGTAGCTCACATATTGCTGTTACATCTCTAAGCAATAGTTACATGATAAAGTTACCACCATAATATGATTCCTTGATGCTGAAAACCCACACCTAGCTCTCAGATTCATGTCGATATCATTATTAGTTAGACAGTTATTGAGTAAAAACGATCGTTCACTAATGGTGGTTATCTGGATCACCACCAAAATCTTATCATTTTGAGAGAAAGCCTGCAATTCAGTACTGAGGGTCAATTCCTCACATTCCTTCACACCTCTTCCTGCTTTAAAGTTACCAACATAAATCTCCCATAATGCCTTTGTATAGGATAAGATTAAGTGTTTGACTGTACACTAACGCTGATATATAAACGTACTGTAACAGAGTGATTTTCAGCTCTCTGCATCCCGTCACCTCCTCTTTTATACGAGCAGGATTTACCGCCGCCCTCTCTCTGGTATCCAGGTGCTCTGCAATACAAGCAGCATCCAAGCATTTCTTTTAGATGTACAGTGAGTAATAAAGAGTCTGCATTAATGAGAGCGTGGAGCCAGAGGAGGACATATATCGACCGAAACATACCAGCGCTCGGTCTGCAGTCTCCTCGAGAGGAGCAGCGGATCCTGACAGAGGATATTTAGGATACTTGGGAAAAGTCTGGAAACATTTTATTTGCTTAGAAACAAAACTATCTTCTTACTTGTGTCACAGGGTCTGATAATATCCTGTTTGTGGTGTAAAATATGTTTTAGTTCTTGCTTTAAGTGCCAAAGATGCAGATATGACCCACCTATAGTTGTTGAAAAATATCACACAAGTTGAACATTTCCTGGAGCTGTAATTAGACGCTGCGGACAGATTTGTGAATGTAATTATAATAATTACAGCGGTGGGTTTTAAGCTCAGGTTTTATCAGGCTTTGTCGATGAAAGAAAGGGTAAAAAAAATATTTTTAAATGATGAGAAAAGTGCAGATAAGAGACTGGCTGGAGAGGGAGGAAAGAAATTAGGCAGCATGTCTAAGAGCCTGTTTAAACAATAGATCAACTCAATCTAAGGGGCCGTTTACATGACAACGGAAATGGCTGAAAAAGGAGAGTTTTCATTGCGTTTACACAAGAAAAAAATTTTGAAACCGGGGTCCAGAGTGACAAATTTTGGAAACGTTTTGGTATCTCTCTTTCATCTAAACAGGAATCCCTGTTTGTTATGTGGCGATACAATACTAATATTGTTAAGGCTAGAGGAAGGTGCACATTCCTCTAGTACCTCGAACAGTATTTGTGCGAAGAATATGGAAATTTATTTATTTGGTGTTTTTCCTTAATATGGGTGGCACATGCGCAGTACTCTGTCAAACAAAGCTTGTGCCCGCACCTAGGAACAAAAACAACAACAGCTAAGGCTGACTACCAAGCAACATGTGTGCTGCCTACATGCTCGATTTGTTATCGAGACAAAAACATCCAGAAAGATTTGTCGTCCAGACAAGAAACTCCTGCCTCTTCATGCGCCCACTCGCCATTGTTGTTTATGAGAAGTTTGTGTACACGTGTTGTAACACTGCTGTTTCATACAAACCTTCATCGCCATCTACTGTCCTGGCATGTACGCTACCGCGTTTTCAGGCAGGACGTGCATCGTTTTCGCATCATCTCCATGTGAACACGGAGCGCTTGGTGACAGCGTTGTCGAGTAAAGGGGGCCTAAATTAACTCGCATGCCTCGTTTGTCAAAAACAGCAATTCTTTGGGCTGCAATGTGGTGCAGCAGGTCAGGCTGGTGCCTCTCAGCAAAAGGGTTGCTGGTTCAACTTCCCATTTGGGCGTGTGGTACCACGCCACTCGCACATAGCTCTTTTCACAGTGTCTTTACGCAAAAGTGCCGCCACAAAGCTCTGTTTCTTTGGCGTCCAGTCCCAGCTGGAAGAGTAACCTTGGCTTTTATCCTTTATCTTTTATTCCCTATATTCTCTTCTACTCATTTATTGTTTTTATTCTTATTTTATCTCTTTTTTTTATATATCCAGTTTTAATATTGTGCTCATTTTAATATCATGACTGTTTTATTACTATGAAGTGTATGCAAATAAACTCTGACTTGCCTTGACATTCACATTACTTCACATAATGTCAATGAATAGATGATCTTTTGGCATCTCCCCTCTGCTGCACAAAGCATTTTTGTGATTCTAAACTGGAGCTGATCTGGTGGTTACAAGGGCCAACCAAGCCCTCCTGAAATTGGATGGGCTACCCTAAATCCTGGACTACAATTTGCTTAATTTGAGGTATAGTGTGGCCTGGCCATCTTGTAAATTTCTAAATTGTGGCCCTGAGCAAAAAAAAATGTTTGGACACCCTTGACTTAGGACTTACAGGTATTTTATTTAATTTATTTAACATTTATTTAACCAGATAATTCCCACTGAGATCAGGATCTCATTTACAAGGGTCACCTGGCCAAGAGGTCAGCAGCACACGTCATAATAATGACAATTTCAAAAAAAAGATTAAGTCAATAAATAACAAACAATAAATATGGGAAAGAATTCAACAATTTCACAGTGGAAGTGTGACAGTTTTGACATTTTCTTCCCAAGAACATCCCCAGTTTTGATTTGACTTTTGCTTTAATATTGAACTGGAAACCCTGAACTCCTTATAAAAGATCTTGCTCCACTGTTGATCACTCCCCACATGCTAAGCAGCTGTAAAGTGTCAGATAATGCAGCAGATATACTTCAAGCTTTTAAAACTGTTAGACCAAAGCTAACGGCTAAACTCTGCATCTGTCAGAGTGGCTACAAAGCACCAACATTTAACAAACTATGTATAATAACTGGCTCTAAACAAGTTATCATGAGCTGGTCATGCCTGCTGCTCTAATCTAAATCCCAAAGACTTTGTAAGTGATCAGATTGTAGGAAAGCCAAATCTGGTACAGTCTATGCCCACGCTGGGCTGTGTATATTGTATATATTGTGTTTATTTCTCTTCATGCTGCAGTTATAGAGTGGTTTCTTACGGTATTATCACACTGTTGTAAACTGACAGCTTTAAAAGCTCCTGAATGTTTTTGTTTATGCAGCTCAGATCAAGATACTTAACTCTTACTCACCAAAGCATCTCTTTATCAGACGAGTTTATCTGATTCACTTCCCTCAGAAGCCTGTCAGCATGGACTGTGGTGTCCTTATCTAATAGAGCCCACTGGATGTACCTGCCATGCAAAGTCCCTTCATGCCTTTAAAGGAACGGAAAACTTCTACACCAAAATCAGTCACTTGGTAACAAGCTAAAGGATTCCTTTCCAGATGTTTCCACCTCAATTGAGGCCAGAGGTGAGCGGCGAAGATGCTCCGATAGACAAAGACAAATGAACGATGGAGGTCAGAGAGCAACGGAAGTCAGTAAACCAGGTGTTAGTCTGTGCCCCTCAGGTCCCACACTGTGTTTACAAAGACTGATGTGGATGGTTGACCTGTGAGAGCCCAGACACATTCATCTCAACACTGTTTTTTTTTAAGTATTGTGTCTCTGAGTGTGATATTAGCATGTCTGGGGAAACTAGAAGTTATAAAAGGATATTGTTATGGGAGAAAACTGAAGAGAAGAAAGTCTGTCAAAGGATACAATGAACTGTCCAATTCTGACAGTTTTCCTACTTAAAGAAAATCCAGCTAGTCTCAATTCAGATGTCTCATTAGGCCAGTGTTAATATTGTTGACTAATTACTTTCGTCATAGTTTTTGCCAACAACTTGACGAAAACTAGACCGTAACTATTTAAAACAAGTGCACGTGGACAAAACTAAATTAACTGACATTTTCTTCAACAAATAAAAACTAGACGAAAATGTTTGACAGTGAATTAATCCAGTCAGACTTACTTTCATCGTGTAGAAAGTAGGGACAAGTTAGGAATATATCCAATCACAGCTGCTTTGGTTGTGTGGAAAGGTTGGATGAGTTAAGAGGGACATCCAATCACAACTGCCTTAGCTTCATGGTGGCTTCATCCAATCAGAAATGCTCTATCAGGTAGCCTAAATAAAGGTGACTGCATTTCACACAAAAGTCAAATTTGTTTCTGTTCATTTATACATTCAAACTTTCCTAGCATTCAGTAAAGGGGTTATTAGATGTTTCATTTTATCCAAGTGTAAAACATTCAGAAATCCAAGGAAACAGAAAAAATGCCTGACACTTCATATTTTAGTCGACTAAATTTACAGGAGATTTCTTTGACTAAAATGTTGTGAAATTTCATCGACTGAAACTAGACTAAAATTAAAACAATTTAGATGAATAAATTATGACTGAAACTGAAAGATATTTTAGGCAAAAGACTAAAACTAAATTTAAAAGTGCTGTCAAATCACTTTGTTAAGCTAAAAATGCTGATGGGAGACATTAAAATGACTATTATGCATAATTTACACTAAAGTAATCATCATCCTGCTGCTGCCTAGAGAGCGGGAGATGTCATACATTCTTCTATCTCTCCTGCCTCCTCTATCTCCTCATGACTTACATGACAGAACAAGAGACGTACATAGCTGTCCCTCATCACCTGCAGAGTGTGCGAACGTGTGTGTGCGCTCCTGAGAGTGTTTGTGTGTGTGTCAGCAGGGGGGCATCCAGACCCCGAACACACACAGCTGCTTTTCCTGACCCACTTTCCCCTTTGAAACAAACAAGTGTACTTTCTTTCTCTTTCTCACTCAATCCATCATTTACCCTCCGTCCCATCTGTGGCTTCACTCCAAGGTTTGAAGAGGCCTTGAAAGTCTTTGAAAGGTTCCAGGAACTTCCGACCATGGTGAGAGGGGCACTATAACGCAAGAGGGGCAAGCGGAGGGGAACAGCCTCCAACTGTGCTTCATGCAGTCTGACCTTCACGATTTCAGCTTCGGGTTTTGCGAGATGGATCTGACGGACATGAGATCAGGTGGATCCAGCTGCACTGCAGGTTCAATTAAAAGTGTGTCGTCTCATCCTTCCAACAAGTGACTAAACAATTATCATCCAAGAAGTAAACCATCCTTCCTTCACAGCAATTACAAATACTGCAATATATGTATATCGACATTTAAACACTTCCATTTAGACTCAATTTTGGCATTTATTGTATATCAATAAGAGCATTAACATTTAACAAACATGTTCATTTAATGAAAGTTCTGACTGAAACAGATGCTAAAATTAGATGTAGATATGCAGGGATATAGTAACTAAATCGTGACTGATTTGAACAAATACTTATTTTAAATTAAAAAACAGAAAGAAACCAGACTCTCATTTAGTTTAAAAGTTAACATATAAAATTCGTCGGCAGTGATTGGATAGATTCCTAACTTGTTCCTACTTCCTAGTTTTTATTTGTTCACGAAAACGTCAGTTAATTTAGCTTTAGTTTCTGTCCATGTGCACTTGCTTTTTTTAGTTATAGTCTAGTTTTGGCCAGGGGAAAAAAGGTTGTTGACGAAAATATTTAATCAACAAAATTAACACTGGACTGTACAACTCCTCACTCCGGGGGAGGAGGAGTAACAGGAAGACAGAGGACAGGAAGGAACAGTAGCGAGTGGCCATATTTTAATTTTAATTTATGTCTGCATATTGTTTTTACTTTTGATATCTCTCGTTCTTTTTACCGTGTTTACTACACAATGCTGCTGGAATCTTTATTTCCCTGAAGGAATCTTCCCAAAGGATTAATAAAGTTCTATCCAACCGAATATAATCTAACCTAATCCCAGACCCCATGTTTTCAGGTAGACCAAAGTTTGGTTCTTTGGTGTGCTTTTACACTACCTCAAATCAACCAAAAATGCAAATGTTTGGTCAGGATCATACTTGTAAGGCGTGAAAGAGACCTAAGATTGGCTCAAAGGGTGCCATAAATGTGAGGACTAACTCAGCTTTGGTTATTTGACGATTGCCTATTCCAAGTCCTTTCCCTCAAATGAGCATGTGGAAGTGTTAGATATCAAAGTAAAGTGAAGTTGGAATTACCAAACACTGACTCGCAAGTCTTCTGTGCACAATCCTGTAATAACCATATTTTAACTTGAAGGAAGCCATGGTACAATCAGTAGCTTTATAAATACCACAATATTTACATTGTCATTCCTGCTCCATTCAAATAAACCAGTGAACCAAAGAGATTGCTAATTTATTGCACCTCTTGACAGTTTTGGTCATTTTCCATCCATCTCCTCGACTCAAACAACCCTGTGAACTGAAGGTGATCTCTTATTTATGATTGTTTGCAGTTCTGAAGTGTTTCTTGGCATTAACATCTTCCAAAGAGACGTCATGCTGTTTACTTCTCGATTAAGTGCTTGATGAATGTGCAGGCGAACACAATGAAGGCAGCATATGGTTATTGAAGGAGTTCCTCGATATCAAACTCCCAGAATCCCCCCATACAAGCAAACAGAGAGGGGTGAGGGTGCACAGACGAGGGGGTCATTTCCTGTCTGGATGTCCACCTGGACATTTCTTTGTGCAGGTGCATCTCTTGTGTTTGTTTAAGCCTTATACCTATAAAAATGGGAATTCAGGGCACATAAGGTAAATTTCCTGTCTGAGCGTATGTGTTTCATGCCTCTAACCTATCAAAGCAGGAATGTGATGCATTTGTGTGTCTTTGATGTCAATGTTTTTTTGTATGTACTTCGACTTGAGCGGCCATGACGGCTTAAGAGCACACATGCCAAACTTGGGTCAGGCATCGTCTGCAAATACCATCACCTGTTTGTTTTTCTGTTGCATCGGCACCAGAGAAACAATCACACAATCAGAGAAAAGTCAGAGCAGAGTACTTTCTGGATGATTGACAACTGAACTGGGAGTATCTGAATCGCCCTGATGCACTTGACTGTGACATCTGCATCTGCAGGCAGGTCCAAACAAACAGGAGGTGATGTTTGAAGACTGAGTTCAGCAGCAGGATCATGGTGTACTGAATCGTTATCTGAAGGGGGCAAAAGCCTGGGACCTTGTAATTTAAAGGTCCCATATTATGCAAAACACACTTTTTGAAGGCTTTTGAACACATTTTTGGGTATTTGGCCCACAAAATGTGATAGTAGACAACAAAACCTGTATTTAGTAGGCTGCATGAATGTAAACTCATGGTATTCAGTGAGCTGTTGAGTTTGTGGATATTCTGTTACATAACAAGCATTTTATTTGCATCAGCCTACGTCAACCTGAGTGAAATTTCTGTGCGAAGTGCCATATTGTTTATATTCTTAGCGAGACACCATGTCTAGACCCAAAACCTATCACTGCTCGGTTGTTGGCTGTAAACAGCCACATATATCTTCACATATAGGCTACCAGCCTCTTAGGACCAAAGGACCCAGTGGATTAGTTTTATTTTGAAGGGAATGAGCAGCTACAGTCGGCTAAAACCTGTATGTGTGTGCCAGTCACGTCACGTCCAACTGCTTCTTCAACTTCAGTCAGTTCAACACAGGACTGGAAACTAGACTTTTCCTGAATCCAGGCTCAGTACCAACAATCCGTCGCCAAACTGATGATGGAAATTTGAGTATTTTAATGCTGTGTAGTATTTATTTTGCTCATTGCTACGAGCTAATGCTAACAGCAGGGGGGGAAATGAACCAGAGGTAACTTCACATGTTCATCAGTGTCCACGTTACTTGTTGAAAGTCTGAAGGACAAACTTCAATGTATGAACATTCTTACATTAGTCAAGAGGAGTTTAACAGTTGGCTGAATATAATCAGTCCTTTACCCACCCCATTAGCCCTCTGTTTCTGCAAATGTTAGGCCAGAAGCTAGGTTAAGTTGCTCTCTAGCATCGCCACCTGCTGGTCATTCGGTTACTCATTAAACTTGTTTTTTTTGTTAGCTTGCTTACTGTGATATCATCTTAGATTCAAACTGCAAGATCTTTTCATAAAGTTACTTTGAGAAGGTGAACGTTTTCCTAAATTTGGGTCAAAGTTTGTCATCAAGGGGTGATGGAGCCAGACTAATCGAGAAGCACTGCTCTAAAATATCTAGACAATTTGACCTACATATTTCAGGATTTAGCAAAACAGATTTTTTTGGTTAAGGTTTCTTCAAGTCTTGAAAATGTCATAATCAATATCATTGGAGCCCTGAAGTGTGTCTGCCAACATTAGTTTGATTGAGTGCTTGTTTTCTTCATTTTTGGACTCTCTAAATCTCACAAAAAGTTTTGAAAAAGTTTGGAAATATTTCAACAAGTGGCTGAAAATGAAGAGGCTACCCTTGCTTTCACCATTGGCCAGTTTAGCGAATTTGTCCAAATGTTGCTAGTCAATTTCTGCAATTAAAAAAGCACTCATTGTCTTAAAATGCTACTGTATTAATACTATTGTTTAAGGGTATATATTTAGTGTAGTGCAGTTGTGCTCTTATAGACGTCAATACAAAAGATAACTGTATACATTGGTCATTTGAGATGTGAACATTGTCGGGTGGATTGAAGGATGGCACAGTTTCCACTTTTACTTATTTCTTTTTTAATTGTATTTTATCTTTAGTTGTTATTTTTATCATTACCTTTTTTTTTGCTTACTTCACCTATGGTTCCACATAATGATGGCAAACTGTGTAGTTTGTTAACCTTGTAAATGTTCAATGAAATCTCTTGTAAAAATTAAAATGCTATTAAAGAGAATTCCACTGATTGAAAACCCATTCACTACACATAAAAAACAGTGCATACATGCTACGAATGTTTTTAGCTAAATGAAAAGGGGCCATGTTGTTTTGAAGCCTAGGGCCTCAAAGATTGTGTGGACATGCCTATGTTACTTCAAGCAGTGGCTGGTTGCACCAACACAACATTCAGAGTTGCAGATTTGCACCACTGCAATTGAATAACGTCTCGCATGTGTGCCAGTCTGAGTGTCCAGAGAGGTGAGCCAGATTACTGTCTACATTTGTTTTGTTGGAGCGTGTGCTTGTGTATGTTTTCTTATCCATTTTAAACTTTTAACCTTCCACATTTTTCCATTTTCAGTAAATCGTCGAAGTGTCTGCACATGCTGAGGATCACCTGGTGATACAAAAACAGATGGATGTGCATAAAGGGGATGAAAAACAAAATCCTAAACAAAGCGCTCTACACATTTCAGGCAGTGCTGTGGATCATTGCTTTGAGCCAGTCTATCATCAAATCACATTAAAGATACAACAGCAGAATAATCTTTACTGCTCTTCTTCATCCACAATCAAAGCATGTGGTACACTAACAACACAAATCTATGTAAGCAGGATAACGCAAGGGAACAAGGATCAGTAAAGGTAAAAGTGGTTGCATGTTTGGGGAAATATACAGAGAAGACACCATGGATCACCATAAGGATTTTATTTCTTAATAAAAATATTGAGAAAAAAAATGCTTTTCTGTTGTGCATTTGGTTTGATTAAGTAAGGCATATCTTTCAAAAGAAGGTGTTTGTCAGTTGCTTTGTTCATGAACTTGTATTGTAGCTTTTAGATATGACCTGAAGTTCGAACCTGAAAGTATAACTTACTAACCATCTAAAAATGAAAAGTAAAGTTCGCGAATAAAATCACAAAGTTACGAGAATAAAGTTGAAAAGTTACGAGAATACAGTCGAAAAGTTAGAAGAATAATCTCATAAAGTTACAAGAATAATCTTATAAAGTTAGGAGAATACAGTCATAAAGTTACGAGAATAATCTCAAAGCTACAAGAATACCATTTGAAAAGTTACAAGAATAATCTCTTAAAGTTACAAGAATAATCTTATAAAATTATGAGAATGAAGTCATAAAGTCACAAGAATAATCTCAAAAAGTCACTAGAATAAAGTCATAAAATTACGAGAATAATCTAATAAAGTTACGAGGATAAAGTCATAAAGTCACAAGAATAATCTCATAAAGTTACAAGAATAATCTCATAAATTCACATGAATAAAGTCATAAAGTTACGAGAATAATCTCATAAAGTTACGACAATAATCTCATATAGTTATGAGAATAATCTCATAAAGTAACGAGAATAATCTCATAAAGTTACGAGAATAATCTCATATAGTTACAAGAATGAAGTCATAAAGTCACAAGAATAATCTCATATAGTTACATGAATAAAGTCATAAAGTTAAGAGAATAATCTCATAAAGTTACATGAATAAAGTCATAAATCTATTTAAATTAAGCTACAAAAGAATACCAATATGAATCAAGCATTAAAATGTTTTTCCAAATTCTACTACCTCCCCTAAAACAAGTATGTGATGATGCACTCAGCTCTCTGCTGTGTTAAAAAAAAACTTTAAATGTTTCACTGTCAGTGTTTTTTCTTTTAATCAAATCTTCATAGTTTAAAGTTCGGGTTCCTACCTGTGAAGGTTTGTTGAAGTTTCTGCTGAGAAAAGCCCACTTCTTATTTTGGCTATTTAAAAAATGGTACTCAAACAAGTGAGTAGTTCAACGAGAAAGAACTTGCCAGAATAACACTTTTTATTGAATTTACTGAGCTCTTATTCAGACAATTTTTCCCCAAGGCACACTTTAAACTGAGCCAAAATCTTTGGACACACCATATTCATACCCACACAAGACTACTGAATAGCACATCTAATAACAACAAAGAGTCAAAAAAGACAGAAAAACAGCAAGAGAACCACCATAAAGCCTTAAACAAACTAACTAAAAGGCCAAACGGGACAAGAAAGCACAAGGTTAAAGGCTAACTGATAATAAAACAATCAACAACAATCTAAAAGATGCCAAAACACAATCAAACAGAAAGGCATCACTAATCTAAGGGAAGCTTACAGCCAGTTTAAGCCTCATTTGACTGCTGTATAAGCAGCTGTGAAAGCACAGCTGGTACACCACAAACATTTGCTTGACTATGACTAAAAATATGTTTCTAATCATTACGATGAATCAAGACTGTTGGGATGTGTTTATGTGAATGCTTATCTAGCAACAATGATGAATTTCTGATGAAGTGCACAGCGCTATTCCATGGAAACAAGAGGTATCAATTCTATCTGAAAAACACTGAGAAGTCTTGTCTATCATCCCAAATTCTGCAGTACAATCTTCAGTCCATATCGCTCAGCCCTCATGGTTTGCATCTGTGATTAAAACTGATACAGCTCATGGTCAGTCAGGCTGTTTCCTCGTCCTGCTTCGAGTACAGACAAAAGAAGTACCACTTAAAAATCTGATGTAACCTGGAGCACTGCAGTGAACTCACGCATCAACAAATATCCATCAGTGTAATGAGAGTGTGTGATTACCCTGGTATTTAAAGTGAGAGTGTGTGTGCATATATGATCCTGGTATTTAAACCTTTAGGCCTCATTGAGTGTGTGCTGAGGTAATACAGGAGTAAACATGAAGGATAATTCTGACTGTCAAATCAACTCCTGTCAGTCAGTCAAATGTTCAGAGTGTGTATCTCCTCCTAACACACACTTACAGAGTAAAACACACACAGCAGTGGAGACCCTTCCTCTAAATACCAGTGTAATTACGCTGTTTAAGTCCACAGGAGAACATCTGCTGAAATGAGCTTAATTACCTGAAGCAGGTGATGTATATGAAAACACACGTGCACAAACACACACACTGAAAGCACCACGACCAGATCACATCAGGTTTGTGTTTCTGCATTAAAGCTCTTGAACACGTCGGTGCATCTGCATGGCTGCAGGCCAAAGATTCAGGAGGGCGACAAAGTGAGAGAGGAGGAGAGATAAAGAAATGTAGGGAAGAGGAAGTCTGTCAAAACAGAAATCTGATCAGAGGGCAAACCAAGACAGCCAAAGCTACACACTTCTAGCTAAGTTTGGATATAAACCAGAACAGTAGATCCACATCATGGATGTGTGGCGACAAATCTGCAGCAACTGTGTGATGCTATCATGTCAATATGGACCAGAATCTCTCAGAAAATGTTTCCAGCACCTTGTTGAATCAATGCCACGAATAAAATAAGGCAAAACAGTGAAAATGCTGCCCAACTTTGCTAAAAATTTGACAATTATTCTTTATTAGCTTTAAAATAAGATAAGATAAAATAAGATATTCCTTCATTAGTCCCACTGATGGAAATTCCAAATTTACAGCAGCGACAAAATACAACAACAACAACAACACAACAAAAAAATATAAAGAATGAAACTTAGGAAGATTTTAGCAAATAGCTTCTTTCCTCTTAAAACACGCTTAAAGACGCACTTGTTCACGTTGGCCTTTGGCAGAGTATAGTCACTTTTACTGGGTTTTATTGGTTTTATTGGTTATGAAACATATTTATACTGTTTCTGTTTTATTGCTTTTATTGTTTTTCTGTTGCTCTTATTGTTTTTTATTGTTATACCATTTTTTATTGCGTCTTGCCTTTTCTACTGTTAAGCACTTTGGTAGGCCGCTGGCTGTTTAAGCATTCAGTATAAATAAAACTGACATTGACATTGAATGAAAATAAATACAAAATATATAAGTGGTATTTACAGCTGTTATGTACATGTTGATATATTACGGTTGGAAAAGAGAGGGATATTTATATGTATGACTATGTACCAGAATATGCTAACATGTGTTTAGAATAAACATATAAATATGGTTTATTGCACACTATAGAGGTTTTTCTTGTGGAGCCTAAAAACAAGATGCCAACAACATCTGGTTGCCCAAATGACTCCAAATCAGAGGCGGGCAAACTGCGGCCTTGGGGCCACATACTGCCCTCTTCTTCACTCAATGCGGCCCAAAGTTAAAGTTCAGTTTCCAAAAGTGAAACCATAAAGATAAAGAACAATCTGCCATAAGATTTTTTTGTCTGATTTGATTTTTTCTACATGATCAATAATAATTTGCTTTTGTTCATTCCTTTTAAGAGATGATTGGGTATAACAGTTTCTGTAAATGTCTTTGGTTTTGAGCTTGCAGATGTTATTAAAGATTATAATACCCTAGATAATAACTGTTTTGTTAAATAATATTTATAAGTAATTATCTTAATGATGAAATCCTTTAATTTGTAATGACGTGGCCCTTTTGGATCTGACGATACCATCATGGAAACCAGAGTTAAATCAACACCTGAGGATTGAACACAGACATTTACAGCTCATCCTTTCAGATGACTTTCTCTGATGTGAACCCCGACCCTGCCTCCCCCTCCTCTTTCTTCCTCCTCCCTTTAATTTCGACCCTTTCTTCCTCCTGTCAGAGCCCTCTGCCCCGCTGCCCTCTGAATGTGCCCCGACACAGACACACGAAGAAAGAAAGACCGAAAGAGAATAAAAAGGTGGACGGACAGACAGACAGAGAGAGGGGGGAGGGAGGGAGAGGCAGAGAAGAAAGAAGGAAGGAGGGAGAGGGGGGCTGATGGGGATCGCCTCCGTAATTTACGGCTTTTCATAGTGATGCAAAAAGGTCAATAAATTGAGTTGATGTGGGGCTATTGAGACGCTGGCTCTGGAATGCGCACACACACACACACACACACACACACACACACACCAACAGACACAAAGACACAAAACATGCCAACAAACAAACATGATAACAGCGCTGTGCTCTGCAGCCTCTCTCAATACTGAGAAACAAGGATGAGCTGCCTGCGCCCATCATGCTCAGTCCTTCTGTTAGTGTGAGGGTCTATGTGTGTGACCTTAGTCCATGACCTTAGTAAATAAGACACTGACAGATATACGACCGCCTTTTTATGTCTGTTTTTTTGTTTCTGAACTCACAATAACTCTCTCCCTCTCTCTGTAACTTCTGTTCAGTCTAATCCTTTCCCCACATTTCTGCCGTCACATCACATACACGGTGCAATATCCTTACTGTCAAACTTTGCCTTTTGGACAAACTGTGCTGCCATATTTATATTGATGTTGGAAATATTGTTAGTGCTAATAGTGTGAATTCTTTGGCCTTATTTATAGTCTCACTTCTACTTAATTTACTTATTTTTTCCTTCATAAGGAAGTTGATATTGCTTAAAGATTCTGCATGTTGCAACCTGCCTACTTAATTTTTGATTTCATTTATTTAATTTAATTTAATTTAGTGTGCATAAAAGCAGCTGAAACAACCAAATTTCCCCTTGGGGATTAATAAAGTATTTCTGATTCTAATCATATGTCTTCTTCTTCTTTCCCCCTTCTTGACATCCACACTGATTTAAAAACAGCACAAATATTAATCCTTGTGTAAATTAGAGCTGTGTTATGTTGTTGCAGAAGCACAAATGAGCACAATAAAGCAGAAGCTGATTGGGTGACAAAGTGATCCCCTCTCTGTTCCAACCCTGGAGGTAGTATGTAGTAAAAGGTTGTCCACATCTGCACAAGTTTTAATCATATAGGCATTTCCTCCACAGGGATATGGTGTTTCGGCTGCCTGAAAATGCACATTTTTGAAAACAGGTCCCCAGTGGATAAATCTGGAAATGCTGACCCTGCAGTTCTGTGTGGAAAGTGAAATACACATATTTTCACAAACAAAGTCAACGCCTTAACTCGACCTTCAACCGCATGCGTGAACCCGACAACAACAGAAACAATGGTGGAATACAGTGTTGTATTTTTTGCTGAAGAAGCTACGGAGCTTGTTTTGGCTTTTTAAGCAAAATCTTCTGCTCCTCTAAGACCACTGTGAGCAACAAGAGGGCACGGAGAACAGCATTAGCCAGTGTTTTGTTCATATTTCTCATGATGTAAGCTCATGCTCCAAGTCTTGACTGGTTTTGGTGTTTGTCTGCACCAGCGTTACAGCACCACCTACAGGCCTGGCATATGTACTTCAGTGCTTTCATGTGTTGTCATGTGGATAGACACATTTCTTAAAACAATGCTGTCTTTATAGAGAATGTTTTCTTCTTTGATAATTCTCTTTCTATTGAAGGAAAAGAAAAAGGCTGACAGGCAATCCGAAAAATCAAAATGGTTGAAATAAATGCTCCAAAACCTGTCAGCATATTCCCCAAAACCCCTACCCAAAGCATGTTCCCAGTTCAGACATACACAGACAAAGACTCACATACCCATGAATATGCATCTAAGTATCCACATAATAAGATGTACATATAAAATGCATGCACCTGCTTACACTCAATTTACACTTACCTATCCGTGTAAACAGTAAGATAAAAAAATAACAGTAACTAACTGAGACGGTAAAATAATATGAGAAAGCAATAAAAAAGGAAAAGCAATTTGGTCCTGGACACGAGGCCTTAATGTTGAATGTAGACTCTAAGTATTTCATCCTTACTGCCTAAAACACCAACATCAAAACCACATTAAAATGAGACAAAACAAATAAAATAGAGAACATTTTCAGTATGAAAACATTTCCGTCTCCATGTGGACAGGGCCTTAAAAGCAGATAAAAACAGAGCGAGTGTTAAAAGTGTCTTGGTTTTAGTTTAGAAAAAAGCTCATGGCGCCCTCTGATCCTGCGTTACGGCAAGTAAATCATGCACAAAATGTGCTTGTTCACTCCCCCTACTCCCCTGTGGTTACCGTTTTTTGTACTATGGTCGATCTGCGAATATACTGCCTCACATAAAACAAGGCCGTGTTACAGAAAAGGTTGGGTACGGCTGCCTTGAGGCTAATTTTTTCAACATAGCCTCTATTAAAATGTTATAATAATTCTTCATGTGTTGTTTAAATCTGTGGAAAGTGTGTTGCTTGCGGATAAAAAATGACTTTGATTGATGAAGATGTCATTAATAGTTCGAAGTTTTTGTCAGATACATTCATCTTAACCTTCAAAGTACGCCTAAAGGAATTCAGAGCTATATACACTGAAAAAACTCAGATCTAGGTGAGAGTATTTGTCCAATTTCAAGACATAAAAACTCACAATACTAGACCGGATTAAGATCTTATTTGAAGATATAAAAACAAAAATGAAGGCCAAAGCTGCTTGTACTAATAAGTAAAAAATCGGCCAATAAGATGAAAAAAAAATGAACTTGAGCAGATAATAAACCTTCATTTGAGAGCCTCACTGAGTCGAACTTTTTAAATGGGGTTTGTGTTATATATGAGAAATTACGGTAACTGAGCAGTGAAAGAAAAAATGAGCTCGACATTCATAAAGTTGCCTTAAACTGGATCTAACATATTAAGAGATTCGCACACAGTATGTTGTGTTAAAGCGGCTCAAACTAAGAAGCAGAAAACACCGTTAAACCCCCTCCAACCGCGACAGACAGCAGGCCTTTTGAATGGTAATGCCATTCTCTCCTTAGCTACGGTAAAAACAGCACAGCACAATGCACTGCTCATCTTCTGCACCACAGTCCACTCTACAGGGGGTCTCACTCTGCTCTCACAAAAGGACGGATGGGTTTCTAGCTGAAGGAGCAGCGGTATGTCGACAGACCCGGTGAGATGGATTGTAACCTGCTGCAGGTTTTTACTGGACCACGGGCCACACACAAACACACTCCCTCACATGCATATACATTGTCTTTCTCACCACACACACGCACAAAGACGTGGCTCCCTTTGAGGTTTAAACAGAGTGGTCCCCAGACACCACTTTGCTCCATGTGAGGGGCTTAAGGGGCCCCTGGGGGACTGTGAAAACCTGGTGACTTTGTAGGTCAGGGACCTGCTGCTGCTCAGAGGGACAGAACACCAGTTCACTTTGACAAACACTTTAAAGAAGACACTTAAGACTCACAACAGGGACTTACTGTTGACCTGAGAGGCTGACAAAAAACAGGTACAGCACAACTTGACCAACAATGGTTTGAGCAAATGTTGTGCCAGTTTGTATTTTACATCTGCTTGGCTTAAAAACAAATGTGACCCAAATCAACAATGCTAGTTGGTTTAACTCAGGCATGGTTTGAAACAGTGTTAATTTTGTTGACTAATCATTTTCTTCATCAACAACCTTTTTTCCCCGGACGAAAACTAGACAGTAACTAATAAAAACAAGTGTACATGGACAAAAACTATAACTAAATTAAATTACATTTTCATCAACAAATAAAAACTAATTGGTCATGTGGAAAGTAGGGAAAAGTTAGGAATATATCCAATCACAGTTACTTTGGTTGTGTGGAAAGGTTGGATGAGTTAATAGGGACATTTAATCACAACTGCCTTAGCTTGGTGGTGGTGGGATAAGACTAAAATTAAAACAATTTGGATGGCAAAATTATGACTGAAACTTAAAGATATTTTAGGCAAAAGACTGTAACTAAAACCAAATTAAAAAGCGCTGTCAGAAATAACACTGGTTTAGAAGACAATAAATAAAATAGTGTGAGCCATTAGGGGTTGGAAGTGAAAAGATTTTATTGATATCGATGCTGTTATAGATTATACTTATGATCTGAAAATTTAACAATTACCACATCGATTCCTGTGGATTTCTGTGTGGAAAAAAGTTGTCCTACGAAGGTTTTCATCAGCAATGTCAAACACACGAAAATTCTCATATTCAGTGCGATGCTGCGTAGATGAATGCCTCTGCAAGTTGATGGTGCTTGTCAAAAATTAAGCAACAGTTTTGACCACTTCTAAGACCTCAAAAGATAGCAACAACTGAATCAACAACTCTCAAAATGGGTTTACCAAACATTATCAGTACTGTTGAAATAGACAGATTTCATTCCACTTTGACTTTCGAAATTAAGTCTCCATAGGATTGTTATATCAGTCGATCCAACTATAAGAATTGGATTTTTAAGATGATTCAATAATACCAAACCAAAATATTTTTCTTTTAAAGTTTTGATAAAATATGATCAAAGATTTGTTAAATCATACTAGGACGCAATGGTTCACTTTATTGCGCTCCTGGCGAATGTGTTTTGGACTTGAGTGCTACATAAATGAACTCATATCTAGAGTAAAATCAAGAGATACAAACAACAAAAATAAGTGAACCACATTAACGCAGAAAGGCAAGTAATACTGAGGAAGTAAGGTCTAATAAATCCAAGCTAGCATGACCTACAATTTGGTTTGACTATCAGCTTCCTTTTGTTCTCAAAACTCAACCACATCAGATTCCCTCTTTCCTCTTCAGAGGAGAGTAAAGGGTGCATAATAAGATCAAGTGGCAGCTGAATATTGCCGACAGCTTTACCGTTAGCTTAACAGCTCAGTATAGCACCTGCTTTAACATTAGCTGTGTAAGGTTCCAGGTGTAAGCTAGCTTCACTTGAGACTGGGGTCTGCATGAATGGCTGTATTGTAGATATTAAGGAGAACAGGGTATTGTGAGGGCTTTAGTGAATGAGGCAGAAAAGGGTTAATTGGCCCACTTTTTTGCACAAAGCGTGATACCTATGACCCAGTGAGTGTCAGGTTGCTTTAAATCTTTAACGTTTTTTAATCTGGAGACCCCTTAAAGAGCTTTGTGAGGCTGGTTTCATAGATCTGCTGAAGAGCACTCCAGTAAGGAGATTTACATACAGTTGACTCTTATATGGCTCACTGGGCGACATTCCTGTGCCGGTCCGGAGGCGGGTGCATGTTTTATTTCATGTCAAGGCCCTTGGTTATTTAGATCTCTTAAAAAAACAAAATACAGACGATAAATAACCACTTACGGCAACAAAATGTGTCTTAAAGTGCTGTGATTGTGAGGGGGATTTTTAACACGTGTTTGGCTTCAGTTGGGAGTACCTTTAGTGTATTCTCAGTTGGGATTAATTGGCATTTTGAGTGATTTACAAGCACTGACGGAGTAAAGGTGTGAGTCAATGTGTGCACGGAGGCCACCCAGGAAGACAGAAAACTCAATGGTTGCCAAATATTGCGAGTAAAAGACCTAAATACTTCTCTCTGTGCAGGATAAGGTTGGAGCACTCCATAAATCAGTTCTCACAGTGCTGAAGAGCACTATCATTGCAATCATACATCGTGTTCCTCACTATCTTATCACTAATCCCACAACATTTGTCTTGCCTTAACATGTACATCCCTCCCTGACCCCTACGCAACGTGCAGTACATACACAAGAACACTCGGAGCTTCCAGACGTTGAATGAATCAAACTCTTCCTTTTCCAACTTTAAATTATGAATATTTGCCTGCCAAATGGTACTTGGCTTACTTTAAGATGTAAAAGTGAGCCTCAAACATCACTCATCAGCTGTAAGCTTTAAAAGAAGGACCAGAAGATCAAAAGTTTAATCAGTCAGAGTGGTTGACTCCCTCCTTGGCTGCAAAAAAAAAAACCAAATACTCCCATCTTTTGACTACTGTGGTTCCTCCCAATTCAAGTCAAGGTCACTTTTTGGCAGGCATCTCACTTGAGGTTGGATTAACCACTGAAAAATGATGAGGCACATACCATTAGTACTGGGTGATTCAAAGTCTAGCTTTAAAAAGGTCAGTCTTCTCAGTATATTCTTGCCCCAATATCAATATGTTCACATGTAAAGCTAGGTCAAGATACAGATATAGCTTCATTTAGCCATTTAAGTGGAGTACAGTCCCCGTCCCACAACTCAAGATCTAAAGGAAAATGGATTTATTGCTGTAAGTCTGACTTGAGCGTTGGGTAGATTGGTCTGTGATGACTTGAGTTTGGCTAGATCAAGTCTAAATTATAGGGTGATTCCAACTTTACCCGTTCAAGTCTAGTGAAGAGGTGTCCTAATTCTCTGTAGGGCTAAAGGGAAGGGCTAAGACGAAGGGCTACACAGCCCTTGAAACGAAGACAGACTGGGACCTCACTTGAAAGGAAGGGGTATGAGAATTTCTTATAATACACCGCGCCCACTGACAAGAAGGCAGAGCGAAGACCGAAGGAAGCGCATAATTATAAGTAATTATTAAATCAATCAATCATCAAGTAAATATTAATCATGATTTGGTCGTATTGTAAAATTTCTCGTTATAACGAGCTAACTTTTGCAGCTGTAGCTACAGCTATCTCCCTGTGACACAGCAAGCGAGCGGCTCTGGGTGATGACGTAGGGGAAATCGAGTGGCGTCTCGTTTCTCAGGGGCATGTTTTCACCCCTTCCCCTTGGCCCTCAAAACAGAGGGCCAAGGTGAAGGGGTAGACAAAGGGGTAACACGAAGGGGAAGGGCTAAGGGGTACAATTGGGATTGACCCTTAGTCTGGTAGCTTTAAAAGTGCTTGATGCAAGGGTGTGGATCTGGTCTTCCTACTTCGCAGTCTGTCTTCCACTTTGCCAGTCACACAGAATTTGGTCCTAAGTTTGTAAAAGGTACCAGGACTGACGCCAAATAATGCTGCCACCCTGAGCACCTGAACAAGTTATACTTTGTTGTAAAGGTGATTAATCAGGCCTTAACAATATAAAATACAATACCAATTGTTGTTATTAAAGAGAAGAAATGATTAACCAAAGTAACGTTTCAGACTTTGTTGACGAGAAACAGATTAACCCAATGATGGTCAATTTAAAGGTGTTCTAGGAGAAAACTTGCCACTTTACCATTCGTAAGTATTGAAATATTGAAATCATAATTCAGGTTTACATTTTCTGCTGCATCCAAGTCCTTCAGCTGCTGGTTTTGTAATCTGACTTGATTTCAACAAACTGCTGAACTCTCATAGCAGATCTAAGTCAGCGTGCCAATCAAGGGGGAGGGGGGAATGCTGGCATGAAGCCTTCCCATGTGTTTCATATGTTTGTGTGTACATGCTTGGCACCCCTTTGTCTGCATGAATGGGGGAAAGAGGTCACAAGCAGAGATCACAGATCTGGGGCACAGCGAGAGAGAGAGAGAGAGAAAGAGATGGTGGACGTGAAGGGATGTATGTCAGAGTCATCACGTGCCATTGGACAGAGCGTTAGTTTGAGGGTTATTTGTACCAAGTTGAAGAGCTAACAATGAGAGGAAAGAATGAAGTGCAGCCTCATCTTGAGCTGGAAAGGATCCTCATATTCTATAGATTCCTTGCGTTCCTGATCCTCCTTTTATCTTCTCTTTTCTGCAGGATGAGCCTCTGCCAGTAACACGCAGAGAGATCATTCTATAGCATCAGTCACGGCTGCAGCTCCTACCAGCGCTTGAGTTACTCCACAAAGGCTTTTCTTACAGACAGGAGAACTTTAGGATAAACAAATATGTATGCAACTTCCTGACAAAAGGCATGAATGACTCTTGGCTTAAAACAAGAACGTGTAAAACGTATTCTTGCCATGTTATTTTGCCCTGTTTTATCACATGTAAAGCTGCAGATCACTTGGCTGGTGCTCTATTCTGTAAAATGTAAAGCTAACCAATGAAAAGAAGACAAACTAATGAAAGCAGCTGTTTTCTTTTAGCGTCTACCTTTCTTTTTAGCAATACTAGTACAGCCCGCACAAGATAAACTCAAAGTCTACATCAAAAGTTTGGTGGCAACACCCAAGAGGATAAAATCTGCAAATCTTCACGATTGTATAATCCAATGATCGTCAACTGGCAGCTTCCCATATGGCCCCACGAATATTTTCAAATTCTGGAAATTTGAGGGCAGAAAGGATTGCTTGGTTTTAAGGTATCTTATTTGGTTGTTCAACACAATCAAGCATGACTTCATGTTTGATCCAACTAAAATCCAACCTGTCAGCCATTTTAAGCCAGCAATAGACCGGGAGAAAAAGTATACTAGAGTCAAAGAGATTTCGCAACTGTCCCAAGTAGCTGGCAGCAGTATGTGTGATAAGGACTGATTAAAGATTGAAGGATACTAACCTGACTCCCCAGACTGACTGTTCAATATATTTTAACAGTCGATCCTGCATAGAAAGTGTTTGGGAATGGGCAGAACCTTTCAAAAGCATATCTGGCAGGTGATTGGATGATTGTTCTGTCAATCACTTCATTACAAGCCAGTCAGATAATGTAGTAGACCAGCGCTATCGCCAAAATCTATCACCAAAGCATGTCAGAGGTGTGGCAAAAATATAATTTCTATTGAGAAGTTATTGTTATTGAACTTAATTTAACCAGAAAAACCCCCAAAAAGATTAAAAATCTCATTTGCAAGAGTGTCCAGGCCGAGACAGGCAGCAGCACATTTACCAAATTACAGACATAAAACAATCACAGACACAGATATACACACAATCAACCAATTAAGTCTGAGTCACAGAGCAGAAAATTATTAGTCGAGGCCTGATTCATCTTCCTCTAGTGCCTCTCATCTGTATTTAAAAAGACTGAAAGAGACCAGCTCTCCAAGACACAATTTTTCTTGTAGCAGATTCCAGTCTGCAGGAGCAGCAGATCCGAAACTTCTTTTACCCATTTCAAGATGAACTTTGGGGACAGAGAGCAAAAGTAGATTTTGTGACTGAGTCACTGAACTTCCAGAACTTTTCATATGAATACAGTTACTCAAGTGCTTTCGGTGTTGTTGACTGTTCTTCATTTAACACAGAAACACAAGATCTGATAAAACTGCTTCTGAATCCGTTAGCATCAATGCTAATCCATGTATGAACAGCCAAATCCTTCTGTCGTCCTGCTCGTAGCTTCCACTATGCTAAAGGGCGTTGATTGGGTTGTACCACTTTGGGCCGAACACAGATGTTACAGATTGGAGCTTAGTGAGATGAATCTGCCTAATTACAGGCTGATCCATCTGGTTAAAAGGTGTTTTTATTTTTTTAAATCTTCTGCAACAAATTAATTGCAAAAGAAATCAAGATTTTGCCAGGGCTACCCATAACTAATTTTAAGGGGCAGGATTCTCGGATAACTTTTTGTAATCGATTTCAACATTTGTTGAGGTGAAATGTCTTCAAATGTTATGGTAGCAACACAAAGGAAAAGGGGCTCGATGGCTGTTGTGTTACCACTGTACACTGTGTTATGTTTGTTAGTCAAATCACAGCACAGACTTACGGCGCCGTGTTGGCCAAATTGGAGATATCTTAATAGATTAAATGATCATCAAGTCTGAACTCTGCAAAAACATGATTTCTAAAGTCAAATTTCCAGTGTATTTTGGTTTTCCATCATTGTGGCTTCATTGGAAAGAGATGGCAACAGATAAGCGAAAAGGTTTGCAAACAGATGGTTGTCATGGAGTCAACTGTGGTCCCCTCCCACTGAAACATACCAGCCTCTAATTGCAGACAGATGAAGCTGGTTTGCATGCAGCGTGTGCATTATCATCTGCAGCATATTTATTTGTATTGACAAGCCACCATCAGTACAGCACAGAATTATAATTGGCTGCAGCTTTGTGCTACAATAAACGGGTGCAGACATTATTCTTGTACTTGAATCAGTTGTGTTTAAACATCTGCCTCACCTTATTGGCCGTGGATTAAATTCCCAAGACAACCTTTCCAAGCTCTATCATATCTCGCTGATATTGAGCAAGACGTTAAAATCGTTACCAAGCCCTGTGCCGCATTGACACCTCCAGCAAAATGGGCAATAAATCACTCCTGTGTTTAACTTTTGGAGATGGATATGGTCCTCAATGCCAGGCTAATTCTCCCTCTCTTTTGGCTTCATTTGGAAAAATCAGGCTTAAACATGATGATCAGTGGATTTTCCTGCCCTCTCAGAGATAATTACACATTATATAAAAACATAACGTGAGAAGATTCAAGCCAACATTTTTGTGAAGGAGTATGAGAAACAGGTGGTCGCTCATGCTGCCTCACAAAAATACAGTAAATGGTCATGACAAACTCACACATAGACACACACTCTGCTGTTTTCTCATGGATTTCCACGAGTGTGTGAAAAGTGCCACCCACACTAGATGGGACACCCAAAACAGATTGTGGGCAACATTTGTAAATCAGACCCTTTACCACGGCCGTGATAAAAAAAAGACATTTACACTCCTGAAATACAGCATGGCAGAGCGGTGAGAACATCTGTTACTGAAAAACTGATGACTCCAGACTTTATTAAACATGGCAGCACAGCCTCTAAAGGGGAGCAGGAAAAGAACGAAAAGGGTTTCAACAATGGCACGGCATCCAGTCCTTTGATTCGATATTTTCTGTTGTGCATCAATGGAAATTTCCTTCCCTGCTGTAATACGCAAAATTTGACAAAATACCCATAACGTACCAAAGTTGGGAAAAGTGAGCAATGTCGGGAAGCAGCATCACGAGGAAGCATTAGTGTGGGCGGGGACAGTGATAGTGATACTTCTGCAAATGCAAAAACCTGAAAATCAATGTGTTTATCAGTTCAGCTATGAAGTCTCTGTGTGCGGCAAAACATTCATTAAGTTGAGGCAAGTCTGAGCATTTCCTGGGTGAGTTACCAGTGGAGTGGTGGAGAATCGCATAAATGAGTTAGCATTTTAGCACTTTCCGTTCCCATGCCCTGAAGTCCAAGAGGTTTTAGAATAGCTTTAGATAAATATCTGAAATCAGGTCTGAGAAGAATCAAAAATGAATCCGATATGGCCATGATGATGCATATTACAGCATTAATGTGTTTTTAAAAAGAGGGTTGCCAACAAACTGCTAACAAGGACTACAAAAATGGCTGGTCGCCCAGTGCATTAATTTTTCAAGAAACAATAATAAATACAAGATAGCCACAGCCATAGGCACCAAGTTGATCAGGTCATTAGATTTGGAGTTTTTTTCAAGCAAAGTGTTGCAACTTAAAGTTATACTTGGAAGTATGGTTGCTGCTTCTAAGTAAACCACCATGTTGTAGTTCCATAATAGCTTGAAAATAGCTTTTTACTTTGGTTGTTACATTTAAGCTTAAAAAAAATTATGACCCTCTTGTTCAGAATTTCTCCTCAGGAGGTTGGACAATCAACAAGTTCCCTGGCTTACCAACTTGTAACTGGAAAGAATTTAACTCCCTTATCCAAGTTCAAGGGTAAATGGAAGACACTAATATCCCTCACAGCAGGACATTTTCCTACTGTTTGCATGTCAAGCCCTTTTCACACTTGCAACCCTTAAATTTTCCAGTAAATACCAGGATAACGTACTCTGACAATTCCCAGACCTTGTGTTTTTCTGTGGTTTGCAAATCAGCCAGTGTAGGGATGAGGGAGGTAAAGTCTGTTTGCGTTCACGCATATGACCCATCTGTAAATTCAAGACATTTTCAGGGTTTTTTCTGCAAGTGTTATTCTGAAGGTAATGAGAGAACACAAACAATGACTCAACATCATTTACAAATGTAAATCAAGATTGTGAGTTTTTCTCCTTGTCAAGCAGTCCTACTTGGTGGTAATATCCAGGATGTTGAATACGAAGACTTGTCTAATGGTTTAAGATTATTTTTTGGGAATTTTGTGCCGATAGGAGAGAGATAGACAGTGGATAGGCTTGTGAAAGAGGGGGAGAGAGTAGGGGAGGACACTCTGCATGGTTGAGTCCAAACCCGGGCTGGCAGGAGCATGTTTGTGGGTCGTGTCTGGTTGCTAACCACTTCACCAAAACAATTCCCCGTCAAATTACTTTAGTGACAAAGAACTGACTTTGAATGGCAGGGTTTACATGGTTATTTATTAACACTTTAATTAAAAGTATGTGATTAATCATTCCAAGCAAGTTTCTACTGTTTTCTGCCACCATAATACACCTACTGTAATGTTCTCTGATTCCAACTTGCTTTATTTTAAAAGTGTTGCAAACTTATTGGCCTCTGACTGCAAGTTGACATTAACTTGTGTCAGGATTTGTGCAAAGAGAAACAATGCACAGTGGCTGCAAGGAGAAGTTTTTGCATTCCAGCCTGAATGTCCCAGATAGCAGAATTATTCCCCATATGTATAATTCAAAACCAAGCATGCAGAAAGAAAGAAGTTTTGCATAATGAAAGGTAACAAGATCTGGCAATTACAAATCATAGCTGGAAAACATAAATTCCATGAAACTTTCAAAGAACCTGTTCAAACACAGGGACTGTACAGGTTTTTTTTAAGCATTAGTGCGGAAAAGTAATGCAGACTCTAATACCATCAGTGAATATACGAGTGATTAGCTTTAAATAGCGGGGAATTCACACTTGTTCACGTGTATTTCACCGAAGCAGACCTGCAGCAGCATGCTACCCGCACAACTTTTCCTGACACGTTCCTAAATCAAACATTGTAGAACAAAGCCGGGCTGCATGCTCTGTGTGCAGCGTAAATCACAGCAAAAGCCAAACCGGCGATAAAACACGCAGGAGACACGACAGGCTGAGGAACGATGTAGAAGAAAAAGGAGCTAAAAGGAAGAAGATAACTGCTAAAGATGGCTCCTAATCTGTCTTTAGTGATCTTTGTGGTGTTGTCAGGCCTGTATAAACCTGCAGTAAATGCTACATGGAGGCTCTGCTGAGTGAAATCTATTGACAAGTAAAGACCCTGATAGGTTTAAGTGTGTGCATGTTTTCGTTGAACATGTCAAAGTGTGGCTAGCAGCTACACAATGTACAGAAAATTCCTGTGGAGGCCGGTCGGAGACTAATCCTTTGTAAAATAGGATCCTGAGGGGCTTATCATCACAAATCAGAGGTTTCGAGGAATGAACGAAGACAGACGAGGAGGAGAAAGCAGGTGAAAAATGGAGAGGGCTGGAAATAGGGAAAGGGTCAGATGATAGGAAGGGCATTTTGGTGTGTTAGAAAATGAAGAAAAGTACCAAAGATGAAGTTTGAAGCAAGATAAAAGTGAAGATAATCTGCCATTAGGATCTGGCTGAATTCCCCATTGTGGTTGAAAAATGTACCATTGATTGATACATTGACGTTGATTCTTTATTTAAATTAAATATTCAACATGTACTATTTGGTTTATCAAAACAATTAGAAAACAAACCCAGACAAAATTCATGTAATCAACTTTCTCATATTTATAGCCAAATTTTATATTCACTGTTCCAAACTCGGTAACCAACAGCAGAATATTATTGCTTTCAAAGTCATATTGATATCCTATTTAATAAATATTGAAAAATGTTTAAACCCAAAAGCGAACAAAACAAGAAGTTTGTGTGAAAAATACAATTCTGTCTGAACTTTTTTCAACCTTGAGACACATTATTACCTCCGCCAAGGAGGTTATGTTTTTTGCTGGCTTTTATCTGTCTGTCTGTTTGTTTGTTTGTGTTCAAAATAACTTGAAAAGTTCTGAACGGATTTGGATGAAATTTTCAGGAATTGTCGGAAATGGGATATGGAAGAACTGATAAAATTTTGGGGGTGATCCGGATCACCGTATGGATCCAGGATTTTTTGTAAAGGATTCTTTAACATTGCAAGATAGGACCATTTTCATCATTTGTCCATGTAACTTCACACAAAATGGTCAGGGCACTTGGAAAAAAAATACAAGACAAGTTTCCAACAGGTTGTACAAGATATCAAAGACTGATCTGGATAATGGAATAATTACTTTCCCCAAGGAGGTTATGTTTTTGCCGGTGTTGGTTTGTTTGTTTGTCTGTTTGTTTGTGTTCAAAATAACTTGAAATGTTATGGATGACATTTTCAGGAAATGTGTGGAATGGGATAAGGAACAAATGATTAGATTTTGGGACTGATCCGGATCACCATCCAGATACAGGAATTTTTTTAAAGGATTATTTAACATTGCGAGATAGGATCATTTTCAGCATTTGTGCATATAACTCCACAAAAAATGGTCAGGGCACTTGGTAAAAAACCTACCTTGGCGGAGGTTTTGTGCTCTCCGAGTGCTTTCTAGTTTTACTTTAAGTTATTTGATGTTTTTCTGTTAGTTTTGTTACTACATTTTATCCTCTACGTTTTGTATGGTTTCTGTATATACTTGTCAATAAAAAACGTGCATATTTTCTGCAGACCATGTACAAGACCATGTTAAAAAAAAATTAGAATTTTACTGCACTGTAATAATGAACACTTACAATCGCTGGCATCAAATGAATTTTCAGTGAACAAAACAAAACATTTTTTGTTGTGTTATGAACTTACTCAAAGGAGTTATCTCAACTATCCTTGTTAAGTTTTATATAAAGTTTGGCTAATTTCTTAACTTAAGTTGGCAAAACTTAAAAAAAAAAATGGTTTAAAAACATGCTGCAACTGGTCTGGGATTGTCTTTATTTTAAGTAGTTGTTCTCTCAACTCAAAATTTGGAGGTTTGACCCAAAACTCAAAAATCTAGTGCAGACAGTTACCTGTTTTCTGGAGTTTTCTTTTACAGTATGTATTTTCCTTTAAACAACATGAGACTGAAAAAACTTCTCCAAAATGTTGGTCTCTTGAAGTGGGTTTGGTCTTCAATGGGGGCCCACGAGCTGTCAATTTACCATCATGCAGTCAAGACAAACTGAAACCAGGAGATGTTTGGGGAAGATGTTGTGAGAGAGACTGTGAAGGACAAAGACGGAGGGATGAGTGTTGTTAAAGGGCAGAGACAGTGACAGAGGAAGATGGATGGATAGCATGATATTTACCCGCCTCCATTGTCACGCTGGCTGCCTGTAATGTAAGTACAGTACCCCCTCCCCAAATTTACACACCCTCCTCCTACATGTCCTCCCACCTCATTGGTCCAAACAGCACAACTAAGACCAGGAATTCACTGACCCTGAATGGGAGATCATCATCTGTCACTCAGCGCTCGTCCTGAGGTTCAAAAACAACCACAGGTAGTTAAGTTCAACACGTCAACCGGATCCATCAGACCGGACTAAAAGGGGGCGACTGTGGCCCAGAGGGGATTGTGGGTATTTACACAAACTGACTGACATGCGGAGGCTGTAAATGGGGATCAGGGTGTCATGTAAAGATTCAAATCTGACAAACAAGCATTCCTGTGAGCAGAATATGAGGATAATCCAGGCTTTGAAAGAGTCCAGTTTTACCCTTCGACTTCCAAACTAAGAAATACATTCGCAACAAATTATTGGTTGGTAAAATTGTGTTCTTTCCTCTTCATTTAGCAACATTCCAGCTTTATTTTTCAGATTACCCAATCGGGAAGCAGATATGATGGTCAACCTGCTGGTTTTTTTTATGAAAACATCACAGAGAGCTAAATTTAGATATTTAGCTGTGGACCTAGTTTTCTGAGGAATCATAGATACATTTTTTATCAACTAAATTCTGATTGTTAGAGGATCTGGAAATATATGAAAATATTGTTTCTTACCCCGATGTATGCTCTTAGTGTTAGATTTCTGAGAAGCTACGCAGCAACGATTCACTTCCGATTTTTTCTAGTTTTCAAACAATTACATTCATGTATAGCAGCACCTTCCAGTGGATACACACTGGTGTTACAAACACTATTTAGAGAGGTGAATAAGGAAAAACGGACAAAGGTGGGCTTTCAAAATTTTAAATACAGTGGTAATGCAGCAGAAAGTCAACCGCACGGTTACAATGCCAGTCAAAGGGTTTAGTTACAAATTGTGTTTAGATGTTTTTGTTTCATGTATTTGATCATGCTCTAATAAATCATAACTTCAAAAAGGACAGAAGCAACATTTTTCACCTTAAAATACCTCTCGGTGGCTAAATTTAATATGCTGCAGATCGAAGACGTCTCTGGTTGATTATGTCCTGTACAAAATATTGATGGAGGTCACATATGTGACAAAATCAGCATTTCTATCTGATGGAAAAACCTTCTCAGGGCTTAATTTGAGGTATGTAAAAGTCTTTTTTTTGGTTATATTAATTCTATAACAAAATATAATTAAAGTCAATACATCCTCTTGATCTTGGATAATTCTATGGATCAGAGCCATTTAAAAACATCTCTCGGAAAGGTTGATTAAATATACTCAGATGTTTGCAAAATCCAATTAAAACATGTTCACACTTTTATGGAAGTCAATGTCCTGTGCATGAAAAAATCTCAGCTCTCTACCAGCTGGTTCATTCTACTTTGGAAACAGACAAAAACAATGAAGAATTTTCCGCCTCTGCTCATTTTTTCAGGCCTTTGACCTTCAGAGACCCTCCTGTGATTCTCCAAACACAGCCTAATGTAAACTGTACAGCTGACTGAAGGAGACAAGCTGAGACACAAACAGACTTTAACTTCAACACACAATCAGACACACGCAAACATGGACGTACACATGATCATGAAAGCACGGACTCCGACTCTCTCTGAAAGCTCTGGGGGACGTATGTGTGGCGACTGTTCGACTGTCGTTTTTTCTTACTGTTATGTATATACTGAATACACGACAAAGAGAAATTTGCAAATATTCACTCATTTTGAACTTGATGCCTGCAGCACATCCCAAAAACCTCTGTGACCACTGTGTTATATCACCTTTCCCTCTAACAACACTCAGTACGTGTTTGTGAACTGATGACAGTAACTATTGAAGCTTTGTAGGTGAAATTCTTTTCCATTCTTGCTCGATGTACGACTTCAGTTGCTCAACAGTCCAAGGTTTCTGTTGTTGTTTGCACTTCAAAATGAATGAAAAAAACAGGGACGTCTCTTGGATGGCAGCATATGTTGCTTCAAAACCTGTATGTACCTTTCAGCATTAATAGTACCATCACAGATGTACAAGTTACCCATGCCATGGGCACTGACACACCCCCATACCATCACAGATGCTGTCCTTTGACCTTTGCTCTGGTAACAGTCTTTGTTGATCATATTGATTAGATAGAAGTATCATAAAAGTATGTATCAAATATTTTACAACAGGCTTTAATGTATTAACACACTCAGATGAAAAATCCAATTAAACCATGCTCCAACTTTTGTGGAAGTCAGTGTGTTGTCAAATAAGATTTTTGGAGCATAATCCAAATGTTTTAATTCTCTTAGTAAAAATGCACTGAGGGCGGGCTGTAAGGTGTTTTAATATGTTTATAATTTTTTTGTAAAATTCATATAACCGGAAATGAACAACGATATGTTTTTAAGAAAATCTGAAATAATTCACCTTTTTCAACTGTGTGAAATTTACTGGCAAAAGCTCAAATTACGTGCTTGATGATTCCGATTATTTTTGTTAAATGTATTTGATTAATGCTTGGATGGTCTTTTTTCTCATGACATCCATGAGTTCTAAAAAAAATTTGCCTTTTGGAGATGCTTAGCTTTCCTTCACTGTCTCAGTCTGTTGTTGCAGGCATCAAGATCAAAATAAGTGAATATTTAGAAAAAGTGATGCAGTTTAGCATTAAGTATCTTGTCTTTGTAGTGTATTTAACTGAATATAGGTCAAAAGGTTATGCATATCATTGTGTTCTGTTTGTATTTGTTTTACACAATGTCCCAACTTTATTGGAATCGTGTCCCTGTTGCATGCAGCCCGAGTTCAGATCAGCTGTGACAATCTGTGATCAAATCATATCATAGCTGTAAAAGCCTCTTTCTGGCTCTAGAGTGCGTATCTGTGTGTCTATGTGTGTGTGACATACCATCAGAGATCTATAGAGCTTTGCTGAACACTGCACAGGCATGCTGCGTGGGCAAATTATCAAATTAGACCCTCGGCGCACACACACACTCTCATGCCTGATGCACGGGGACGTTCAGTGTGTGCCTCCTTCAGCCTAATGACGGGCCCTTTAGCCACTCATTCTTCATATTGTACTGATCCCTCGAGGAGATGAGGTAATGAATTCTATTCAGCTGTCCGTTTGTATCTTTCAGACACTCAAAGAGCGCCGAGAGATGATTTCAGACACACAGAAGTTTGGCTGTTGGAGCTTCAGGACTCTTATTATATCATGAGATGTGATACCCGAGTCCTGAAGTGTTAGAATTTCTGATAATGTGAGAGGAAAAAAGAAGAGAAAGAGCGAAAGTACGGAGAGGAAAAAACATACTAAACAAAAGGTTAAGTCATGAAAGGGTGAGAAATAAAACATTTCTTGCTTTAGGGTTTGTGACGAATTTAAAAATTTTGCCCGTTAGCTCGACATCCACTCACCAACCAATTTATTACAGCTCGTCATGACCAGGTTGGACTCTCTTTGACTTCTATGGCAACAGAGATTCAACAAAGAGATTTTGGTCCATATTGACATGATAGCAGCACACATCCTGTTCCACTGCATCCCAAAGGTGCTACTGGGTTGAGATCTGGTGACTCTGGAGGCCACTGGAGTGCAGTGAACTCTTTGTCATGTTCAAGAAGCCAGTTTGAGATGATTTGAGCTTTGAGACTTAGACGCCAAAAACAGAGAGTTTTCGTTGCGTTTGCGTCTTCCATTTACGCAAGGACGAAACTTTTGAAATCAGGGTCCAGAGTGAAAGTTTGGAAAATCTTTGTTATCTGTCTCTGTGTAATCAGGAATCAGCGTTGTCAGGGAAAATGGTGTTGTTATCCAAACAAAAACATCCAGACAGATTTGCTGTCCAGACAAAACACACCTGCGTCTTAATGCGTCCACTCACAAAGTTCTTTGTGAAAAGTTTGTCTTCACCGGAAAGCGTACATGTGTTGTAACTCCACTGTTTTCATACAAACCTACATCGCCAACTGCTGGCCTGGCATGCTGGCTACCGCATTTTCAGTCGTTCTCGCATCTCTGTGTGAACGCGGAGTGCTTTTGAAAACTCAAAGGAAAAACCTTTTTTCGTTTCTTGTGACAACGTTGTCAGTTTGCTCCAGTTCTGCTTCAACATTTGACATGCCAATTTGTTCAGAAATGGTCTTCTGCATACCCTGGTTGAAAGCTACAGTGGCCTTTCCATCATCTCAGACCAACTGACATCAACAAGGTATTTTGGCCAAGAGAACTGCCACCAACTGGATATTCTCTCTCTTTTAGACCATTCTCTACAAACTCTAGTGATGGTTTTGTGTAAAAATCCACTAGAACAGCAGATAAGAGATCGGCCCGTCTCACACCAACAACCATGTATGTCCTCAGTCACTTAAATCGTCTTTCTTCTCCGTTTTAGGTTGTTTTGCTCTTGTCTTCATGCCCATATGCTTTAAGTTGACAGGTTTTTTATCTTGAAATTTGTTTTGCACTGGCAGTACTCACTTTCAATTAAAAAACAATGAAGGTCAGAGTTTCAAGGGGAAAAACACCTGATATTGTAGATGCCTGTAGTCATTATGCTCAAAGCACTCTCAGTTAAAAACAATTTTCAACTTTTGGAATAGCACTGCTCTCATCACTGTCCCTTCTCCCTCACCCACCAGTCAAACTCTCAATCCTGTATACAGAACCATTTAAGATAGTTTTCCAGGAGCAGCTTTAGTATGTGATCATTCTTGTACAGACAGAGGTAAGTTTCAGCCCTGGCAGCTGATTTGTGGCTGATGCTGGTGGTCCAGTCCTCAGTTTAAACATTTCCTCTGCAGGTCTCAGTTAAAGCAGAGTTCTTGGAAAACTACAGAGCAGCAGTTAAATATTACACAGAGCAGAGAGAGTTTGTATATGCTGGAAGTTTACCTGAGGTTTACTCTGTAGGTCTGAGGAATGCTGTTAAGTATACGCTGATGGATGACTGTGTAAACACAGGCATACAAATAAAGCTGGATTGAAGCCAGTTCGAGGTCTTTGGGAGCGGGGTGAGGTCTTGTTTCTGCAGCCAGGTGCTTCACTGCAGCAGTGATGTCATTTAGGAAGTATTCATCAGTTCATCTCTTATATAGGAGACTACAATTAAACAAAAGACATGACAAACCTTTCATGTATTTGATCCAAACAATTACAGTACTGCAATATATCATAATATATTATATTGGCAGCCATGTATCACGACCTATCATATTCTTACCAATAGACACCCCTTGTACTGATATATCTTCACAATTTGATCATTTTACCATTTATTTCATTTAAAACAAATGCTAACTATGTCAATTCTGGTTAAGCTGTTGTCTACTTTTGCAGATATTTCCAGATAAAATGATGAATAGATATATTTATTCACTACATGATGATGTACAGTGATTTTTGCCTCACTCAGCAAACTCAAAAAGATGTGCCTGAGGGTGTAACCATTTCATCTATTCATTCATCCTCTAAATCATCTTTAAAGCTGGAAATTTCACTGACGTAATGACAAAGATCTGGGTCAGCAGATATCTCATCCTGCTCTAGATATCTTAATTCTAGCTTTGGGCTAAAAGGTATTTATGGGCCCAATAAATATGCCAAATGATGAATTTATTGCTGCTACTGTTGCACCTGGAAAACCTAGCTAAGTCTCGCTTGTGCACGTTCAGTCACAGGACTTTAAGTTCAAAGGTTTAGTCCATCCAGTCCAGGGAGGTCATCACAGGGTTTGGGTTTTAAACTTTTACAATGCTTGTTGTGTCACTAAATGACACCGACAGATGAGACTATAGAGCAGGGGTGTCCACACTTTTTCATTGAAGGCCACATACTGAAAACTGAAAACCTGACAGGGACACTTTTCTACACCTCACATTTAGAGCATGAAAGTAAAGGATATTCAGGAGAGTGGCTGCAGATCCAGGAGCTCCGACCCTGTCCATTGAACTTTACTCTATCCATATATTAATCTATACTCCTACCTGCCTATCTATGCATTCAAACTGTCTGTCTGCCTGTCTGTCTGTCTGTCTGTCTGTCTATCTATCTATCTATCTATCTATCTATCTATCTATCCATCCATCCATCCATCCATTCATCCATCCATCCATCCATCCATCCATCCATCTATGCATCCATCGATCATTCTATCTATCTGTATATCTATCTATTTATCTGTCTATCTATCTATCTATCTGACTATCTATCTGTTTGTCTACCAACCTATCTATCTGTCTATCTATCTATCATCTGTCTGTCTGTCTGTCTGTCTATCTATCTATCGATCTATCTATCCATCTCTCTGTCTGTCCGTTGATCTACCTGTCTGTCTGTCTGTTGATCTATCTATCTGTCTATCCGTCTATCTATCGATCTATCTATCTATCTGTCTGTCTGTCTGTTGATCTACCTGTCTGTCTGTCTGTTGATCTATCTATCTGTCTATCCGTCTATCTATCGATCTATCTATCCATCTTTCTGTCTGTCTGTTGATCTGTCTGTCTGTCTGTTGATCTATCTGTCTGTCTGTCTGTCTACCTGCAGACCTAGCATGCAGAGTGGAGTTGTGTGGTGGGGGTCCGCAGTAACAGGTGTTGATTGGTGGGGGCTAACATGACATAATTCAGATAAACATAAACAGGCCCACTGTGGCTGAGGCTCTATTTAAACGACGGTGACGACCCTGCTGGCTGTAATTGCTGCTCCTGGTTTAAAATAACTGAGACGCAGTGATGAGCGGCTCAGAGGGGAGAGGAGTGTCGGGTTCAGTGCCTGACTGTCTGAGTCAAGGGGGGGGGGGGAACAGGGGGAGGGGGATGAATGTAAAATTAGGGCCTTCATCCCTCGATCTGTTTCAGTGATGTTTGCATGGCTGCAGGAAATCCCGGACAGAGATAGAGGCGATAAAACACTTTGTAGTGATGAAACACACAAAACTTTGACTAAAGGTTTGTGTTGAAGGTTTCAGGTCTCCAAGAAGAAAACGTGCTCCTGTTTCTCAGGGTCCACCTTGGCACAAGGCTTAGAGTCATGAGACTACGTTTGCCCAAGTTTGCCAGTGATCAAAAAATCTTCTAACAAGTCTGATTCACAGCCAAGAGATCTTTTTTTTCAACTTATTTTAGGGTTTAGCTCATTTGTTCTGTGTGAACAAAATGAAATAAGGCAAAAAAGGTGAGTGTGAGATGTTGCTGGACACTTCTGAGGGTGTGTGTTTGTGTGGGAGGTCTAAAATGAGACAAAGGTTAAAGGTCAAGGCAGTGGCCCTCCTAATCTACTATTGGCCAAGTGTGTGTGTAGTATTAGACGAGATAATTGAGAGGTAGGTTAGCATACAGAGATGAAAAGAAATATACATCAGGTTTTCAGTGAGTTGTTTCTCACTTGGTTTAACAAATTCAGATTTATGTGAGGTCATAAGGTTAAAATTGCGGTTTAAAGCCAAAGCTGTGGTTATGTAGGGGTGGAAAATATGATAATTATATCTCAATACGTCAAAAATTTACTAACCAATGATGAATCAATGACTGCAGCTTTCAGTTGGTAGCATTTATAAGTGAGAACAGAAGAATGACATTTTCCATCCTCATTCATTTCTATATCAGCTACTGTCATTGATCATTGACAGACTAAATCAAAATGTGAACCAACTGATCCCTAAATATTGAAGTAATGCTCCGTTTAATACAGTTTTACCTGAAGGAAATATGCCCCTTAAAGCAGTGTTAATTTTGTTGACTGATTATTTTCGTCATAGTTTTCGTCAACAACCTTGTTTCCCCTGACGAAAACTTGACAGTTATTCATAAGAACAAGTGCACATGGACGAAAGTAAAACTAAATTAATTGACATTTTCATTAACACATCAAAACTAGACTTAAATGTTTGACAGAGACTTAATCCAATCAGACCTAATTTGGTCATGTTGAAAGTAGGAACAAGTTAGGAAAATATCCAATCACAGCTACATTGGTTGTGTGGAAAGGTTGGATGAGTTAACTGGGATGAATTGATATATTCATGTAGAAGAGGGTTCACTGTTTGTTGTCAGTTCTGGTATTGTAACTGAGATGCTCTGCCAGGTAGCCTAAATAAAGGGGATCCCATTTCACACAAAGTTAAATTAGTTTCTGTTAATTTATACATTCAGACTTTACTAGAATTCAGTAAAGGGTTATTAAATGTTTCATTTCATCCAAGTGTAAAACATGACTTAAGAAATTCAAGGAAAGACAAAAAATGCCACTTCATATTGTAGTCGACTAAATTTACAGCAGATTTCGGCGACTAAAATGTTGTGAAATTTCATCAACTAAAACTAGACAACATTAAACAATTTAGATGACTAAATTATGACTAACACTAAAATATATTTTAGGCAGAAGACTATAACTAATTTAAAAACACTGCATTAAAGTGACTAGTATATAATCGGCATAAATCTGCTTCATCTTATATATTCACGAGGGATGCATAATATTATCTAAACAATATCGGTATCTCAAGACAATAAAACTATTGCCAAGGCAGAATGAACAAGTGAAGCACAATGGTTTGCCTCACTATTACTGAATGTCCATGTTAATAAATTTAAAAGTGTGATTAATTAATGAATAAAATGTGAATTTTCTTGCTTAGTTTTTTTTTTTCAAGGAACAAGACAATAAGCAGGATTAAGAATGACGTTGTTATTAATAAAAACTTTACAATGCCCGTCCCTTTTTGCCACCTTTAGCAGATGAAAATCTCACAACTTTTCCTCAAATTCAGAATCATCAATATGCACTAATCTTACATCTTTTATTTTCCACTTTTATCATTAAAGTCAAACTTTTACCCATTTTGAACTTCATAATCCTATGACTCTACTCTTAGAATCTACCTCTTGTAACTATAGAACTTATTCTTCTAATGAAATCTGAACTTTATTCTCCCAAATGCATGTATTTAATGTCTCAAGTTCATTAAATTCATTTATAATTCTCCAGCTGATATGACACAACATTAAATCTGATCTGCTTTGTTATCTGCTGAAAAAACGTGATCTTGACATCTCTATTTTTAACGATTTAAGTGAAAACTGGATCAAAATAGCCGCTGACACTTTCATGAATTATCAGTCCTCCTCCAAGGTCACACAAACACTAATACAAACACAGAGACACAGACAGAATGAATGAACGATGTGCTGTGGAAGTTGGCTGGACGGTGCGAAAGGCCGGACATGAAAAGCCACAGACATGTCACATGAGGACGTCAAGGAAGAGGGACGAACGAGTGACAGAGGGAGAGAGAGGGTCTGTATCAGCTGGTGGGACTGTCGAGGGAAATGTCCGCCTCTCTCGTCCACCTTCATGGAAACTGCATGCTTTAATTTGTACCATTTTCCAAATTAATCACCTGATTCGACAAACAAATCCCTTTTTGTTCAACCCTGCCCTGTAACACACGATACACATGGTCCATTTTCGGCCCTTGGAGAGCACAAGCACACACATTTGTACCCACACACACTTTGCCAAGAAACCATCAGGTCGGTATGTGAAACAGGCCGTCGTCCACAGCTACAGGTATTAAACAAGAGAAGAAGAGAGGAGGGAGGTAGACGCTGCAGCAGACAGAGCGACAGATGATACTGCACGCACAGTCAGACAGAGTAAATCAGCGTGCATGCTCGTGCTATGATCCGGTAAATCCGCACAGATATGTCTCATTTGTCTGTGAGAGCCTAAAAAAGCATACCAGTGTTGTTTATTTATGATGTAAAGCTGCGATGAAGACATCAATTCAAAGAGAAGATCAAGGAACAAGACATGATATGACACAGCACAGGCTCAATATAAAGCTATAAAAATAACACTGACAGACGAGAGATTAACCATGGAGCAATAACGGTTAGGGCTGTCACTACAGGAGCATTTAAACTCTCATATTCATTCTAGTAAAAAAAAAATATGGGCAAGAATGCAAATGCAAGACCAAGGTAATGCAAGAAAACTGAGAATGGAGAAAATAGGGGATTAAAGTTGTCAGACGCTCCACTGTGTCTGTGTGTTTCATGATGTGTTCAAATATTCTCCTTTAAAAAAAAAAGGAAATCCAGCTTTTTACCATTAACTTGAACAAATGCATTTAAATGACAGTAAAATTCACCATTTCATTTCTATTAAAAAGGAAAAAACATGTTGATAATAGCAATGATAAGGACTTAGATCATAGAGAAGTATCAGTTAGGGTATCAGTTAAAATGAATGAATGTCTGTCCCTACCTAAAACGCTTGCATAGAGAAAATAGCTGATGATGATCCTGATACTATCAATAAACAACATTAACAAGCTAATATTAGCTCATTGATCACAAATGTTTTGCAAAATTAGAATACCAAGCGCATCAGAAATACATTAACTGCACATATATCTGAGGATTTTTATACTCACAGTGGTGTAAGGGGAAGGATTTCCAATATTAATGCATATAAACATACTTGAAGTGAAGTTAATATTACGCTGTAACTGTTTACTCATGCACAGTAATATATTTAGATGAGAACTTATTATGTCTACAAGTTAACATATGCATCTGTATGTAATTAAGGATATTTCTGTTACTTTAACAAAGTTTAGATGTTTTTAATATAAATGATTGGAGTGGAACTTTGATGGTGTGTCTATTTGGTGTAACATACTTTAAAGAATATCTAATATACTTGGAGAATGCGTAACAATATGCATGTTATGTTTCAGTTTTATAACTTTTGCTTGTCCTTGGATGTAGTTTTGATAAATGTGTATTCTAGTTCATTTACCTGAGGGAACATCAGTTCAGGGACAACAGATGGAAATTAGCCAATGGCTACTTTTGCTGTGTGATGATGTACATGGTCTTGCACTGAAATTTAATCAATAGATTAAATTTAGTATTTCTTTTGTTCTACTGTCACAGTTAATCAAAATCAGAAAGTACAGTATAGCAATACGAATATCAAATAAAGACTTAAAAAGAGATAAGAGCATTAAAAATTAAGTAAAAAAATTAATCAGGTTGCAACATACAGATTCTTTACTCAACTTCCTTATGAACGAAAAATAAAATAAGTAAAGTGAGACTATAAACAAGGCCAAGGAGTTTACACTATCACTACCAATATTTACAATATGAATATTATATGACAGCACTGTGTAACAGTAGAGCACATTTGACTGGGTATTGAACTGGATATTATGTTTGCCTATTAACAAATATTAACAAATATCTGAGGTGAAAACAATGAAAAGTCCTTTATCCGAAATCTTTCTGTGGTGTTATCTGGCTTTTGTCCCGTGGAAACTTTAGGTGTTACATTAAGTGTTTTTTGCCGCTTTAAAGAGAATATACATTAGATTTTTGTTAAAATCCATTTAATCCTTTAATTTTTGAAAATAAATCCAAAAGGTTGGACGAGGTGAAAGGACTCATGGCATTTTGCAAAGAATACTGGGATTCTTGGTATTCATATAAAAAAACGTACAGAACAGAAGCTTGGATGTAGGAATTTATGGAATGTTTTTCTGACAATCTCTTCATGTAATCATTACTTAATAATTGTACCGAGAAGATCAATCATTAAGTGAACTCTTATTAGCTGCAGCCTACACTGTAGTTGGAGAAGAGCCAGTGTGAGTTATGCTTTAACAACCTCAACAATGCAAGGTTAGAATTAAATTTTGTACTTATGTTTTTAAAAGTATGGACTGATATCCAAGCACAATCACTTCAATCCTTCACATAAAAACTCAAAACTAATGGAATCAACAACATAAAGAAGCTAATTTCATAATATTTTGCACTTAAACTGCTCATAATGACTTTATATTTCCCTGAAAACCGAAGAAATTACAGGATAGTTCCCTCCTCTTGCTTGTTTCCCTGCATGTATGTTTGTAAAATATACTTCTGAAAACACAGAGTGGGTGGGCTTGTTGTGCTGAACTGTTATCACCGAGTCTACCGGCATGTCAAAGCAGTTAGCAGCCAGTGGAGTGTGTCACACAAACCGCACATCATGCATCATGATGTTCTGTCAAGATAGCCTGTTCTCAGGGGTTAAACGTGAGCCGTGTGGTTTCCTAGTTGCACAGTGAGAAATGTGTCTCCCATACTCCACTCGTGCCTCTGATAATTGCACAAATGTCCCTCAAACATCCGTTTACAGCCTTTAAAGCTGGCACGCACTCTGTCACATCTGAGAGTCCATGAACGGCGTCAAACTTCATGGTTTTCGTAAACTCTGCTGTTCCTGTGTACATGAACATGTTTATCAAACACCAGCACCCATAATGCAGTGCAGATGTACATCAGTCTGGCTCTCTGGTGTCTGATGGAGCAACAGACTCAAGACTTTCAAGGTGGCAAACAGCATTTCTAATGAGCGGAGAGAAGATGAACAAACAGAATTTAGGATCAAGAGTATCAGAAACTTCATGGCAAAACTTCTAAATATTGTGGACTGCAAAACTCTGCTGCCTTTGTTGTGAGAAGAGAAGGTTCACAAATTTCCATCTCTTTTTGTGGTTACATAGAAAATGGTTTAAACTTTCTTCCCATTTCTACTATGTTCAGCTTAGATCACAACTTGCAGTTTAAGCAATAGCTCCATGTTAAAGTTACCATCATAATATGATTTCTTGAACCTGAAAACCCACACCTAGCACTCAGAATCATGTTGATATCATTATTAGTTAGCAAGGTATTGAGCAAAAACCATGGTTCGCTAGTGGCGGTTATCTGGATCACCACCAAAATCTAATCATTTCTAAGTTGGGCTATTACCAACATCTCCTGAAAATTTCAGCAAAATCAAACAAGCAAACAAACAAATGCTGGCAAAAACATAACCTCCTTGGTGGAGGTAATAAAGTGTGTGAACAACACCTGCCGTCTGTAGTCTCTGTTAACATATCTCCGCAGTCCAAGAGGTCCGACATGCATTCAGTTTACCAGTAAGGCATGCATTTCAAACTGATGTCTGTAGTCTGTTAACATACCAATACTATCAAAAGGCTCTAACATGCATTCTAATTACCAGATAAGTGTGTTAAAAACACTGACATCTGTCTTATCCATGTCCACAAGCTAGCAAGGCCGCGCAACTTTGGTTACCAAGAGGGCCACATCAGTCTTTTTCCCATCTCCACGATCAAATAGTAAAAAAAACCCATACATCTTACAATAATATTTATAATGTCATAAAAGGAACAAATACAGCACTGCCACATTGATTTATGATATCAATATGTACAAATTTAAACTCAAATGCAATAAATAATACATAATTTAAGCCAGTTTTAGCTACTTTTTCAGGGAATATAACAGTTAGTGTTGGTCACTAAAGAATATTTTATTTGCATTTCTAACTTTGCCTATTCAATGTATTCAGCAATCCAATAAAGGGGCACCAATTACAGTCGACTTTAGCCCTTTATTTTTGTATTTTTTTGTTATATTTTTCTTCATGTTGACACATGTGTTTGGATATGTAAAACCTTCTGGCAGCTCACACCAAGGCAGTATAATGGCTGCATGTGGCCCCTGGAGCACCAGCTGTCCACCCCTATTCTACACTGTTTTCAACTTAAAAGTGAAGTGTGTGAACAACACTGCAGTCCATTATGTCTGTTAACATACTGATGCTGTCCAAAAGCTCCAACATGCATTCAGTCTACCAAGAAGGTGTGTGAACAACACTGACAGAAGTACTCTCTGTTTAGATATTAATACAGTCCAATAGTTTTAACATGAATTCAGTTTGCAAATTAAATGTGTGAATTCTGATGTTTGCAGATTCCGTTTACACACTACTATTAGCCAAAAGCCTCAATGTGTATTCAGTTTACCAATGAAGTGTGTGAACAACACTGTCCCCTGTAGTCTCTGTTACCAACCAATGGCATCCAATAGTTCCAACAGACATTCAGTTTACTTATGAAGTATGTGAACAAAACTGACAACTGTAGTCACTGTTAATGTATGCAAACTTGAAACTGTTGGGCTGATGAACTGCTTGGGCACTGGAAAATCTTGGATGTAGATGGTTGAATATTTTGGGTTTATTTTAGCATCAAGTCATTCTCTGCTAAAGACAACAAGTTTGAAATGTTTTAACAGTTTGAAAGATGATATTTTATGTTGTTTTAGCCTCTTCATTCCTGTATTACTGCACATCAACATCAACAACAGCCATACTTCTGACCTGTTTGAAGGACTTACACCTGCTTCTTTAAGATAACATACAGTAATCAGTATACATTCAATGCCATTAAAATCTGCAGAATCTGCTGTAAGAGACAGTGCCAATCCCTAATGATGAATGGAGTGATCCCCTTTTTAAACAAAACATCATCACTGGTTTAAGGAGGATGTTGAAACAAGTGAAACTGCAGGGAAAACAGGACGTGATGTGCAGATGACGGACACTCCTGTCTTTGTTTTTCCACCCTTTTTTTAAAAAAAGAAACGCAGGGACTTAGGCGAGCTTTACACAGCTGGCAAGCGTCACAGTCTCACACACGGCGGGAGTCCTGGCTGAACACGCCGCCCGCTGTCCGCCCCTCGACTCCCCTCCTCACCGCAGGAAACCCCCACTTTGCTGTGGTGAACTCACAAGTGGTGAATCCCACTGGGGGCGGCCATTTTGGATCAAACCACACTGAATAAACACAGGCAGACTGGGGTTAAGTGTCCCGCAGGGAGGCCACTACAGCTCACAGCGAGATACAGACGCACATTAAGATGATAAATTAGACATATTAATGCAGGAACAATATTGTGCATCAGTGAGATATTATTACCAGACTGAAGCCTTGTTGACAGGTCATTAAGAGATGCAGCAGATAACGCCAAGATGAAAGCCACATTGGGTTAAACATGAAAAAACAGATTTCAGATAACAGCCTTCGTGTTGGAGGGTAACGTGAAAGGCAGGGTGAAGATGTGGGTACTTTTTTGGTTTATAGTTAGTTCATGCCTGAAGGCAAAATATCAGAATACACTTCGTAGCCTAAGATATATGGACTGGGCATATGCAGAAGAATGTGCAACATAGAGAAAAACTGAAAATTCAACAAATAAATTTGATAATAAAGTCTGATAATTCGACCCTGAACAATAAAAGCATCGAATGGGAGACCAGACTTGGTTGAGGTTCTTGTAGAGATTTCTCCAGTCTTAAAACTGACTGGGGCCAGAGTTAGACCGAGATCTGTTTTATAAACGACAAAGCCTTGCGTGGGAGCGCAAAACATCATTAAAAACTTAAACTCAGTCAATTTGGCTTTCTAAAATTGAAGTTGGGAACATCTGGCACGTTGTCTTTGTGCTATTTCCTTACCAAATGACATTTCGGTGGTTTGCAAGTCATAACATCCTGCTTTAATTTCATCTTACACAATGTTCCAACTTTTTAGGAAACGTGGCTGTAGATCATTAATTCTGCTCTTGGTGGGACTGTCACAGAAAAGATCCCAATCATGGGCTTCGGCTGTAAAAAATAAGAACAAAGGTTTTTTACTTTTGACAGGCAATGATGTGTCTATTTTGATTTAAGTTATGGGATCTGTAAATATAAAAAAAGTTTATATAATGAGGGCATTGGACAGACTCTGACTGACAGGCAACGATGACACAATAAAAGAGATTCAAACTATAAATACAGGATAAGAAGGATTTGCATTATTCTTAATGTTTGGGCTAAAAATGTTGCAATGCCTGGTACACATTTGAATATATTACATTGTTTGGAACTTGAAATCATTTGGTATTCACAAATCACAAGCTTTTAGACTACAAGAACAAATATTCCCCTTGAGTTCGCTGTCTGCTGGTGAACTAGCTAAAGCACTTTTTAATATGCAAGTCTTCAAGGTGCTAAAAGAAGCTCCACCACTCCAACTTTGTACATTTTTACATTTAAAATAAAGCTGTGAGCCTGTCTTGCTTTTAAACCTTTGTCGCTACCTCCAATGGATTACCAACGGTTGGACAACGCCATCATTTACAGTATGTGTAAGACAATAAGGAGCCATAAAAGCTCACCTAAGCTTGGCTATCTGTTTGAACAGGAGACAACGACTATCACTGTCACAACTTACACAACAGTTAGACATTTGATTTATACTTGAACATATTGATCTGTCAAAGTCCCTCTGTACCAGCATGCCAAACATGCCAGTTACGCAACAGTAGAAGACACTGACAGCACTGAGGTCTCACTTTCTTCTGTTCAATCAAGTGACAAAAACTTCATTTTATTTGAGTCTAAGGTATTCATCCATACAGCTCTTAAAATGCTGATTTTTTTTAGCTGTTGTTCCAAAATCTCTTCACTCAGTTTTGTTATTTGATTTTGGCCTTCACATTGCATCAACAGATTGAAAATGTAGAAAAGATGTGAGCATAAATGTATCGTATTTACAGAACAAAGTGTTCATACCAAAGGGGTTTACATTTTAACATCTTGTCAGTGCAAAGACTGTTTTGTGTTATTTATTCTTCAGTGCAGAAGCTACCTTGCAGGCTTTACGTTTCATTTACTTGGTTACCTAATAACGCTGCGTCTGCAGTGAACTTCTACAGAAAACCCCAACCATGAGCCAATCAGTGTCCCATCCACCTGCCTGGGTTAATTACCCATGAAGCATTGCATGTCTGAGCACCCACATGCCTGAGGTGTTTGGAAAAAGAAAAACACACTCTCCCGCCTTTACCTCACCTTAATAAACTTTTCTTTCTCCGTGTCTGGAGACAAAACTAACAGGAGAGGAACCCACAAACTAACATAACAACACACAAAGTCAATAAAGGACACTCCCTGACAACCATCAACCCCCCCACCGCCTCTACCTCTTCTCTTCATTTGGTTGCTCTTTGACGTTCTCCGTGGAGAAGTTGAGACAAGTGGAAGGAGAGGAATGCTTAGTGGATGTTCGGCATTAAGGGTCAGTGCAGGGAGAGAAAACAGGCGAGTGAATGTACAACTATGATTCACTGCTTGGCGGAAAGGTCTTCACAGCTTTTCATGTCTGTCCTAAAACAACATTCAGGTGACCCAAAGAGGTTCGCTTTGTGTAATCATTCTTCTGTTTATATTGGCCAATTAAAAGGATTTCTTCGTGCTGTTTGTCCCAAATCCATACCACTGCACACTAATGAAAAAAATTCTCTCTAAAAGTTACAGAAAACTTCTATTGGAAATCTTGAATTTCCATTAACAGGCTAACAGATTTAGCATTGGCTTAGGCTCATTTTGACTAGATGATCAGTCTATTTCAATTGGCAATACCAAGTTAAAAAGATCATTTATTTGATCATGTAAATCCCTGATTTCCAACCTGGGGTCTTTTGTTTACATACTTGTTTCAGCTGCAGCCTTCTTCAGGAAGTAATTGAGAACTTCCTGATACAGGTTGATGCTAAAATGTGTTAGAGTGTTGTTTAGATAATGCTCTAATTAAAGAAAATGCCAATATTATAAAGGAATTTTGAACTTTTTGGTAAAGACTAGAACCCTAATTTCTTTCCTTTTTTTTCACTCAGAGTCTTCAAGCCCTCTTCCAAGGAGCACTGTCTTCTACCAATATATATTTGACCAACACTGTCAGTTTCCTGCAATTTTTAATCACATATTTGTTCACTGACAAATTTGCACTTGAAAGCTTGAGTTAAGAAGTTGTGGATCTTGCATTATCCATTGTAAAAAGATGATTATTAACAGTTAAACTTGGTTGAATATTAATACAGGAATCAAATAATTGTTTAATGCCAGACTTACAGAGCTAATGGCTTGAATATGGAATTTAAAAAGTAGATACATTAAGGTAAAAGTTCGTTTCTGCTTATTTTGACAACCAAAGTACAATAACATGACTGTTAACACTTGTGGATTCTCTCTTACTTGTTTCTTTGATCTTTGATGTAAAACCAACCCCCTTAACTGATCATTAACTCTGAGACCACCTACACTTCAGTCTTAAAACCTCCTGAAGACCATTAGCTGACTAACAGATGTCTGACTGCATAAACTTCTCCAAACTAACATTTAGACTTCATAACAAACACAACTTGAAATTCCAAACATTCATTAATTTAAACTACTGGAAGAAATTCAACAAGTGACTCAAGAATTACCACAGAAACCAAAAGGTCAAACTGAGAATAAGATACTCAAACCAAGAGCAAAGATTTAGATGAAGAAGAGGAAGCAGGATTGTTGGTCATGTCGGATATATGTGCAGTAAGTGTTGAGGCGTAAACAATGACCTTCTGGTGTGAAGGAGCCTCATGGGAAAGTCTGTTAAAGAGATGGAAGGCAGAGCATCGGTTTAATTTGGTTGTAAACAGGGGGCTGAGTTATGGGGAAGAGGCCCAGGCCCCATTTTGCTTCCTTTTTTGTGTCCCTTGTATAGACAAAGTTATGGTGTTAGAAGAGGTCAGAATCGGCATCTAGGGCAGCGTTTCATTGGTCTCTCTCCTGGGCACTCTCTCTTTCTGAGTACCTGTCAACTCACTGTCTCAATTTTCACATGATTATATTGTATTTAGCCATTTTTTTTAAGTGAAATATATTTTAAGATGGTTGCTAAAGATCCCCAAAACCCATTGGTACAGTACCCCTGTCTTCTATACCAACACAGCCCCAAACCATTTTACAATTATGACGTGTTTACACTAGGCTGACAGGTTTAGTTCAGTGTGGTTTGGTAGAGCAGATCCTTCTCTTGCTTATGTTTCAACAGTTAACTGTGCTTTTACGTAGTAGACTGTAGTGTGTCTGGTTGTACCCTTTAGGGCCAGAGAGGTATGCAAGGTTTCCCCTGCCATTTATAAGAAGTGCCACCCCATGCCCAAGTGTTAACAGTCTAAAATTCAGCTGTGAATTCAAGGTCAAAGTGCCTTACAGTGAGTTTGTCCATTGAGTCCAGTGCAAATGTTGATGCTGATGTCGTGTGGGTAACCTGGCAAAGCAAGTAGATTTTCCAGGTTCAGATTTGCAAACAGGAAAATCCATCTTGTAAGTCTTTCTATATACACTTCGTCCCTGTTAGAAATCTACTGCATTAATCAGTGTCCTCTGAGGAGAAGGAGGTGAGGGTGGTAGATGTGGTTTAGCTGTGCCAGAAACAAGATGTGCAACTCCCAATCTGTTCACAATGGTGTCGATGAGTGCCACTATAGCAGCAGTTTCAACAGGTCTGGACATTTCCTAACTGAAAGACATTGAAAGTGTTGGATAAGATATTCCTTTCCTGACCAGTTCAGCAAAAGTTTGATTCATCAAATGGCTTTCATTTGAATTGCTGTATGAATAGTTCTCTCTAAATACAGGTGTCTTGCCTCACATTACATTGTTTACACTATGCCATATAATTTTTTGATATGATCAGACCCTGAATGTGTTGGAAAGTTTGTCTAATCTCTTTCTTATGGATGTAAAATACATCCCTTGGATATAAATAGGTCCATCTGCTGGGTTAGGTTGCCCCATTAGAGGCGTAACAAAATCATGTTACTTAAAAGGCTTGCTCGGTTGGTACATCGTCAGCTGTTTGCAGCAATAAAAACAACAGCTTGAAAGATGAAAACGACACTTAAGTGGATGGCTTGGTCAAAAAGATGACGTATCCCAATCCCTAAACCCTTTACATTCACAGTTTCCCTCAAAGGGACAATTTTAAAACGTTGTTTTGAAAAAATATGCTCTTGACCTTTGCCATACAATAATTTCAAGGTATTTCCCAAGAGGGTTAGCTCAAGGCAAGTGTCTTGTAGGATCAACCTGTAGCACTGATTCCTTCTTCATTTATGCAAAGCAGCTGTTGTTTACGCAAGTCTCTGGTCTAAGCCTCAGTTGTTTGGCTCTTTGTGGGGCTAAATCATCTCCATGACTCCTGATGGTATCTCTTTTCTTCTGCTAAAGGTCAATCTTTGACCATTTCCAAGAGTCAGAACAAAGATCAGACTTCCTTGAGGTGTTTTTGCTTTAACAGCTCCTCAATGTTTGAAGTGGTTAAACCTTCCCTTAAATTGGTTTTCAACCTACTCTTGTGTCAACCTCGGTGAGTCAAAGGTCTGGAAATCAAGTCGGGACAAGACCTATCCCACCGAGAGGCGAGTAAAGCAGACAATCCCAGTGCTAAAACAAATGATGGTGCTTCTGGAAGAAAACTCAGTAATTTGGGTCTTTTGTTCACCAAAATAACAGCCTCTAAAAGAGTCAGAAACTTTTGCTTTTTACCCACATAGAGGGCGTCTTTAAAGGTCTGAACTTCTCATATAGAGATTCGAAGAAAGTCACTGTGTTTGATTCAACCACCGCAAGATTTACGACCCATTTTATCTCTCCGTTCAGCAGGTGAATCTCTGGTCACTTCCTCCTGACACTACATATCCATCAGTCATCTCTCCTCTTATCAGCCTCAGCCCCAAAGAAAACACACTTCCACCTCCATAAACACATAAAACATTGACCTCCTCTGAGGTCTAAGGCCGTGTGTACAATTCAGATCCTGAAAAGCATGAATGCTCTTGTCCTTGCCCGCCAACAAATTCCTGAACATACCATTACGTAATGAAGTCCTGCATTTTCACTGTGACCCATGATGCACCATAGGACCTCTGACACCAAACTCCAACTTTGACCGCTCTCTGCTTTTTTTTCCAGGACCTGGGAATTAGGCCCTCACAAAAAGATGGATTTATGGGTATTGTAGTCTTTTGAAAGTGGGGCTTTTTGCTCCGATGCCGTGGGGGAGATTTCACCGGTGGGACCAACAAGCCATCTGCTGGAAGATACACGTGTGAAAGTGAAAGTGGAGGTGAAGAATTAGGGGGACCGACGTTATTGGATGAGGAGTGAAAAACAGCTGGCTTGTGCAGTCTCAACAAAATTATGACTCATAGGAGACAAGACTAAACACCAGTCTATTTGCCTCGAGCAGCATTTCAAAGCAAAATTACACCTGTCCATTCAGCCTGAATCTACAACAGCAGGGAGACGTCCATGCAAAGAAACGGATGTCCCTTAAGGTTACCTCTGGTTTATTACTAATACAACACAGTTTACATGTCTGACATTATGAATGGTAAGTAAATGACAGGAGACTAAACAGCAAAATCACTTCTTTTAGAAATTCAACAGAGCACAACTGCACCATGTACTGCATCCAAAATCTTCAACATTGCTTGAAGATTGTGCTCTTGACAAACAATATCAGTATCTGCGATAATAAGTTCAGAAATATCTAATATCTACAAAAATCCAGTATTGTGCATTCCTAGTCCTGAGATTTTGGGAAACCAATGGGTGACATCCAAAGATTTTGCTACTATAAGAAAATCAATTGATTAGGGAAAGTAAATTCAATGGTATTATTAAAGTCAACTGATCAAATAAATCTTATTTTCACTTGTTAGTACATTTAAATACAATTTAAAAAAAGTAAACTTGTTGCATAAGTCAGACTAAAACCAGACCTGCAAGTAAACAAGTTAGTCATCTTAAGTGATCTTGAGCTAAATTTCAATCCTGGATAATGTGATTGTGCTCCAGCATCCATGCCAGAATTTGACCCAGAAGTGCGAAATCTTCTTGCTAGTAACTTCTCATACACAGAATCATGATGGCTGCCACGTGTTTCCTGCGGTAATTCAGTGCATTGGCTGTGCACATCATCGAGACATGAGCTGCATCTACCGTGACCGGTAGGGTCAGTATAGAGGCTCAATACATCCGCAGGAAAAACTATAACAGAAAGTTTTAAAGATAAACTGATAAATCATGCCCACAATCATCAACATCTGAATAAAATCTGAGACTGCTCAGATAAAACCATGTCTGTTCATCTGGCTGATGAGGAGAAATTCTCTTTTAGAAGTCAAGAAATAAGGAAATAAATTTGGTGTATTACGTCAATAAGTCAGTGTAAACTGGTGACTTTGAGTTGGGGCCTAGTTGACTTGGTCTGTTGGTGTGTTTATGCTAGCTCAGTTTCTTTGACTGAATTTTCTTTCATATAAACTACTGATTAGTGGTTATGATACATTGCTTAAAAGAATTCTTCACAGTGGTGTACTGGGGGAAGTACACCCTCTGTAGGAAGGTAAAATGGCAGTTTTGCTCTCCATTTTACACAGAAATGGCAGCATGATGTGCTTTGTGACTGATATTTCAAGTCCTGTGATGTGTCCTTTTAATGGTGCATTTCTGTAACAAAGCTAAATTCCAACTTATCCATGAAACACCTCTACTACTGCCATGGAAAGCAGCACAGAGGGGGGTCCCCTTTTCCCCCACTGTCCATCTGTGACTTTTATACTGAAGGAAAATGTCACTGGTTACCTCCGCCAAGGAGGTTTTCCCCTGTGTATGTTCGTTTGTTAGCAAGATTACGCAAAAACTACTGGATGGATTTACATGAAAATTTTACCGTTGGTGTGGTTTGGTCCAAGGAAGAAGTCATTAAATTTTGGTGGTGATCCGCATATTTGTCTGAATGCAAAAAATTCCCAAACTTTTCTAAAAATCCCATAAGTTAACATTGGGCTGTATTTAAAATAAATCATATCTCTGCCATCACTTAATGGACTCGCTTAAAAAGAAGAGGTTAATATCCCTTTGACTGGCATTGTAACCACACGGTTGACTTTTTCCCGTCTTACCACTGTATTTAAAAAAATGTTTTTGCTTATTTATCTCTCTGAATAGTGTTTGTAAAACCAATATGTATCCACTGGCTGGCGCTGCTGGACATGAATATAATTGCTTGAAAACTAGGAAAAATTGGAAGTGAATCGTTGCTGCATAGCTTCTCAGAAATCTAACAGTAAGAGCGTACATCGGAGTAAGAAAGCATCTTTTCACATATCTTCAGATCTTCTAACAATAGTAATTTAGTTGAAGGAAATAAATTTGATGCTAAAAAAATTATCTATGATTCCTCAGAAAACTGAGTCAACCACTAGATATCTAAATTTTGCTCTCTGTGATGTTTTCAGGAAAAAAAAAAAAATGTTGCAGAAATGAAAGAAATCTATTCATGCTCAGGATAACCCTTAACAGGCAAGCCAACCAGCTGGTTGACCAACATACCTGCTTCCCGATTGGATAATTTGAAAAAGTAAAACCTGAAATGTTTCTAAATGAAGAAGAAGGAAAACAATTTCACTAACAAATAATCTGTTGCAAATGTATTTCATCAAGGTAAATTTCATGTAGATCCAATACAGATTGATGTCACAAAAAAACATTGAAGTTTCTAATGGTAAATCAGCTGTTGTGAGGGTTTCGCCTCCTTTATTTCATTATGGCAGAGGTCTGTGCTTTTCTAGTTCATAAACATGTTTCTGAAAAATAATTTGGCACTGTGCAGGAGGCCCCTCTCGCCCTACATTTCCTGCATCACTAATAAAACCAAAAAGCAAAAAGCTGAAGGAATCTGACTCTTGCTTAATGAGCGATATCATGCAAAGATGTGTCTGAATAAAACAAAAGATATCATGACGGACAGAAATCAGGGTCACAGAGTTCAATCAGAATCAGAGTGAGCGGGGGAGGGGAGGCTCGAAAAGGAAAAAAGAGTGAAAGAGAAGGGGAAGGATGAGGGGGGTGAAGGTGAGGAGAGGAAAGAAGAGGTGCAGACAGGTGTGCGACCTCTTCAAGGAGCTGGAGGGCAGCGGGGTGAGGATGAGGGGGAAGGGGGAGGCTGCGGACAAGAGGGTCTGAATGAATGAGGGGACGAGGGGAGGGTAGTAGCTATGGTGAGGACGAGGAATGTTCACGTCCCCCCTGGCAATGGTTCATTAGCTATTAGCCCTCGCAGGCTGATGGGTGCTAGGCCCAGACCTGTCCCCACACTGTCTGTCATGGATTCCAGGATCCTGAATGTCATGAGGAATGCCGGTGGGATTGGGAATGCCGGTACATTCCAGAAAGAAGGTGCACTGAATGAATCCATTGAAAGCGTGATGATCTAAGAGGGGATCCTAACATGATTCTTACAAGACTTACACTCCATAAAAGTCTTTCTTCTCGAGTCAGAATCTAACCCGAGGGACCAATCAAAGTTTAGAGGTATATGGTACCTTTAGGAAGTTAATGTACCAGCCAGAGTGAGCTTCTCTGTGAATCTGACCAATTTCAAGGATTTTCTTTTTCACTGAGTGTCAAGTGAGAAAGATTCAGAACTCATCATATGTCTTATTTTATCCATGATTCAGTTTATAACTAATTAAGCCAACTGCTGGCACATTTTATCCGTCTTGGATTATAGACATGCTGCAATTTCAACTCTCAAGCCCCTGGAGTCGGTATACCATTCTGCTCTCTGGTGACAGGTACAACACTCATCATTGCATCCTCTGAGAAAGTTGGTTGGCCATCTCTTGATCAGAACAAACATTGTTTTTTTTGTATATTTTCAAAGCTCTTACTAACAAACTTCCAACCTACCTCACAAATCTGTTAAAGTTTTATGATTGCTCCTAAATGACTCGTTCTTCTGGTTCATTCACTCTGAAAGTTCCTCGATTCTACACTGAACTCGGTAAATTAGCATTTCCCTTTGATGGAGTACCCTTCAACAAACTAAAGATAATAGCCTTTCCCTTTCTTACAGAGTTTAAGACCTTGATTATGACCACGGTTCCTCTGTTTTAATTGATTTCTTTGCTGTTGCAATTGATTGATTTTGTTTGTTTATTGTTTATATGATGTCTGTGATCTGGATGACATTGAAAATGAGGGAATGTCTTTTCGAGAAGAAATAAAAGGGTTGAATAAATTTGACCTGATTGATGTATCACCAAATTGGACCATCCTGGACAGATGTAGCATATAAATGAGAAGCAAGGAGCAGCATCAAAGAGGTAAAACTGTGAGCTTGAAGGACCATCCATACCAACGGAGTTGATTGATAGGAAAAGTGTTTGAGGTCAAAGTGTTTAAGGTGTTGCTAGTACAGGACTGGAACCCCATTCTGTCTTCAGGGCTGCCTTCAAGAAGGTGCTTCAGACTTTTCTCAGAGGTTTTGGTCCACATTGACATGATATCATCACGCAGTTGGACTGAAGTATTGGACACTCACTGGATATTTTCTCTTCATCGGATCATTCTCTGTAAACCTAAGAGATAGTTCTACATGAAAATCCCAGCAGATCAGATCAGCAGTTTCTGAAATACTTTGTTTGCCAACAACCATGCCACATTCAAAGTCACTTAAATGACCTTTCTTCTCCAGTCTGATGCTTGATTTGAAGGTTGTCTTGACCATGTCTACACTTAAATGTCTTGAGTTGCTGCAAGCAGATGAAAGAGTGTAGCTACTGAAGTGGCTGGTAAGTTTATGAACTGCAGATATCTGTCTTTGTCTTTTTCAACATAAAATTCATCAAGAGACGGTTTACACGTAACAACCTGGCTGGAGGAATTAGCCAACACGCATCCAGCGAGTTTAATCAGAATCAGAAATCAACTTTATTGGCCAGGTATGTTAGACAAACAAGGAATTTGGCACTGGTTTACTTTACTCTCTAAGTTCAGACCAGATACACATTAGAGTGTATATACATATACGAACAGAACAGAAGCAGGAAATCGAAAAGCAGGAATTAAACTTTTAAATAAAAATAAAAATAAAAATTAAGGTAAGGAATAAAATATGTTAAATATGTACAAAACCATTATTGCAAGTGCCAGAGTGTTCGATTCTTTGTTATAGGATAACTCAACAAGTTAAGGATGGAGTTTGAGAAAATGTTCAGGGAGTACTGGCCAAGGCACATGGAAAAAGTGTTGGTGATGATGATGGATCCAGATGTGGATCCAGGATTTTTTTTGTATTTGAGGATTAATTAACATTGCAAGAGAGGGTAGTTTTGTGCATTATCACTAATAACTCAATAAATTCCCCACAGATTTCTATTAAATTTTCAGGAAATGTTGGTCATAGTACAAGGAAGAAGTATTTTGGTTTTGGTGGTGATCTGAATACAGATGTGGATTCAGGAACTTTTCAAGTATTTGTTAACAGTGAGAGACAGTACACTTTTACACACTTTTGAAATGCCTTGGCAGAGGTCTGTGCTCTCAGATATATTTGTCATCTATTGAATTAAATATTTGCCACCTTGGATGATAGTAACTTTTTTTTCTTGTCAAGTAGAAGGAGTGTTGGAGTAGCTGCTGAAGCTGAGAGGCATGAATGGGTTCATATTGTGTACCTCCTAACAGTCAAAGAAAGTTTAAAGGCACGGCTGGAGGTCAATGAGGCCTTGACAAGACTTTCTTCCTATACAAACCAGACAATGTTTTGAAGTGGCTGCTTAATAAGCTTAGACTGTGTACAAAATACTGCAAATACCTGCCTGTTTCTGTAGAGACTGGGGGAACATGAACTGTATGTCGATGATATCACACTTTAATTTCGTCAGTGTTTGAGAAGTTTGATGCTACTATACATATATTCCCAGCTTCAGATGTAAAAAATAATGAATTAGAGAAGTTTCAGTATTAACGTGGACATATGTGTGGTTTAATTTAAATAGTTTTCATTGTAAATAAGGGTAAATAAATCCACCCTTTCCCTCACTAACCCTTAACAATCAGTTCTTTAAGGCTCAACAGTAACTCAACAAGTCTGCCAGTCAAGCGTTAGTATCAGATCATCCTTCACCCTGAAGAAAGAAATAAAACAACACAATCTTCTCTGAATTTCAGGCCTTTAGGTCACAGCTTAGGGTTATGCAGTATATCAGTGTGTGTGCTATCGTGCCATTCAGAGACCTCTGAGTTCAAACCATGGGCCCCTGTGGGGAGAATCTTTAAGTGATGTCAAACAGCTAACAGGGGGTAAATAGATTTGCCACGAAGTAGCTGTCACTCAGGAGACCGTGGAAAATATGACAGATTTCTGAGAGATGGGTTGACTGCCTTTTTAAATTTTACTTTGGTGTTAACTTTTAAAAGGGCACGTCAAGTGAATACAGTTAAAGTGAAATCTATCCATCAAGTCAGTCACTGTCTGTCGTATTAGAGTTTCACGGAGACGTACTGTTGGAAGGATTTATAGCTGCTGCCTGTGGGATGAACTGATGACATTAATTTGACATTGTGGACACTTCTGAATGGGCAATAACTGTCATTTTTGTAGCCTATTTGACCAGATGGGCAAGAAGGATCTGCCTGATCTCCCGAGGGATTCACGATACTGGATTTTTCCAATATCCAATATGCTGATATTTCTGAACCCATTATTGCGGATACCAAGACTTTTTGTCAACAGCTCAAAGTCTTTACTAAATGAAAACTGACTTGTTGCTTTCAATGTGGCAGTATATTTGTTTGAGGAACAGATGCAAAGCAAGAAAATATCATTTTAACCATCATGGATATACTGTATGACTGATAAATTGGTTGTAACTGTTGGCAAAAGTACTACTGTGCATCCCTATGTAAGACATTGAATCAGGTGGGTCCCCATGTGAGGTCAACACTGAGCCTGCACAAGCTGCATAATAATAATATAAATAAATAAGTAAATATAAAAGTTTTACAAAAACCTGGAGAAGCTCCCTCATACAATGCTGACAACTAAAGAACAGTGTGCATAAAACACAGATGTTGGTAATGGCCCAATTTAGAAATGTTTAGATTTTGGTGGTGATATGTACATTTGTTTGGATGCAAAAAAAAAAATCACAAAGTTTCAAAAAATTCCATAAGTTAACATTGGGCAGAATTTTAAAAAGTCATATCTCTGCCATTTTTTAACTGATTCGTTTCCAATTTCACAGGATAATATGGGGTCCATGTCTCTATCATCAAAGTAAGTTTCATCTGGATCTGGTCCAGATTGACTTCACAAAAAAACATTGAACATTATAATGGGAAATCCCATTGACGACATTCAATAATTCATATAAAATCAAAATATTAAGTGATGTTCCCAAAACTTGTGTTCATACAGGATAACAACCTCCATGTATGTGCTGAGTTTGGTCCAGATCCTGGCTCTATTCTGGATCTGGTGATACAGGATCGTATCTTTTACAGGGGTTTTGGAAAAGCCGCTGCTGAAACTGAGCTGCTTGGCGGAGGTCTGTGTCTCTGAGTGCTTTTCTAGTTTGGTCATGTTTGGATTAAATAATCAAACTGATGTCTTTAGTTTCATTCAGAGCTGCACACCTTCCGACCACGTCGTCCTTTTACCGTTCAAACATCCATTTAACTGGTCTGAAAAGAGTTTGACCTGCATAGTGCTCATTGTAGCGCCCTGACTGAAGTGCCTGCTGGATTAGCACTACCTGGCACCGTTCCTCCAGCTTCACCCCGAGCCTCGTGCTCTCTTAGCTTTAACTCCATTCATTACAGAGCAAAGGGCCTCAGCTAGTCCTCTGGCTCGATTCCCCCGTCGCCCACTAATGAGGGCGGACAGATGATCATTGTGCTGACACACAAAATGTAAAACAAAAACACTTCCACTGTGATTTCACCTCAAATTCCCTTCATCACATACAGAATATTCACACTAGAGGAAACTTCAACTACTACTTTTACATTGACAGAAGTGAAGAGCTGGTGTTGGTTGGTGGTTAATCTGGTTGTAAGCTCCCAGCGTCTTAAATTGGGGTCAGTGTGTTTGTCAACACAGCGCTGTTGCCCCTCTTGTTCCTGAAATAGCTCACTGGCTCACTCACACGCCGGCCGGAGAGCAGCTTCAGCTCTGTGTACTTCTGAGTGAGTGAAGGGGGTGAGCTGAGGTTTCATTATTTCTCTGAATGGTCAGCGAGCAGCTGAGTCCATGTTTGTAGAAGTAAATAACATCAACACACAGTTTAGTGGAGGTTTCTGTCATAAAAGAGAAGGCCTGAGTGCATCACTGTTTATTTATGACATTTATTTGTATTATGTGATGTTTTTAAGTCGGTTTCCTGTTATTCATTTTAAGCACTTTGTGAGGGATCAACAGAAGAAAGTCTCCTCTTTGGTATTTCTATAGATAGAAAATATTAAACAGGGCAACCTTATGAATATTGCAAAGAGAGGCTGGAGTTTACTTTCATAACCTGGCGACAGAGGGTATGAACTAGTGTCAATTTCGTTGACTAGTTCAATGAGGGCAACAGATCATGTTTTCAGGCTTGAAGCCTTCATAAAACCTGGCAACATCTGATTATAACAGCTAGTTTACATGTAAGTGTGAATGGTTTAAAAAGATTCTTCAGTCCAAAGATTTACCATAAATTGGTTAAATAAATCAATATAACTCACATTTGGCCAACAGTTGAAGTTATTTTTGCATATTTTACATGAAATGAAGGTTTCAGAACAGTTCTCATGTCAGGTTAAAATTAATTTGAGGAAATAACAGTTAAATGGATGCTAAAACTGGGTGCATTGTCTCATTTTGAATAATGCAAAACCACAACAATACAGACTAAGAGTCACTACAGGGCTACACACTATAGCTCAGGCTAATAACAGCTGCATTATAAACAAATATCTGCATAAAATCTGCAGTCATTTTTAAGAACAATTAAAACATTTCCCATTACTCAACACCAGAATGAATCATTTTATGCCACTCAGTGAGTGGAAATGCAATTCTGTCGCCCAAATTATGGCGTCAACGCAAACCCTCTATATTCAACAGCAGGGAGTAGTGCTTTTCAGCCTGATGTCAACAGCGCTTCCAGCAGGCTACAAAGAAGTGTACAGGCCCCGAATCAGTAAACCAACTTTATTTGTATTGCTTTTATTTGTATATCTATCTTGTTAAAATAGCATTTTGCTAAACTTCTCTAATAGGTTCTCCTTTCTTTAAGAATCGATTTATCTTTTTCTATAAATTGTTTTAATTGCATTAAATCTTAATTGTTTTTATTTTACCCTGTAGCACTTTGAGATTGCAATAATGTAAAGTGCCATACAAATAAAATCTATAATTATTATTATTAGAATTAAAAGATAAATGAGAGCATTACAAATTGAGGCTTTTTCATTTCATTCAAAGATGCTTGTTAATTAAAATTCGTTATTCAACGTATTAAACAGCTGATATATCGCGTAATGCTCAAAAAAGGAGAATTAACTTGCTAAATTTTGTATAAAACACTTTCTTTTTTAGTTTCATACATGGTTCCTGGTACAAATGTATTCCTTAAACCGCAGAAAGCTTTGGTTTATTGTTACTGAAATGTCCTCTTGGATATAATCTTCTAAATTTGAGTCAAAAAGCCGCGGTATGTCAACTCTAAAACATATATGTAAACACCTAAAGCTGCAGACAGCACTTAGTTAAGTTGAATTCCTGGAGAAATCCCTGTGAACAGATGATCTGATAGAGATTTAAAGAGACTGAGACAACAAAAGCTCTTTGTGACATTATTGTTACACCTGCCAGAAGCTGTCTCACACCCGCTCACACAGGCGCAGCCAGGTATGAGGGTCCGAGTGAGGCAGGCCAGGGGGGTAAAGTGGGCCAGGGTTTGTGTGTAAGGAGGGAGTCCTGCCAGCTGCAGGTCAAGGCTGCGAGCTCCGGCCGCTTTATGGTCTCGTGCCAGAGGACGGAGTGACCCAGACCCTGAAAATATCCGCCTCTGAGGCCTGAAAAAGCAGCCACGGCGCCTCGTAAACAAGATTCTGTAATGCTCGAGGAGTTCCTATTTGAAATAACCCTAAGCCTTCAGGGAAACAACAGTTATCTGATTTCACAAAATGAACTCAACCCTGCAGGACTGATTAAAGGACAATCAATCACAAAACAGCCTCTTAAGTCAGAATCAAAACTGAGGACCACCTCCTCGTCACTTCTGTCACCGCTGATGAATTGAGCCTGTGGGGGTTCAACTGCAGGGCGTGGGTGATCGCTTCACACTCGGCTACAAAGCACAGTAAATTACACCTGACTGATGTGGTATTTTCCCCTCTGGACAGGCCTAGAAGACAAATTGGTGAGATTTATGACCTCTGAAGACACGCATGATTGACAGAGGTTAGCCACTGAGATGCTTGTTTTGGGCTTGATCGTCCTGCACTGATGCTCTCAGACCAACAGAGGACCACAATCTTTGGAACAATTGATTAATAAATTGTAAAAAATGTCAAAAATGGGTTACTTGGGCTTTTCAAAGGGGATTAAAGTGATTTAAATTCTTGCCTGTTATTTGTAACTGCATGATTTATAAGTTTTACCCTTGACTTCCATTAAAATCCTTTCACTTTATTTATTCTATGATTTTATGCTTTCGAAATAGACAAGTTGTTGATGATCTCCAAAGTTGATTCAGTGGTGGCATTATTTAATAAAATTATTTGAGCTCTACTTTGGATATTTCTTATTGCTGGGGCAGATCATTGACTTAACCATAGATCTTCATACTTACAAAAGTGTTTCAGCTCCAACAATTCTCTGAAGATTACTGCTTTAACTTTGATTTTCAACATGTATATTTATAAAGGTTTACATAAGGCACTACTACAGAGAGAATATGAAAGAGAAGAAAGTCAATGGTAAAAATAATATTTCTTATTATTTGAAGAAAAAATATTTTTTTTACATCGGTTAACACCCTCTCTGACCAACAAGTATGCTATACTGGCAAATTATATTTCCTTTTGACCATTGACCTTCCTCCTATGAATCTTTGGGAAATCAGATGTAAAGCTAGAGAAACAACATTTTATTCTTTAATAAATTCAACGTTTGACATACATACAGACAAACATTATTGCACATTTGTACATTTTACCAATCCTACAGTCAATATATCAGATATACAGTACATATCATTTTTATGTCTGTTGATGTCTTTACCAATATTACTGTCAGCAACCATTAACTATTTACTTCTTTGTATATCCATCCTCCACATAATACCTTATATCATCTAAAAGACTTGAGATGAAAGCTCAACATTATTGGTAGTGTTGGAACAGTAATGGTTTATTAATCCCATATATTGGATTTAGTTTAAAAATAAAAAGTGCTATTTGTCAGATAATGAATTGTGTTTTGCTTGTTTAACCCTTTGACTTCCAAACTAAGAAAGACGTATGCAACATATTAATTGTCAGTAAAATTGTTTTCCTTCCTCTTCATTTAGAAACATTTCAGGTTTATTTCTCAAATTAACCAATCAGGAAGCAGGTAGGTTGGTCAACCGGCTGGTTGGCTTGCCTGTTAAGGGTTATCCTGGGCATGAATAGATTTCTTTCATTTCTGCAACAAAACTTTGGTTTTTTCGCATGAAGAGAGCAAAATTTAGATATTTAGCGGTTCACCCAGTTTTCTAAGGAACCACTGAAAATTTTTATTATCAAATTTATTTCCTTCAACTAAACTATGATTGTTAGAGGATCTGGAGATATGTGACAAGATGTTTTCTTACTCAGATGTATGCTCTTACTGTTGGATTTCTGAGGAGCTATACTGCAACGATTCACTTCAGATTTTTTCTAGTTTTCAAACAGTTATGTTTATGTACAGCAGCGCCAGCCAGTGGATATAGCCTGGTGTTACATCAATCTGTATTGGATCTACATGAAATTCACCTTGATGAAATACATTTGCAACAGATTATTTGTTAGTGAAATTGTTTTCCTTCTTCTTCATTTAGAAACATTTCAGGTTTTACTTTTTCAAATTATCCAATCGGGAAGCAGGTATGTTGGTCAACCTGCTGGTTGGCTTGCCTGTTAAGGGTTATCCTGACGTGAATAGATTTCTTTCATTTCTGCAACATTTTTTTTTTTTTTTGCCTGAAAACATCACAGAGAGCAAAATTTAGATATTTAGTGGTTGACTCGGTTTTCTGAGGAATCATAGATAATATTTTTTAGCATGAAATTTATTTCCTTCAAATAAATTACGATTGTTAGAAGATCTGGAGATATGTGACAAGATGCTTTCTTACTCTGATGTACACTCTTACTGTTAGATTTCTGAGAAGCTATGCAGCAACGATTCACTTCCAATTTTTTCTAGTTTTCAAGCAATTATATTCATGTCAAGCAGCGCCAGCCAGTGGATACATATTGGTGTTACAAACACTATTCAGAGAGATGAATAAGCAAATACATTTTTCTTTAATACAGTGGTTAGGCGGCAAAGAGTCAACCACATGGTTACAATGCCAGCCAAAGGGTTAACAGCTGTTTCAAAAAAAATAAATTGTCACAACGAAAGGAGCATGTCAACTTTAGCAAAGTTTGTACTTGTAAATAAAAAAAACGTATCCACGATAATGGCTATACTGACATATAAAGTGGCCATAATTCAATATTGTGCATACTTACTTGAGAGTCAAAAATCACAATAAAACTGCATTTTTGGCTCCAAATCCTTGATGAAATTTAGGTTAATGGTTGAGTCATTGTTCCTACCCACTCAGACAAAAACCCCATCCAAAACTTGTTTTCTAAGGTCATAGCAGGTTTCTCGTAGCAGCAGCATATGTGTTGAACAAACAACCTGCCAGCCCCATAAAAATGTGTTTTAAGGCATGAAATCTACAAGTTATTGCCTTGAGAATCATGTTGCCTTGTACAGCAATAAGCTGTGGCACTTCCCTCACCCGAGGCCGTGTTTTCCTCATAGCAGTGGCATCGCTAACTTTGGCAGCTGCTTCAGTGAAGTTATGACAAAACGGGAAGCAAGACAAACACAGACAAGTATGAATCAGGGTCAAAACATCCAATAAAAGAAGGAACCCAATGTACCAGAGTTTGGTTATTTGTAAAACAGAGAGGAAAAGAGGAGGGAACACAGAAGAAGGTCTCTGTGGGGTTGTTACCTGGATTATCTGACTGGCACAGAGAAGGATGAGTGAGAGACAAAGAGGTGGAAAAACAGAGCGGAGGTATTCCTAATTACAGGGACAGGCAGAGACACAGTGAGGCCGTAATAGTACACAATAACTGACACATCTCATGTGCCAATGATAGTGTTCTGATCACACTGGGACATCAACAGTCTGCGACCGCAGAGTTTACTCCGATACAGGTTCTGTAATCTGGGAGACAAGGGCACGTCCCAGTGTCAACCATGGAAATATGTGAGCCATGTTGTCCTATAAATGTTCAAATATTAACCCTTTAATGACCAGCTCATCTGTTTGGCAGAGGTCATCAATAAATTCAGGGACATTTAATGTTTTAACAAAGAGAACAAATCAAATCATTGTTTGATTCCGTTAAAACTTCAGGGAACAGAGAAAACCACAAACAAACCAAAAATCAGATATTTTCTTGGTGTGGGATTAAAAGGTTTCAAAAGCTAGCAGTTGATTATGTGACGACATAAAAATGCACAAATATTTGGGACGAAATCAATTAGAAAAGGTAGAGATGTTTGTAAATAAAATAGAAAAAAAAAATAAAATTGACGATATTGAGTTTGACAAACACAACAAAAAGTTTTTGATGAATAAAAGATAATATCTATACATATATACTGTATTTATATATAAATCATCATATCAGTAAATTAAGTTAAGTATTTTAAATAATAATGATTGTAATAATAATAATTGCTTTTAGCTTTAAGAACCTTTTAATCCCACACAAAGCAAATATCAGTTCATTTGGTTTGTTTGCAGTTTTTTCTGTATCCTAAAACATTGACAGAAACAAACAATGATGTGTTATGTTTTATTTATCACATTAAATATTACTGAATTTATTGACCCCTGCCAAACAGTTGAGCTGGGAGTTAAAGAGTTTAAAATAAAAACAAGATTTCTGAATTTACGACAGAATTGCTGAAGAAAACAACTCTGCATTACAAAATTTAGGGTTATCTGTACAACCATTTACGTCAAGTTTGCATCGACTTCTTTAAAACTCATTGTGCTTCAAAATGAACAAAACACTGGGTAATTTCAATGGTCGGGTGATTCTAACATTCTGACAGTATTGTAAGTATGTTAAGTATCAAAAATAGCCCCAAAAATTGGACAACCTTGTTTCAAAACCATCACATACTAGGGAAGCTTTTCATTTTAAATGCCACCTAGCTTACAACAGCTTCTATCTCTTCTCTGTTTTAATTTTGTACATTAAAAGCAACTTTTTTAAAATGAGTTGATCAAGAAGTTCAGGCAGACAAAAGACTTCAGTGTTTCTACAGTCAACTATTAGCACAGAAAGTCTTAGCTTTCCCCAAATAATGAGTCCAAGCTAACACCACCATGCTAAAGGCAAAGTTGAACAGGATATTAGCACAGCGCACACATTTGTTTTGGTTTGGTTTACATTAGCTGCCGGCCACATGTGTCACACTGAGACAAAATGAGTTCAAACATCTGCACCTGTGACTTTATTACAAACCACACTGACATGAATGTGGACGGTAGTGTATAATAAACACCTCGATTAAAGAACATTAATTGTAATTATGAAGCCTCTCAGAGTGACAGTCGCATACACACACCGTGTCCTTACAGGAGGGTCGGCTAAGACCACCTCCACAGTGCACCGGCAGACAAAAGGAGATGTGTTCCCTCTGAACAGGCATGCATATGATAATTGCAGTGAGGGGAAAAATGTTTGACTTTAAGGCCTGATGTTGGTGTCTAATGCCAAAGTAATGATGTTACAGGGGGGAAGCGGAGCATCAAAGCCAGGCGGGAATTGAACCCGTCAGGCTTCCTGACTTCAAAACACAACAAAAAATCCCCCATGGGGGTTTAAGTTCCAAGAGCTGGGTTTTAGGTTAAACATCAGGAACCAAAGATGTAGAAATGTATTCAGTTGGAAATGTGGGTAAAACTTGACTTAGAGGGAAAAATGTGTCCTTATTGAAACATCAAACTGATAAGGAATAACACTGTCAGTCATTTGGATTGTGTTTGAGTCTTCGAAGGTATAAAACAAAGACATGGTCTAAGTGACATCACCCATTCATTCTAAAAAGGCATTTTGAAGACAATGATGATGGCAGCCATATTGGAAAATGTTTTAATAAACCGCCAGTTAACCGTGTAACAGACTTAGAGCTGGAGTTCAGGTAGTCTAAAGCTATGACGTAGTTGCATGTCAGATAGATAGTGCCCTTAATAACTCTTACCTCTCAGCCTTAACTTTAAAATATTTTACTGGTCCATCTGGGAAAGAGCCCATAGAAAGTGAATGGGCAGAACCCTTCGTTAGCATATCCAGCAGGTGACTGGACGATCATTCCATCAGTCACATCATTACAGGCCACTCAGATAATCTAGTAGGTGGCCACAGTGTAAAATACAAAGCATGACCCCACTTCGTAAGTCAGACTCCCACCAAAACACACCGGAAGTGAGCCTAAAATATCCTTCAATGGAGAAATGCTTTCAGTGTTGTTTTTCCTTCTAATCTCCCTACGAGCAGTTACTTCCTGCTGCCATCTTGCTTATGGCTCCGACCTCTTCCTGCCTTACAGGACACTAATTCGGCCATTCTGCTTTGAGCCACTAACAATCGTTGTAGATGGATCTGCCTAATTACAGACATTAGATCGGGTTGATCACACAAGGTTAATAATATTTATCCCCTGCACAATGTGAGCCCATAAAGATTTGGGCCACATAGATCAAAACCATTCTTGCACCAGGCTGCAGACAGGATCAAAGTTGCTGTTAAAAAAATGGTTCTCAGATATGGTTGTCAATGGGACTTGTGGGACTTTGAGCCAGCCTCAAGTGGACACTCGAGGTACTACAGTTTTTTATAATTCTTTGTTTCGTAAAGCTCTTCTGTAATTCAGCACTAGATCTAATTTTTAACACATGCCACTGTGTTCTCCAGGTGCATTATTTAGGAGTTTTTATTGGGGCACGGATGGACTTGAGATCACATTGAACCTCATGTACATGAGGTAGGGTCGTCCAAGCAAGTAGTCTGGGTCTAAAACCAACCTCTAGATATTCTTCTTCATGTCAGGTACCAATCTCTTTTCACAATTTCCTTTGCTACACACTTTCCCAAAGTAAAAACAAGACATAACAAGAGACTGAAAGTGTGAAGAATGACATGAACAAGAGACTGTTGACTTGGGGGACTAGAGTAATTGTACAAAGGACATAACTAGAAATAGGATTGAAACTGGTTCCATTTGAGAACAAAATCCAACTAGTTTGAGGAATTGATATCATCTGCCTTTATGCTTCACAATTTCCTTATCCTCTGCATGCCTTGCAAAACAACTTCCCACTCACAAAGGGAGCACTCATGATGACGGCAAATGAGTCAAGCGAGAAATTTGGCCAACCCTAGATATTGCAGAAATATTAAATCTATTATTGCAGCTCCAACTTGCCAAATGTTCCAATCTCATGCACTGATAAGGGACCTTCAGGGGTAAAAGGATCAACAATGAGGTGTTACATGAAAAGTAAAGACATGAACAATGAATGGAAAAGACAAGTTAAACAAAAAAGGAAGAGTAAAGACAGACAGAAGAGAAAACCCAACAAATGGAGAGAAGTAGATTGGAGGTCTAATCTGTCTGAAGTGCAAACAGCCCCAAGGCGAGTGATGGCATTAAGGAGAAGGGACCAGGCACGTAGAACAAGCTACAACAGCACTCCCACCGAGCATCCAGGCAGCCAAACACTGCCCCACCTCAGCTCCTCTCTGACAAGCCTAAAGACCTTCACAAACACAACCCCAGGGGCCTTGAAAAGAGAGAATAACCCCCCACCCTTTCTTCTTCTTCTTCTTCTTCCCTCGCCTCCCTATCTGCCGTGTTTCTACTTTTACACGTTTTCCTTTCACGAGAGGCGGAAAACCAAAAGACAAAGTGCGATAAACAAATCTGGAGAGCGGGAGATGGAATGTTAAGCCATCACCGCGGCCGCGAGCCCCTGCCGCCTTTGTGCTCGCCGGACCTCTGACCTCGGGAGTTCACCGCGACCAATCGGGGGACAAACTGACAGCGTGTGCTCCATCAAGAAAGAGGAGAAGGGGGGTTGATGTGAGAGGTGAAAGTGGCCGTGCCAAGACTCAGGAGGGGGGTTGATGTGGTGAAGTGTTACAGTTCCCTTGTCCCGTCCTGCCATTTGTTGCCACAACCTTCGAAGTTGCTCTTCCACACCAACACAGATGGATAAATTTGATGCTTTGGCAAAAACGCACACCCATTGCCAGCTGCCAAAACCCACAAAAGTTCCAATCACAGGCCTGATAACGACCCTTGATGCCATATCAACTGATAAAACACAAATAAAGTCTTATTGGAACACAAAATGGGAAAAGCCCGTGACAAACCCCTCATCTTCAGTTATTGGAGAGCCTCAATCATCCTTATCAATCACTTTAATCAGGCCAAGGCACATCTGCACCAAACATAACAAACTTTCCAAGTCATACCTGGAAACATTGCTAGAAAGACGATCATTGTTCTAAAGTATGTATTGAAAGACGGATGGATTCACAAGAATGACAAAGGTTTTTTTTGGGTGGTTTCGAACCCTGGTACTGAGTCAAAGACAAACAGCGATGAGGATAACTAGAGGGCATAGGGGAGAATCTGTCAACAGCAATGCCGACACGCCTGTTGTCTTTGGATGCTTTAACAAACTCTCATAAGGAATTTGGAGATTCTTCATATCCAGAGGAGTTACAGACTTGGCCCATGCAAAGTTTAGTTTATCCTGAATAAATATTACAAAGGTCGCTGTCAACCACGGTTCAGATTAAGTCTAAAGTTGGCTTCTGTTGGTTGGAAACATCTGCATTGCCAAAGATAGAAGCAATACATAATTCTTCACCTTGCAACAAAACAAATAAAGAAAGGTTTAACTCTACCTGAAAATCATCTGAACCCTGTCTTACATTCCTTTTGCCAGAGATAAGCTTTAATAACACAATTTAGCTTCACTTACATTCATACAAAACCATCAATATAGCAATTTTGATTCTGGCATGGGTCGATAAACACACAGCAGACGTCGCAATATTATACTTTACTTTAAGGCTTTTGGATTGAGCAAGTTGTATCATTGCATATGCAGCATTTCAGTACTAACATTTACTAAATAGACAAATCAGCAATACTTTTTAGCGCTACTAAGACTTGAAAGGAAAATAACAAATGGTGGCAAATAACCCCAAGCTGTGATTCACAATAAACTATGTGAAGACTCAAAGACAGCCACTAGCCTCACATACCCTAACCCTATCACTTTGGCCACTCAAGGTAAAAAAAAAATCCAATACTGACTGGTTCAAGCTCCAAAAAGTTAATGCTGAATTGTGAATTGCACATTTTAAATGTTTTTTCTTGTCTGGTTGACTTGGCAATGCCTAATGTCACATAATTTTAATACTATAGATTATGTCTTTAGTTAATATAATATGGATGGTGACGGTTTATGTCCTCACCTACTAGAAGTGCTAGGCCCTGAGCAGCTTAAAACCCCAAATCAAGAGCCCACAAGAAAACTACAAAATCACAAGGGAATTGCAAGATCATGAAACAGGACAGGTGCCTGCGAGATGCTGATTTGAAGTCTGTATGGATATAATTTCAACAAAGTGCCATATTTTGAAGTCACCCACAAAGTCTGAGCTGTAATATTTCCAGAAACTCCTGTTTTGGGTCGATCTGCTTGGCAGACATTGACACTGGGTTGAAGCAGCTCCCACTGACAATAGACTCTGTGTGTACTTCTAGCGAACCAGTGCGGAGCTGTGCTGCTGACATGCAGTGGAGATTGATCAAGTCGTGGGATGTGGAAACCTACGAAATTAAAAGGCTAGAGGTGGCGCTTGAGGGACACTATGCAGGTGGACTATGTAGAAATTGTGCATTGCATTTACATGCAGCAGTTTTTCTGCATGCTAACTTGTTTGAATTATGAATTGGAAAATGGTCCGGTAGTTTCTTAGCAACATGGACTGTATTGCAGACTTAGTGTAGCCACTGACCAGAATCTTAGATTAGTAAAGGCCACTTTTACTTGTATTTTCTTTCATCTTGCAGACTAATTGCTCTACATTTTTAACATTATAGACGACACTTTAGGCATTTAAAAAAGTTAATGCTGAATGGTGAAATGCACATTTCAAGTTTTCTTTCTTGTCTGGTTAACGTGGCCTAATGTCACGTTATTTTAATAATATAGAGAACATTGATTAGGCCAACTCCAGAGTGGGAAAAGTTCTTGGTATAGCTGACAAAAACATTTAGTTATTCTCCATTTCCATTTATCGCTCCTACAACCTTACATGTGCTGAAAAATGTACGGTACTTTATCGTCTTGTTGACTGTCATGGGTAAGAGAGAGAGATACCCAAACAATCATACCATAGAGTTAAACTGACGCTGGGTTAACCTAAAAATGTGCTGACACTTTGATCTACTTTCAAAACCTCATCTCCTGACTCCAGTTGAGCTTCATTTGTGTACACTGCTGTAGTATTAAATAACCAAAAATCTTCTGAAAATAGTTTTGGAGGGAATTTCCAAAAATAAATAAAACAAGCCGTGTTCCCACCTGCACTAGCTAAACAGAAATACAATTTAATGGGAGGTGGAAACATGCATGTCAGCCACACAGGTCGCAGACTCTTTACTGTGGGCGTGAGTAAAGTAACAGCAGGGGTTTCAACGCTATGTTAAACCTGCTGTATGTGGTTTATTGGTTTCCTAATGCACTTACTCATTCCTTGAGGGGAAACACAGGGAGTAGGCAAAAAGGGATAGGAGGAGTTGGGTAAGCTTGAAAACATGCAGAGAAATTTGTGATGAAAGTGAAGCCTGCAGAGGGACTTTAACAGTACCAAACTTGGATGGTGAAATAAAGTAAAGCACAACAGGGGGTCTGCAGTCTGACTGAAACATGGATGGAGCACCTTGACCTGGAAACCCTCTTTATCTCTTAGTTTACTTGATCACATTTGAAAACAGCCTCAGAACTTTGTCACAAACTTAACTAATCCCTTCCTGACCCTATCCTACTTTGAGACTGTGCTCTCTAGAAGAAGCCTTAAGGAAATATAAGCCAAAGAACTTCTGCCTCAAATCATGCAGAGCTTTGTCACATCTCTATTAACACATTCACTGAACGTATGCCTTCAAATATGTTTGACCCCAGAGCAAAGTCATACAACATCCTAAATTAGGTTTGATGGGGGTCTCAGCTCTACAATTACGTGGTTTGGGAGCTTGTCACTTTTATATTCTAATTCATAGCAAAGCATTTAATCAGACATTTTAATTCAGATTTGGGAAAAATGCTTCTTTTAAATTAAGTGAGATACACTTAATTTAAAAGAAGCACAGTGCTACCCTGCCTTTAACTCAGACTTGAGTTCTTAATGTGAAGTAAGATAACGTGAGCAATGGTATAGTATGATATCGTGTTGTTTAAAGTCTGCACTATACAAGAAAAACTTGGAATGTGCAAATATAAACATTTATTTGAATTGCAAAGATGCTATGGGTTGTGATAATTCAACAAAAGATATAAGTGCATATAAGCTTTAAGGTAGTAGTTTTCTGAATCTACAAAAAATCTAAGAAACTTTGGCTTCACTAAACTGACATAAGGTAGCACCAAATGGTATGAACTTTTTTTTTTATGAACCCCATTAAAATGTTAATCTGTAATTTGATGTGATTAATTCAGACTGTTCCTGATGTGTTTATGGCAAAAGCTCACATTAAAATAACGATAAAATCACAATTTACTGCACAGCCCTATGCTGTATTATGATGTATCCTCCATTATTGTCTAATATTGTGTTGCGTTTAGTCAGTCAAGGTAGTAGCTGGCTTGTCACGTTCTGAAAATGCTGGCAATAAACCAACATTTATGCTAATTGTAGCAGAAATTTCATTGCTGTCTACCTTCAGTTATCACCAAGTTGCCCTCAAATTCCACATAATCCACCTATGGATCATCATTTCATCCACACTGCAGCTTTGCTTTGTGACAGTTTTTGTCGTCCCAAAATCAAGAGCCCACAAGAAAAATACAAAATCACAAAGGAATTGCAAGATAATGAAACAGGAAGGGCAACATGCAAACACTGGGTTATGGTGCCGGCCTGATGTTGATTTGATGTCTGTATGGATATGATTTCAACAAAGTGCCATATTTTGAAGTCATCCACAAACTCTGAGCGGGAATATTTCCAGAAACTCTGGTTTTGGGTCGATCTGCTTGGCAGACATTGACACAGGGTTGAAGCAGCCCCCACTGAAAATAGACTTTGTGCGTATTTCTAGCGAACCAGTGCAGAGCTGTGCTGCTGGCATGCACTTTACAATTGTATTAAGTCGAAGAGTGCATGTTGTTCACCTTAACTTTAACACTGCTTTCTGTATTACTCTGTCTTGTCAGGTTGAAATTTACTGTTTCATGTTGCACAGTATTATCTGGAATTTTGTTTTTTAAATATCTTATTGCATTTAAATATATTGCGAATATATTCTGATGTACTGAATATTTTTCCAGATAATACAATATTGTATTTATCGCATCATAATCTGTTGCATCACACACTATCCCACCACATTAGTCTGAACCTTGTCATGCCATATCTTACTGGGATTTTCCATAGACAAAGAAACCGAGTTAAGGAGCCACGGGGGGGAAGAGGAAAACCACAAATCAAACCACAAATCAGCTGGTGATGGACCCTCTGACTTGAGGAAGCAATGAGGGCAAAAAGTGATAGGACAAGGGGGGGGGCGAGGGGGTAATAATGATCGGGTGAGGGAGGGGGGAAGAGGGCAGAGAAAGGGAAGAAAGAGGGGGGTGAGAGTTAAGTTGAAGAGGGTCTAGTAACCACAAATCAAGCAGTGATCAGTCGCCTCACTTAGTGTTTCTGGAATGTTCCAGCCTATAGCACCTGCAGGGAGCGGGAGACAGCCCGACAAGTCCTGCCAAGCTCTGGAGGAATTCAATGAAGAAGGGGGAAGAGGGGGGGAAGTGGTGTAAAGGTTTGTCCCTGCACCGTTTGACAGTTTGCATCTCAACAGCTTTATCACATCAATTTATCATTCAGGAGTTATTGACTTAAACAAAGAAGAACACAAGGCCGATCGTGAAAAATACGAGACAGGCGTTAAAGTAGAGGCATCAACGCTGACATATTAAAACCTGTTGTTTTTTTAGACCACATACTGCAGAGGTCAAGTTTCCTTTTACAAACAAAGATGCATTACACCAAAAGCAAGTAACCAGCAACTCAGGTCAATTCATTCTGTTAGTTTTCCAGTTTGGTTTAGAGCTGTAACCTCATTTTCCTCAACCTACTGTGCCCTTATTTGGCTAACTGTGTTTCTTGTTCCCTCTTTTAGGCTTAAATAGGTATGCCTGGTACCCTAACAGAGAGGTAGATAGTATAGATTAGTTACTTCGGTACCTTACTCAACTTTTGACCATAGAAACATTAAAAACTGCAAACAAAACCCAACCATACTGAACCAGATCCCTTGGTTAAAACATGCCACCAGACTGTATCATATGAACAAATGTAACAATCCGATTTCTCAAAGTTGGATTAATATATCCAGACAACACTGCTGAGAGATTCAGTCTTACATGTGCACATCTCAGATAGGACTAGCTGTACAACACATGCCCCACAGTGCTGATTCCAAACTTTGACCCAGAAGTCTCGAGTATAAATGCAGAGCAAAATAGAAGATGCTTTGTTAGATGTCTTTGGATATTACCAAAATTGTGAGAGACAGCGTGGATCACATTTGTACCAAAAGTGAAGAGTGAAACTGTTCAGCTGTCCAAAGCACTTTTGCATTTACTGAAAAGAGCTAAAACAAAGCTCCAAGACTATTACACCTCAAGAGTTTTCCATGTGAAACATGGGTTGGCGACTATGTACTGTAACTGTTGGTTAGGATTAAGGTCAATAATGTCATTAGGACATTCGTACGCAACTTTTCTAAGGCGGTTCTTAGTCATTCAGGTCATGATAACTCTAGCCTTTATCCCAAAGGCAAATGGACCTGGTTTTAATTCCTGAATACGGTTCTCCTCTCCTCTGAAAGGCTTCTTTGGTCATGGTGAAACATTCATCTCTAGTTTTAAGAATTCAGACCGAGTTTAAACTCTGTTTCACTAACTTACTTGAATCCAAATCAAGATTCTGTCTGAAACCTCAGTCAGCATTTTGATGCCTTAACCTAACCAAACTCAGTCCAAGTTTTGTAACTTAAGTTTCACATATAGAGACTTCAAGTTCCATCATTACTTTGCTATTTAAAAGGAAACATGTATTTTTTCATGCCGATGAGGAACAACCAAGTGGAAACCTTGGACATTGTTAACAAAAAGTGCCAAAATTCTACTGTCCCCCTTGTGTCCACTGGAGGCTGGCAACAAAAGCACCAAAAGTCACATACATGTTAAAAGGTCTGTACAAGGCCTTCATATTAGAAAGGATCATGCTTATAGCAGTTTTTTTTTGCATTGGATGGAGGGATAAATGTTTTAAAAACAGCCAAAACACTTGTGGATTCCTTTAAATCTGAAGAGATACATCACTACCTGCCCTAAGAATTTGCAAAAGCATCTGTCTGGGCATGACTTAGAACTTTCTGCCATGAACTATGCCCATACAAAATTTCCAAGAGTGCCAAACGTGTTCCCAAAACCCTCATTTGTCTTCAGAGATTACACAGTTTGAACAAATGTGTAAACGCCATCCATCATGCATTCCAGCCGGGTCAGAACAAACACACTTCATTTGTGTCCAGGTAGAACAGAATCACTCGCCACAACCATCCACTCCCTCCTCTGCTTCCCGTCATTCCTTTAACCCCTCTCCTCACCCCAGTGTGATGTTTTCTCAGCACCAACAGCTGTGTCAGGCCGAACACACACTTTGGAGAAAATCTTTAAGGTTTCCTCCTCCTCTCTCCCTGTATGTTTCCTGAAACATCATTTTTGAGCAAAGCCCCATGTCCGTTGCTTGGTGAATGTTAAAACAACCTATAAATGTAACAGCCAGGATAAAGAGGGGTCGCTGCCTTGAAACAGTGTGAAGTGGGTGAGAGTTTGATATACAAGTTTAAAAAATACTAAAACCACACAAAATATGCACAGATTTACATATTTGTTGTAGGTTTAGGACTCAAACTTGCAAATATTATTAGCTAAAAGAAGTCATGAGGCCAACAGATTCTGTTTAGCAAGATATCCGGCACAATTGCAAACTGTTGAGACAGTTAGCCAAGTAATGCCTGAAGGGTGCAAATTGCCACTGTCAAAGCTAGCTTGAAAGCATATATTTGGCAATAAACAAAACAGGTTCTGGAAGTAGAAAAGCACTCAGAGAGCGCAGACCTCCGCCAAGCAGCTTCAGTCCACTTTGGCGAAAATGGTCCTATCTTGCAATGTTAAACAACCCTTTACAAAGTTCCTGGATCCGGATGGTGATCCGGATCAGTCCCAAAAGCTAATCATTTTTTTCTTATCCCATTCCACACATTTTCTGAAAATTTCATCCAAATCCGTCTATAACTTTTCAAGTTATCTTGAACACAAACAAACAGACAAACTAACCAACTGGCAAAAACATAACCTTCTTGGCAGAGGTAATTATCAAGTTACCAGCCAAATGCAAAATTAGACTGTAAACAGACAACATAGCAAGTCAAACAATGCTAAATGGTTTAGCTTTACCAGAGCTAGCTATTTAGATCGACTAGACAGTAATAATGCTTTACTTAGTCGATGTTTTGCAAGCTGTGGACCAAACAAAAAGATCAATGGATTTTGTTTTAACAATATAGACATAAGCCAGAAGTTTTCAGCTTTGTTTGCAGTTAGTTTTAGAACAGAAAATGGGGTTAAGAGTTAAATGGGAGGTCTATGTGCTTAAGCAAACAGAACAACCGATATCCGATCGGTCTGCTTCACTGTCTCCAAGACATTACTACTTGTTGCGAGGCTTATGGACTAGGTTTCTTGAAAAATGCAAGGCAGTAAACTATTCCGGCCTAATTATGAGGGAAAAAATAGACTTAAATAAGTAAAAATACTCCCATGTTATAGAATTTCAGTGAGTTATTATTACATTTGGCTATTTAAGATTGTTACCACTGCAGAAACTCCAATCTTAACCATTTGTAATTCAAGTACCTCATTGTAATTTAAGCTCTACTGACCTTACAAGTCCAGACAATAGTTAATTTCAAGCTTCAGTAAGAAAAAGGTCTGAAGAGTAAAACTGTCCTCAAATCTTTATTTGTAACTTTGTGTTTTGTTACCCTGCAAACCCCTAATTTTGTAAAGGATCTTTTCTCACGATGAAAGTTTAATCTGAAAGTTTCACTCAAGCACCTCACCCGACCAGCAGCAAATTAAGACCTAAGATCACAGTGGCTCAGACCACCCAATGAAGTCCCATCTGTCAGTCAGTCAAACCCACACAGGCGCACATGAATCAATCCACCATGTCAGCCACACACACGCACATATACAGAACAACGGGGGAGGTGGAGAGTGGGTGGAGGAGTCGATTCAAAGTCAATGTGGCTCCATCAGCTGAGCCCCATTGAGATGCAGGAGGCTTTAGCCACTGGTTCCCTCAGTCTGAAGCACAGCTGATGATGACAGCATCATCATCAGCGGTAGAGGAAGGCACTGACACTGTAAGGGTTAGGGGTTTGATTCCCCGTATAAATCAATGATAGTGATAGGATAGTGGGGGTTCAATCTGGAGCATGTGCACATCCATGTATATGAAGTTTAAGAGCATAATATGGACTTTTTGGGACTTGCAATTGTTGAGGAATTTTTTCATCAAATTTGTTTTGGGCATTAAAAGTTATCGGTTGAGCAGCTACCCTTAGAACCACAACTGCACATTTTCTGAGTTTGATAATACTCAGGGGGCTGGACTGGAAGGTTTGAGGGGCCTGATGTGGCCCCCATACTGATTTACAATTTAGTAACTTGGGGATTTTTTTGAAGGGAGAATTTTGAAGCTTTGCAAAACTACCAGATTGTTGCACTTTATCTCATTTCTAGTAAGAATGAATTGTTCTGATACCACTGCATCTATGATAGGAACACCTGACATCCAATATTAGGCAATCTGTTGTTTTTAATCAACAAAAAATGAAAACCAACCCCCCAAACACTGCCTAAATCTACAAATACTATCTGCACATGGCAACATGTGGTCGACAATGTTTTTGTGCAAGTTTTAAAAACGTTTGTACTTCTTAAGACTATTGACCATGATAATAACACAGGGGTTGTAGTAAAACATGTTGAATCTAATATTTTGTGAGCCTAAAGTGAAATTAGAGACATTATGAAAGAACTAAATAAAGGTGAACAAAAAGTGAAGAAATATTGTTAGGTTTGGGCATTGATGAGATTTTATTAATACCTATGACATTAATTATTCTGCTTCCTGTAGATTTTCAGTATGAGAAAAGTCATATTATCACGTTGAAAACAAAATCTCGGAAAATGAGCCAAAAGGTAAAACTAAAGTTGTCTAAAATGCTGAATTAGATGCTTGGAAAAGGAGATGAGCAGCACCATGATTCATCCTCAGACTTTAGTACTTGTGAATACAGTAACACCTCAGAGTGACTCTGCAGCTCTAAAGGTGTGTCCTGGTGAAAGCATGTTTCCTAATAATCTCCTTTAATAACATATTCATGAGAGGGCAGGGTCGGACTTGCAAATGACTCAGGCGTGGGTAGTCTCGAATGTCAGCTGCTTTTTCACTCCCTCAGGCTACAAAAAAAAGCAAACTCCGGCACAGAGCAGTAAAACCTCAGCTGTGTGGTCAGCAGTGAACAGTGCTGCTGTAAATCAACCTGGATATTCAGTTTTATAAAACTTAACTACAAAAAACATAAAATAATGGCAACAAAAGTATGGTTACATTTCTGTACAGTGACAGTAATGCTCAGAGATGTTGATAAAGCTTCAGCAGGAGGTGTCACAGATAGGACAACCAGGAAAGATCAATATGAGAGTCTTCCTCGTTTGGCTAAAAGCTTTTATCAGACGAAAATGACTTTTTAAGGGACTTGAGTTTAACAGGGCCTTCCCAGAAAACTATCTGGAACATTGTAGAGAGGTGTTTGTAATTCTTAGTATGTTTATTAACAACTAAAAGATACTTTATTATATCAGTTTGCTTTATTTAGTAATGAAATTGCACAAATAGGTTCCTGATATTTGGAAAAGTGGGCGGAACTGGCTAGAAGCAAGAGCTCCTCCCACTTTTCCAAATACTGCCAACGTACCTATGCAAGACCCGTCCAGCAACATTCCCAAAGAGCGAGTGTCGTCCAGACTGAACAAATAGGTTGGCAACTATCCTGTCTTTGGCAGTTTAAACCAGTTCAAGAAATACTGTGTTTTTATGCAACTTAGGCAATGTGCAGGAATTCCTCAGCAATATTCTTAAAGAAAAACTTGGTAGTGCCATAAGTTAACTGCAATATTCTAACCACTGAGAAAGGTAGTTCAGAAACACTAATCAAACTAAATGAATACATGCATTTTTTATTTCATAATCAGATTACTTGGCAAATTCAAGCGAACACACAACTGCCTAAATTGCACAAATGATTTTTGGCAATGTTTGGACAAGTGGGTTTGACTGACTTACAAAACTGTTTCCTCTGTGAAAATGTGCTTTTGCTGTCATTAATTTGCCTGAATGAGCAATAACATTGCATAAATTTGTTGGATACATTTAGAGCAGTGGGTAAAACCCACAATTTAATTTGTAGGAATCTGCTTTTTGCATTTTTTAAACCAAAAATAAGAAAAAGCACTACCTAAATTCTACAAAAAGATTGGCAACATCAAATTCAAATGGACATCATTAGAAAAATATAATTCCTTTGCAAACAAAAGGTATTGGATTTTGTAAGCAAACTCTTAACGGTCTTAAATATATTTTTTCATGAGTTACGAACTGGTGAAACTGGAGAGCAGTTTCTCCCACTTGTCTGAATATTGCCAGCTTCTTAGAGCAACTTAGACTGTTTACTGAATGCCATATTTTGTGTAATATAATTGAAAAAATTGCACAAGTTTGTTTGCAATATTTGAAAAGGTGGGTTGTTCTGGTTTGGATCAAGGCCTTGCTTCTTTACAGTGATACCAACCACGCACCAAATGTTGGCAACACATTTGTACATTTATGAAATTGTGGAAGAATATTTTGATGAAAAGTACAAAAATGAATTGCCAGAGTTGCACAATTACCTTGGCAACATCAAATGAAATTGAATTGGCAGAAAAATATTATTTAAAGGCTGCCACTGCCTAAAATTGCAGAACTAAGTTGCCAATGATTGGACAAGATGGTAAAACTAGGGTTTTACCGGCCTTTCCAAACATTGCCAATGTATTTGTACAATATAAACACAGCACAGTGATGAAATTTCCCTTTTTCTCTATTCTTTTGCATGAATCACAAACAGAATTGCACAAATTTACTTGCAACATTGCAAAAATTGTTAATCAAGGCCTTGCTCCTGTATCCACCCAACCACCAAATATTGCCAATGAATGTGTGCAATTTTAGACAGTGTGCAGGAAAAAAGGGAAATGGCACTGTTTATTTCACACAAATAGATCGACAACTTCAAATCAGAGCAAAAGAACTGAAAAATATCATTTTAAGGCTTCAAATATACTAATAATTGGAAGCAAAGTCCTGTCACTGCATAAAATTGCACAAATAAGTTGCCAATGTTTGAACAAGTTGATGAAACTTGGATTTTACCCATCTGCCTACACTATGCAAACCTTTTTATACAATGAAAACACTGCACAGTGATGAAAGTTCTCTTTCTTTTCGCTTAAAATTATTAATGAAGTTGCACAAACATATTGGCAACATTTAGAAAAGTGGGTTGCACTGGCGTAGGTAAGGCCTTGCTCCTTTCTAGTTCACCCACTCAGGAAAATGTTGACAACTTATTTGAGCAATTTGGACAGTATGGAGACATTTGTTTGCAACATTTCAACTAAATTGAAAGAGAACAATGCCTAAATTGCAAAAAAAGATTTGCAAAAGATAGATTTATTGCAAAAAAAAAAAAACTTTAAAAACTGCAACCAAAATCCTGACAAATAAGTTGACACACATTTTGACCCACTTGTCCGAACAGTGCTAAGGTTTGCTGCATTAATCAAAATCATAGATTAAATGTGCAATATAATCACATGAAAGACTAAAATTATTATTCAAAGTCTTGACAAATAAGTTGCCAATGTTTACAAAAGTTTTGCCCACTTGTGCAAACTTTGCCAACTAATTATAACCTGCAGCACAGTGATCAGACATTAAATTTCATGTGTCCCTCACATCTGATGCACATCTTAGCCTGCACCTTAAGGCCCCTCAGTGCACGAGGCCCCAGGCACTTGCCCTCCTCTGACTGAGCAATGGGCAGCACGCGCAGTGAAGTCTCTATAATGCAGAAAAGGCCAACTACTGTAACAAAGTCAACTTTTAATCATGGATTCGTGCAGTTTGGTTCATTTGGCGCAACAGATTCATGACAGTCTCCTCAGCCGCAGAGCAAAAAGCAACATCTGCGTCTAAATAAACCGAGAGGAGCCACTTCACCTGAAGGAGAAGAATAGTAAACATTTAGGACTTACTCCGTGCGCAGATCTCACCACCAAGGCGAACGCTATCACACAAATCCTGCGGGACAAACAAACATTTTGTTAGTGTGTTATTATCCGCCGGCAGGTTAAAAGTAGCTCCGCGTAAGCCGAGAGCCTCTGCAGAGCCAAGAAACTCAATTTTAAACAAACGCTGTGCGTAAAAACCAAAGCAGGACGTGCTTACAGGAGTTTCATTTTGATCCGCTGGGGCGCAGAGGGAACCGCAAAGACTGGACTCCCGTGTCTTCACCAGCAAGTCACTTCAAACGCGCTCATCGACGGCTCCGAAACCCCCAGTCATCTACACGGAGACACAGAGCACACACAGATAAAGTAGTCCCCCTGACACAGCCCCACTGACTGCACACACTCGCAGATTCACGCAGTCAAACACACTCCGCTCCAACTCCCCGATTTCCCTCACAAAATCAGAGCAAATCCAACTCACCAAAGTTGCAGCCGTGAAGTCGCTGCTGCGCTCTCCGGGCTGTTGCGCCTCGAACTCAGCAGCGCTCCACAGCAGCAGAGAGAGGAGGGGCCAACTACACATGTCATTCATGCCTCCATACCTTTGGCTACAACTGATTTTACCCGAGCACTCAGGGGCCAGAGCCTCGCCAAGCTGTCCGAGGCTGCAGATGAGGGAGACATGCTTTTGGTTTTAGTTTGATCATAAAGACAGTTTTTAAAATCTTCTTCATTGTCTCACAAACTGGAGCAGGAGCACACAGGGATACTAAATATTCTAGTATTAGTAAAATTTCTCTAAAAGTGTTTTGAGATTTCTTTACTTACATTTTTCAAGACAAAACAAGTAACCTTCAGACCTCTTTTGCATTGCTGATCCCATACAGTGTCAACAAATAAAAACTAGATCAAAATGTTTGACAGAGACTTAATCCAGTCAGACCTAATTTGCTCATGTAGAAAGTAGAGACAAGTTAGGAATATATCCAATCACAGCTACTTTGGTTGTGTGGAAAGATTGGATGAGTTAAGAGGGACATCCAATCACAACTGCCTTAGCTTCATGGTGGTGGGATAAGTCTTTATGAATTGATATATTCATGTAGAGCAGGTTCACTGTTTGTTGTCAGTTCTGGTATTGTAACTGAGATGCTCTGCCAGGTAGCCTAAATAAAGGTGACTGCATTTCACACAAAAGTTACATTAGTTTCTGTTAATTCATACATCCAAACTTTACTATCATTCAATAATGGGTTATTACATGTTTCATTTTATCCAAGTGTAAAACATGGCTCCAGAAATTCAAGAAAAAATTTTAAAAAATGCCTTACGCTTCATATTTTAGTCGACTAAATTCACAGTAGATTTTGTCGACTGAAATGTTGTGAAACTTCATCAACTAAAACTTGGCTAAAATTAAAACAATTTAGATGACTAAATTATGACTAAAACTAAAAGATATTTTAGGCAAAAGACTAAAACTAAATTAAAAAGTGCTGTCAAGAAGACAAAAGACAAACAGACAAAAGACAAACAGACAAAAGCTGTAAATCTTTGACTGGGTTAAAGATCAGAGATTGATCAGGACTGATTATATGTGAAATGCGTGTATAATAAAAATACACTGAAAGCTAAAAATGACCCAAATGACTGAAAAATACTGCATTGTTTAATTGAACATTTATTGTTTTCATTTTTGCTTAAGATTTTCTCACCATTTGACATCTTTAAACAGGACAACTTGGCTACAGTGGCAATAAGTGGTCCATTTAAAAAATATATATTTATTTCATCATCTTTCTTAATTTAATGCCCTCACAGTTGCTTGGTTTGTAAGACTGTGCTGAGCTGTTCTGGCCTAAAATGGTATGTTTTCACAGGGCCAAAAATGTCTTAGAGTGACCCTGGCAGCACATAAACACAAAACTGTCCTAACAAGAGACCCTATTGAGTGGACTTTAACATAATATACAAGAAAAATAAAAACTTAGTCAACAATAAAAACAGTCAAGAGTCCATACTGGAGAGGAAATGACTGATAAAATGAACGAGGTCACAGCCAAAGCATTTCTGACGTCCTTTGCTGAGTCATTCTCGAAAATGTAGATGACTGCCATATCGCACAATGTCAACAAATAGTGACAACGTTCCTATACCTGCCAAAATCTGATCGCTTCTTCCTTGTGCTATGGTGGACATTTCCACAAAATTTCATCAAAATACTTTGAGAACTTTTCGAGCTAGTTTGCCAACAGACAAACAAAAAGATAATTAGCCAGAGATGATGAATAATGCTAGTGCAAGAACAACTGTTGGGCACAGCGTGACGTTAAACATTGGAAATACTCTAAATGCTTTTCACTCTTGCTGATTACGTTTTTTATCAAAAGGTTAGATTTGTTCATGAAGACAATCACAATGAAACAAACATGAAAGTTTAAAAACTTTTTGGTTGCTGCAGACCTCATTATTAGCAATGATCCAAAAACTCGGAGAAAAATCTCACATGATGCCAACTTATGTGTTGGCCTTACAAATATGTGATCCCTGCACCACTCTTTATTCATACAGAGCATTTAAAAAAAATTAAAAATATCTGAATTTATGGACAAATCAAAATTGGTTAAATAGAGAGTAACTGCGAGATATATAATGATGACCAAAGAAGACAAACCACCAGTCAGTGCCTGAACATCAGAGAATCACAAAGTCCTCCCAGAATGACCCATAAACAACAATTTCCAGGTAATTTAGTTTGATTTTAACAAAACAGAACTAAGAAATACAGGTGGATATTGAGCTCTGTTATAGGTATCTAATGTCATTTTATGAAAAATCACTCATAAAAGTCAAATAACTCTCTATGAAATAGTCTGTTTTACTACCTTTTATCTCATTTCAAGGGCTTTCATGATCTTTTTGGCAGTGATTTTTCAGATAAATCATGATACATACGGTTTTATGAGTCAGGCAGCTTTACTGTTTGGCTCCATATTAGGTATGAGAGCTAATTTAGAAATTTAACACAATAACAAATCAAAGTATCTACAAACAGATTTTGTCAACAGTGAGTCTACGGATGAATTATATTGCATTTCCACATTAAATGCACTTGTATGTTCTTCAGCAGCTGTTTTGTTAGCTTTGGTGTTCCACAAGGATCACATCTGGATCCCATATAGTTTTGAACTCTGATCCTGTGTCATTAACATGGCCATTAACTTCTCTTTTAGTGCTTTATTTCAAAGTTATAATTTATTTTGGGGCTTTTTAGCCTTTATGTGGATGGTTTGGAGATGGAGAAATGAGTAGAGAAAGTGGGAAAGTTAATGTACAACCTCCGAACATGGGGCATGACCACACTGGTAGTCCATTTATGTCCACACTAATTTGTCTCTTAAAACTGTATAATGTTAGAGCTTGGCCTGAATCAGACTTAATGTTCTTGGTTGAAAAAGTATCTTTTTGTTTTGTTTTACCTTTAAGCAGCTTGTTTTGGCTGCGGCGTACCACATGGATCCTTACTAGATCCCATTTAATTTTAAATCAAATAAATTTTGCCATTGCTGTCATGATTTATAACTACATCCCTAAGTTTGATACTGCTTTAGTTCAGCTTTCTCACTGTGTGTTCAATTGAATAATTCATAAGGATTTTTGTTTTTTTAAGACATCATACTGCAAATTTTGTATTAGTCATGAAATTCACATCCTCTGGGCTGATCCCTTGTTTGATTAAGTCATCTATTAATTGTGATACAGTTTTTATTATAAATCCTAGCATCAAATCAGCTGCTATAAGATGTCTATGATGATTCTGTAATCGCTCTCTTGCTTCATTCAGTAGAGTTTAAAAAGAAAAGAGAATTTATGAGAGGGTGATGCTCTTCACTTTCTTATGAAAAAACTAAGTTCTGCTGTCTCTCCTCCTGTCAGCAGCCTCCCTCTGTCAGGAGTCAAAAGTGAGTATTTGACCTTTAATAATCTGGCAGGAATGCAACGTGCCCAGGCGTATAGAATATGTCAAATAAAGGTTTAATGTCAAAGCTTTTTTTGCACCCTCAGGCGCAAAGTAGGATTGGATAGACAAGCAGGAAGAAGGCACCATCAGGTTATCCATCCGCCCCTTGTGAGGTCCTAACATTCTTATCAACTTGGAGCCAAAGTCAAAACTGTAGAATCAAAGTTTTAACAGGAGGGACGTGCTTCACGCAGATGCACTCTTTAGGTGCATGATTTAGTGCGTAACTCGTGCGTAAAGCTTATTTTAGATGAGCTGTGCGTCTTGCTGCTAGGCTAGGGTGTTGATATCAATGCGCAGTTAGTTTTGGGAAGTAGTTCCGGCTTTGTCAGGTTTGCAAGTCGAGGAGAGAAAAAGTTAGAGAGGGGGACTGCAGAGGCGCACGGTGCCACAGCCAGGACCACTAGGCAGCCTCTGCAAGCGCAACACGCCGAGACGAAGATTTTTTTTTCCCGTTCCTGTGCCGGGGGGGAGAGCAGGGCTATGACACGAGAATAAGAGCCGTAAAGTTTGTGAGTGTTAACGCGGGCGGATTCTTGTGTTATTCTCCCCTCCAAAGATGAATAAAGACTTGAAGAGCCTGCGACAGCTCGCCGTGCCGCTGCTCCTCGCTCTGTGCGTCGCGGTGCAGCAGGCTGACTCTGCGGTAAGTTCGACTTCACTTTATTTCTCACTTTGCAGGTTTGGAAACAAGCAAGAAACCCGAATAAGGAGCCCGAGAGACCCGCTGATCTCAGTCAGCCGGCGCCGGGGCTCCACCGGCTCTCACAGCAAGTCCGACTGAGGTTTATAAATAGAGAGGCTGCTTTATAACAACTTCTGCTCTAATAATAATCCCGCTGCTGTTTACGCTTTGTTGCATTGAAGATCATCATCGTTAAGGCTTTGTATCAGGGTTATAAGCACTTGTATCGATGGGGCACCTTCATGAGCTCTGCCTTGTAGTTTTTCAAGCACGGAGTTTCAGTCCTGCACCCTGCGCATCACGTTTCTTCTGTTCACTGCAGCCAGACAGCAGGCAGCCTGGAGCAAGGCGACAACCGTGCACGGTGCCGTTCTCCCACAGGAGTTTGTGCCATTAAGAAACGGTGGGCAATTATCTGGGGCCTCAAGATGCAATCTTTGTAAATGTTTGTTAAATATATGTAATAAAAATTCAAGACTAAGACGTGTAGTTGTGACGTGCACGCTGTCTTAACTGCGCAAATACTGTTGGTTGTCAATATTTAGACATGTTTTTACCATCATGTCCAAACAATTCTAATTTATATGAGGAGTTAAGGCAATGTCATTAAAATGCTTTAATCTCTAGGATCTTTTGCAGTGATAGAATAATATTAGTCCTCATTAATTATTAATAATCATGTATTAGTGCTTGACAGTAGTATAGAATCTGCTTTCTATGCTCTAATTTCCAAGTTTGCAGAATTTGGAAAGGCAAATGACCCTGGCATGGCTCTGCCCACTTCTCCTTTTGTTGCCAGGCCTTTGAGCAATGTCACCACCTACTAAAGCTATGTTAATAAAGAAAACATCATTCATTACTAGAAACAGTACTAAAAATTGCAAACAATTTCACTGCTTTGTTGCAACTTGATGAACAAGTGGGGGACTTTTGAACATGTAGGTGGATCTAGTGAGGCCCCGCCCACTTATCAAATGTTGCCAACCTTGTTGTGAAATTATATTGCTATTTCCAGCAAACTAGTTTAATATATATAATTTTAACATTAAACATTTTAATAAAATGCAGGCAATTTTCCTGACACCGTCTTAATTTCACAAATAAGTTGACAAACTTAAATTGTGCAATTTAAACAGAGTCAGGAGAATTGCTTGCCCTAATGTTGCCAACAAGTTGTGCAATTCAGACAATGCTGTATCATATTTTGTTAAAAAATATTGTAGAAATAGTCATTTCCATTGCCTTAGTTGTGTAACTTGATTGGCAACATTTGTTAAAGTAGGTGGACCTGATAGGGCTCCGCCCACTTTTCCACAGTGTCATTACTTTTACAGCAACTAAGAGTAGAGAGATAATACTTAATACCAACATTCTCTAAAACTGCACAGAATCATGCTGTCATTGTCTAGATTACTCAGAAATGTTGGTAATGTTTTGCATTTTTGGACAAGCCCGGTCTAAAAATTGCCAACTTACTTGTGCAAATAGACAGAATTATTGAACGTTGTCGACCTATTATTGCAATTTAGGCAGTACTTTATTTTTCTGTTTCGTTAATAAGTTATGCAGGTGGATCTTTTAACACTGTTTATTTTCTGCAGATAGTTTGGCAACATTTTGGACAGTGGGTGACACAGCTAAGGTTCCGCCCACTTTTCCCAATGCTGCCTAGTTGTTGTGCAACGTCATTGCCAGTTGAAGCTAATTAATTCCATTTTTTTTTAATCCACGAGTAGAAACAAATATAGCGAAATTTAGACAGTGTCAGGGAACAGCCTGTGATTTTATGTACAGATTTTTAAAGACCAATGAAATTTCATTTTCAAGGGTGGAACCTGCAATGGCACGGCCCACTTTTCCAAATGTTGCCAACCATTTTGTGCAATTTCCTTAGGAATGAAAGAAAAATAAATCAGAAATCGTTTCATAACTAGAGGATTACCAGCGATTCTGTTGATACTCAATCTGAATTGCACAGTTTCACCTTATCGTTGCAGACCTGTCCTGTAATTCAGACAGCATCATCACATTCGCAACTCCTCAACTCTTCAGTGATCTTAGAATAAACATTATATACAGTGAACTCCTCATATTTAATGATCACTTATCATGGCTGTATTTTAAGGAACCAAGCACGAGGTCTGATCCTCATCCATACAGACATACATTGAAATCAGACTTTTTGGTTGTTAGAATAAGGTTTTTTGCCACCAAGGACACATCAGTACACAATATGCCTTGCACTTGAGCTGTTGTAGAAACAGATCCAGGAGGGCTGCGTGTGCGTTTTTGCGTACTTCACCCACCCTCCACTCTGCATTTGTTGGCATTGGTGGCTCTTGAACGCAGCTGCAGCTCTCAAACTCTGACATCCCAAAAATGAAACTCCTCAGCCTGATGCCTCATGTAATATTTTAATAGTGAAGAGCTCCAAGTGATGCATATTCAGACATCATTAATAATTCATGAGGTTCACTTGCATGCTGATGGCCCCGCCCACCACACTAGGCTTGTCCAATCAGGCCTGCACCCTCTCTGCACATTAGAATGTGTGGTATGAGCCTGTAGGTATGAGGGTTTATCAGTGCCCCAAATCAGGCAGGAGACTTTTGCTTTTTACTTCTTTATGGACACTTGCATCCCATATATTTGGGCAGACTAGGGCTGGATAATATGGACCAAAAATAAGATCTTAATATTTACAAGTTCACCCAATAAACAGCATAATTACAAAGGTATAATACCAGAATTATATACTACATTATGATTATTATAGTAAACATCAGACCACATTGATACCAGTTTGTTTGGCATTTACTAATAATTTAAATGGTCAGGTAGATTATCTTCTGGCCAATAAGCATATAACATATTTTCCTTTGTTTCACACACACATAAATAATTCTTTCAATTGATAAAATATTGCTCTGTATAGTCTAACCCTATACCGTGATGTAAAATATCGATATATCTTAAAAATCGATTGCCCAGCCCAAGGTTTTAGACCATTTACACACAAAGAAAGCTGCTTTTCTTCAGTTTAGAGTAAGTTGTAAGTGGGTCTTGGAGAGGATGGAAGTCTGCTCCAAGTTTATAGAGAATACAAATAATGATTCAGGTGGATGTTTATTCCTTGAGACCAAAAAGTCTTAACTTTGCAGATCATTTTTCCTGTTTACAAACGGTGTTTTGGCTGCTTAGCTCAGATTAAATCTGTGTATAGTCTGCATGAGAGCTCAAAGAAAGGTGGCAGTACATGTCTGTGTGTTTTATTGAAGCCCTGAAAGTGGTAGTTAGTGTGGTTGTGGTAATAAAAGGCTAAATTTTACTCTTGTGATGGGTCATCTGTTCAACACAATTGTGTTTGGCACTGATATTTGCCTTTTTGTAACAAGAACCACTGAAAAGCTGCTGGTCTTATTTTTGTGAAATTTGGTGGAGAGGTGTAGCATGTGTCAAAGAAGAATCATTTTAATTTGGAAGTAGATTCTTGTAAAAATGCCTTAGTTGAGGGCCTAAAAGTATCCAAAATATCCCTGCAGTTTTTAATTATTTATGAGTATCTTTTACAGTGAAATAACAAAAAAAATACTATTCCAATTGTCATGGAATTTGGTGGAAAGACGTACCATGTGTGAGAGAACAATCTGTTAAAGTTTGAAGCAGATTCTGAAAACAAGGTTTTGGTAGTGGTTAGTATTCTCTCAAAGCCCCTTCGGTTCTTGTTTCAAGTGTTAATGGTGTTTACTTTTTTGTGACCACAACCACTAAAGAACTACATATTCAATTTTCATAAGATTTGGTGGACAGGTGTAGTTTGTGTCAAAGAAGAATCAGTTTAATTTGGATGTAGATTCATGTAATGGAGCCTTGTAAAGGAGCCTATAAGGGTCCAAATATCCCTGCAGTTTTTAATTATTTATGAGTATCTTTTACAGTGAAATAACAGAAAAGCTACTATTCCAATTTTCATGAAATTTGGTGGAAATATGAAGCTTGGGTGAGAGAATAATCCGTTAAAGTTTGAAGAAGATTGTTGAGACTAGGCCACAGCTGTGCTCAATGTTCTCTCAAAACTCTGGCAGTTCTTGTTTAAATGGTTATTGTTTTTTTCTTTTTGCTACAGAAATCACTGAAAAACTACAATTTCAATTTTAATAATATTTAATTTGGAGGCAGATTCTTATGAGCCTTGGTATAAGGTCTTAAAGTATCCAGATATTCCTGCAGTTTTGATTATTTGAGTATCTTCTACAGTACAATTACTGAAAAACTCCAGATAAAATGAAATCTGGTGGAAAGACGTATCATGGGTCTGTTAAAGCAGATTCTTGAAACAGGTCTTTGCAGTGGCCATTTTTCCCCAAAAATCCTCAAATTCTGGTTTCAGACAATGTGGACATTTGCCTTTTTGCTGCCAGAATCAAGTTTTCATGAAATTTTGATGAAGAGTAAAGAAAAGAGTCATTGATTTTACTGTGGATTCTTACTATAAGGGAATGGCAGATTCTTACAGCAGAGTTTTAAGGGTCAACATTATTTTAAAACCAATCCAGTTCTTGTTTCAAAAAGTGTTACTGTTAATCTTTTTGTGAGCCCAACCACTGAGAAACTACTTGTCCAAATATCATGAGATTTGTTGGAAGAATGAAGCTTGGGTCAAAAAGGAATCCATTTAATTTTGGCTCTGATTCCTATGACAAGAGAGCAAAAACAAGAGAGATTTATGAAAATCATAATTGCTCTCCAATGCTGAAAAACAGACATTAAATCACAAACTAGGCTCATAAAGTTCAGGACTTTAGGTTGACATGTTTATGCCAGGTTTCCTAGGGAAGAAAATACACATTTATTGAAATTAAACCTTGTACGAAACAGATAAAACTAAAATACAGTTCTGAAATACAGAAACCTGTTTTGGATTTAGCCATATTTTTAGCCAAAAGAAAGTCTAAATTTGCTGGACTTGCTTTCCATATCCATTAAAACAATATTCTCTCACCAGTAATGCCTTGTGAAAGTATGAATGTAGTAATATCTTGAAAGTTGACATTTTGTCCAGCCCTATGTCTGCCTGAAATTCATGCACAAAAATAAGATGAAGTAGTAAATCGAGAGGAAAACGTGCCAGGTAAAGTCATGTTTCTAGGTGCTGCACGTGTGACTGTTTGGCAGACGCGCTGCTTGTTATTGTTGCCATGGAGATGTGAAGTCAAAGGTGAAGGGGGGTCCACTTTGTGGACAGGAATGCAGCTGACCCCACCTTCTACAAGAGGATGAGTAAAAGGTTTACAGGGGAGGGGAGACTAGGAGCCTGATGAGAAAGTTAAAGAAGGAGAGCTTTCAAAGAAAAAACTGTGAGATTATTTTTTGATTGGAGTTTTTTTATGATGTAGCTGCTTTTACAACATCCTAAAGTTTCTTTCTGGGGCTTCAGAACTGAAAGAAGTACCAGGAGATTTGTTCAAACTTGATGTGCAGAAAGAACTAAGGGGAATGCAGGTGGGATCTTCTCGCTCTCTCGTTCCCAGTTCCCTAATTGGACTGTGCTGTCGTGCTGACTGAGGCCCCCTAGTGGAGGAAAGCTGCACAGCCCTAAAACACTCAGGGATTCGCCTCACTTTTGTCATCAGTGCTCTTTAAAAACCCTTTAAAGTTCTGTTTTAGTATAAACTTTGACAGAGACTCAAAGTCTGGACAAAAAAGGCAATACATGTGATGAATAAAAAGTGCCTTCATCTTTGTAAATTAATATGCAATACAAAATAATGTTAACAAAACATTGTAATGTGTGAACTTTTGAGACTTGATGCCAAAACAAAATATTAATTTTAAGTTTTTAACAGTTTAACAACATTTGCAACTTTTCAAACTATCATACTTATAGGAACAACCTCCCCTTAAACCTTAAAAGGTATTTGATTCTGGAAAAATCATTATTAAATAGATCATTTTGGAATAGTACACTGATGTGGCCCTGAAGAAAAACACAACAATAAATGAAAAAAAAAAGCAAGGATGGCTAAAAATAACAAAGAAAACAGAGAATGATGCAGCAAATTAAAAATAAAAGAACAAAAACAAGAAATACATACAAAAATATACAAGTAAAAAACATGAAATATTTTTTAAAAAAAATGCAAGACCAAATAAACTTTAAAAAAAGACAAAAACTAATTGTTGAGGGTTTTTTTTGCATTGTTGTTAGTTGTTTTCCATCAGTGGTTTTGTTTTCTCATTTAATTTTTTAAATTGTTTTTTATTTGTCATATTTTTTCTGTTTTAATTGTTTTTGCTTTTGTTCGTAGTGATTTTTAGTGGTTAATTTTAGTTTTTATTTGTTCTTGATTTTGATTTGTTATTTTGATGTTGTAGTAGTTGTTGCATTTTTAATTTTAAGATTATTCATATGCATGTGTTACTTTTTCCCATATTTGTTGGTTTTCATCAGTGGTTTTGTTTTTTGGTATTTTTTAGTTATTTTTTCTTTTATTATTTGCTGGACTTCTTGTTGCGTTTAATTTCATTTTCAGGGTTTTGTTTTTTTTGGCATGGTGCTTTGTTTTTGTGCTTGTGCCTTACAACGTGAAAGTTGCTGGTTTGACTCCCTGATTTGGTTGGGCACTCTCTGCGTGAAGTTTGCATGTTCTCCCTGTGCATGAATGGTTTCTCTCCTGGCTACTCTGGTTTCTTGGTTTTAATTGTCTTTCGCTCTATGTGAGCCTTGTGATTGGCTGGCGACTGGTCCAGGGTGTGCCTTCCTTAATGTGAGCAGGGGTAGACTCCAGCCCTCCACTGGGTATAATCAGTTGTGTGTGTTTTGCACTTCGGGGCCGTCGCAGGAGACCAAAGAGGGCGTCCTGAATCTGCACATCAAATGTAAATAAATATAAATCGACTTTTTTTTCCTCAAAATGGCATAGCTTGTTATAAGTGAAGCATCACATCCCTGTCTCTCAGCCATCTTGCCTTGTGTGTATCTGTGTGTGTCTGTGTGCAGATTAATCCTCAGATATGTATCTCCTGTCAGCCAGGTGAGCGGGTTCAGCAGTAATGTATACCTGCAGCGTTCCCCTTTGAACCGCCATGCAGCACGACCACAAACACGTTTAATTTGACGTATGCTTCCTGCATGTGCGCACCGACACACATGCACAATCACATACCTGGCCTCCATGCTGCAGCCTGGCAGGTTCCCTCACCTTTCACATGACCCACATCCCAGGTGGAGGGGGAGCGGGGATTCTGTCTGCCGTTTGCTATCTGTAGCCAAAACATCCTCAGATTGTCTAGAAGATTCTGTGACACTCAGGGGAGGAGGAGGGAGGCAGATCTTTGCTTTTCTCTGCACTCTTTGTCCCCAGATTTTTGTGATTTTTCTTGTCTTGCTTCTGTCGTCCATCTTTTGCTCCCACTCTCTGTCTGAGGGCTAAAACACAAAGAGAGAAAAATTTGTAACATCGGAAAAAAAATCAGATCTGTTACAACAAATCCACTTAGTCTCTGGGAGATCTTCCAGGACTGTTTCTTTGATAAAACTGTGAAATTGTCCTTTAAAAATGAATCATTTTTGTAATTTAAGGGTCGCAAAGTTTACAGCCATATATATGCTTTATTTGAAGCATTTTAAAATCTAGATTCTTAAGTCATAGTAATGACATTAAAAGTCACAATTATGAGGTAAAAAGTCAACATTATAAGGCTAAAAATAACAGTTATACGACAAAAAGTTGAAATTAAGAAATAAAATGTCAAAATTTTGGGTAAAAAGGCAAAATTATGAGATAAAATATCAAAATTATTTGATTAAAAAATTGTAATAAAATAAAAAGAGCCAAATTTATACAATAATAACATTAAAAGTAACAGTTATCTAGTCTAAAGTCATATTATTCAATAAGAAGTCATAATTATGAGATAAAACAAAAATCATACTTCTGTTATTTAATGACAAAATTCTGAGATACAAAGTCCAAATGTTAACGTGATGGGATAAAAATTCAAAATGGTGGATAAAAAGACACAATCATGAGATAAAAAGTCATTATTGCAAGATTAAAAGTTAAAATTATGTGATAAAAAGTTTTTAAAAAATGAGATAAAAAGTCAAAGTAATGGGAAAAAGCTTAGTTCTGAGATACAATGTCAACATTACGAGGTACAAAGTCCAAATTATTAGGGGAAAAAAAAAATCAAAATGATGATATAAAAGTCTTAATTATGTTAGAATAAGTCATTATAATGAGATAAAAAATCATATTTGTGATAAAAGTAGAAATGATGGGATAAAAGGACAGTTATGATATAAAAAGACACAATTATGAGGAAAATGATGAGATAAAAGTCTAAATTATGTTATAATAAGTCATTAGAATGAGATGAAAAGTTGTTATTATGGGATAAAAGTCAAAATAATGGGATAAAAAGACACAACTATGAGAAAAAAAGTCATTATTAGGGGAATAAAATCGGAAACATGGGACAAAAAGCTAATATTATGAGATAAAATGTCAAAGCATGTGGACAAAAAGTCATTATTATGAGAAAGAATATCATTATTTAAAAAGAAGTCACAGTTATATGATTAAAAGCCAAAATTATGAGATTAAAGTTAGAATTCTGAAATAAATAGTCATGTTATTACCGGTAAAACGTGAAATTTCCACAATTAAAAAGTCAGAGTTATGAGATTAAAGTCATAATTGTGAGATAAAAAGCCAGAGTAATGAGACAAAATGTTTTTGATTCTGTTATGTAAGTGACACAAAATAAGTGGATAATCATAAGAAACAGTCTTTTGGTTTTTGTATTGTGTTGTCTTGTAGCTGCTGGGCTGCGCGGTGGTGCAGCGTGTAGTGCTGGTGCCTCACAGCGTGTAGATGTGTGTGAAGATCTGCTCTTGTTTTCTTGTGTCTACATCATCGTATGAGCCTTTATTTCTGCAGAAAGTGTTGAAGAAGCTGCTTTGAAAGTTCAAGTTGGTCCTTTCTATCGGCAATTTTCTGTTCAGACACATTCAAACCTTCTGTACCTGCAACCCCCCCTCCCCATATCTCTCCTTCTGTCTGCTCTTGAAGGCAAATTCCACCTTTATCTCACCTGCTCGGAGAGTCGAGCTCCTGAAACAGTCAACAATAGAGCCAACATCCCCCCCTGCACTCCAGCTCTGCCCTGTCACCGCCGCACATGTGGACCAGGAGCGAGGGTTTGTTTCCTGCTGGATGTCACGCTGAGGTGTCAATGAGCTGAAGATGCCATTAGGATTAACAGGAGGACTAAAGTCCATGAGGGCGAACAAGCAAACGTTTAGACAGCTAATTACCCTGATCCTGAATACACACTCCTCTTCCTCACCAACCCTCTGCTGAGAGGGAAAGAAGCGAAGACATGAGACCAAAATATGGCAGAACAATCACGCCATCATCATGTGGAGTTGTTTAAGTCACATATTTTGCAGCAGTTACAGAAGCACCACTTCATATACTCGCCAGACACTTTATTAGGTACGCTTTGCTTCACTGGTTTGGACCACATTTGCCTTCAGGGCTAACTAATTCTTTGTGGCGCAGAATCAACAGTAACTAGAAGAGCACTCTGAGAGCGCAGACCTCAGCTGAGTTATGGCAGTGGCTTTTCCACAACCAATGTAAAAGATACAATTCTGGATCTCCACACACTCCGATTGGGGGGCTGAGTCTCCGCTCATGTCTGTACATGTGGAGAAGTTGACGTGAGTTTGCAAATAAACTACAATTCCCATAATGAAGTACAGGGGGCGGAACCCACACAGCAGCTGAGGACAGATGAATGGGATTTGCCATTATCAGAATCAGAATCAGAATCAGAATCAGATTTATTGCCAAGTAGGTTTTTACACTTACAAGGAATTTGCTCTGGTGCTATTGGTGCAAAGTACAAACAGACAATAAGTAGAAAGATGATAATAAAAATGAAAATAAAAATAAGGTGCAAGCATTGTAATAAGATAAGAAAATAAAAATAAGGTGCAAGCATTGTAATAAGAGTAATCAAAAATAGAAATATAGAATAAAATAAAATAGTAAAATAAAGTAGGCTAAATATATACAGAGTTATTTACAGTTGTTACCAAAGGAGTTTGTATCAGATGGTTTTGGGGAGTCGGGGTGGGTCATGGGCAGTGTTCAGCAGTGATGTATAATCTTCAATGTTTTTTTGTGACATCAATCTGGATCGGATCCAGATGAAATTTACCTTGATGATAGAGTTATATTATATATATTATCCTGTAAATTTTGAAGTGCATCCATCAAGTGATGTCAGAGATATGATTTTTTAAAATACGGCTCAATGTTAAGTTATGGGATTTTTAGAAAATTTGGGGAATTTTTTTGTATCCAGACAATTATGTGGATCACCACCAAAATTAAATGGCTTCTCCCCTGGACCAAACCACACCTCTGGTAAAATTTTCACGTACATCCATCCAGTAGTTTTTGCGTAATCTTGCTAACAAACAAACAAGCAAACTCTGGCGAAAACATAACCTCCTTGGTGGAGGTAATGACATGAAAAGTCAAAATTGTGACTTAAAAAGTCAACATTATGAGACTGTTATAAGATAAAATGTTGAGATAAAGAAATAAAATGTCAAAATATTGGGTAAAAAGGCGCAATTAATAGATAAAATATTCAAATTATGGGAAAATGTTTAAATTAAAGGACTAAAAGTAAAATAATGAGATCAAAGTCACATTATTTGATAAAAAGTCACAACTATGAGATAAAAAGTCAAAGTGATGGGATAAAAAGTCATAGTTATGAGAAAATGATGAGATGACAAGCCTAAATGATGAGATAATAAGTCAATACTATGAGATTAAATGTCATAATCATGAGATAAAAATTCTAAATGACGGGATAAAAAGACACAATAATAAGATGAAAAGTTATTATAAGGTTAAAAAGTCAACATGATGGGATAAAAAGACAATTATGGGATAAAAAGTCCGGTATGAGATTAAAAGTCATCCGATAAAAGGTCATAACTATGAGATAAAAGTCAAACTGATGGGTTAAAAAGTCAAAATTCTGAGATACAAAGTCCAAATTAATGAAAAAAAATCAAAATGATGAGATAAAATGTCTAAATGATGAGATAAGTCATCACTATAAGATAAAAGTCATAACCATGAGAAAAAAATTCACAAGTGGGATAAAAAATAAAATGGTGGGGCATCTCCACGTCCACCTGATCACTCAACTGAGTATTTCCAGCAAACTCACCATACAATACTTATCCCAACACTGAGGCCACGATACGATATGTATCCTGATACACGTAAATTGTGAACATCGACTACGCTTTTAACAGAATTCCCGAGAAGTTTTGTTTTTTTATTACAAGAAGGCAAAGAACGAGGAAGAGTTTTAAATGACTCTACAATGTAAGAAACTTAAATTCAGGTCCTTAAAGATTGTAGACCAAAGTTCAAATATGACACATTTCCCAAAGTGTATTGACAACAACTGCCAAAACGTTAAGGCCGTATCGATTCTGTAGAATCCGTATCGATACACGTATCCCCAAGGAGTGCGTGACGATATTTTGCCGTATCGATATTTTGAGCACAGGCCTACTAATCTCCTGAACACACTTTCCCACGGAGCACCGCTCACGTTTGTATATTAAGAGGCTCAAAATGGGATTAATCGATTATTTCGGATTCTGATTCTAGTGCAAGGTGGAGCGGGAGTAGACGCAGAAGTAAATCTGAAGCACAGATTTTAGCACCAGTAGTAGAAAAAGCCCCAAAGATGGTGAGCATTGGTTTGTTCTGCAGTGATTGACATCCTCTCTTGGTTTCCACGTGTTATAATCTCATTTAATCTCTTTGCACAACATATCTGTTTCTGTCACTTACACTCTAACCCCATTCTCACCCCCACCCCTATTCACCACTAAGAGGAGGGTAAACATGCCGTGTTTGTCGGAGACTTCTTTATTTACTCCATCCATCACTGTTTGGTCTGAGGCTTTAGGGGTCAAATGTCTTCTTCTGCCTCCAAATATTTATCCTTTTATCAGCCTTTGTTTCTATATTCGGTCCTGGTTTCAGACTGAAGCGTGGTGGTCTTCATGTGACGGAGTTAGAGTTTCTTAAACTCACTTTGGGGTTGTTAAGTCTGGGATCTTGAGGGTTAAACTGCGGTCACTTCAGGTTTGAGCGCTGCTGCTTTGAAGAGCGGCGAGTCAATCCAGATTAAAGCAGAGGCCTCTGTGGATTTGGGCTGAATTGGGTTACAGATTAGGGTTAAAAAGGCTAAGTGGGAATCCTTGAGTGTATGCAAACTGACCCTCACACACCATTGTTCTTAAACAGAGGGTTTGTTACGGTATGTAGGCGACATGTCTGGATTCATGTGTAACCACTTTAGATGAACTTAGAAACAAAATTTTATTTTCTTGAAGATTTGGTCAAATGCCATATGGCAAAGAGGAAAGAAATGCAATACAAGAGTCCATTTGGAAATGCCCGAGGATAAATCAGCTTTTTATTACCAACGCCAAGGAGGTTATGTTTTTGCTGGCGTTTGTTAGTTTGTTAAGAGAACAGCTCAAAAAGTTAGGAACTGATTTTGAAGACATTTTCAGGGAATGTTAGTCATGGCACAAGGAAGAAGTGACTTGAATTTTGTGGTGCTGAATCCAGAACTGGATCCAGGAGTTTCTGATATTTGTTAAGGTTGTGAGATCAGACAGTTGTCCGCATTTTCGCCAACAGCTCGATATATTCTCAACAGATTTTCATTACATTTTTAGGTAACGTTGATCATGGCATAAGGAAGGAATGATAGGATTTCGGTGGTGATCTGAAGCGAAATGCAGATCCAGGAATTTTAAAAAGATTTGCTAACAGTGTGAGCAGTTTTCCACATTTTTGATAATAACTTGCCAGATAATGTTGGAAATGCTTTGGCAGAGGTTTGTGCTCTTAGAGTCCATCTAGATTGTTTGTTAACAACAAAACTGAAATAGTTACTTTGATGACATTTCCATTTTTTGATGATGTTAGTCATGGCACAAGAAAGGAGAGACTAGATTTTGTTGGTTATCCAATCCGGATCCAGTTAATTTTTTGAAGGATTTGTTTCTATTGTGAGATATGGTACTTGGCCGCATTTTTGTGAATAACTTAATATGTTTTTCATCAAATTTTCATGACATTTTCAGGGAATTTTGGTCATGGTACGAGAAAGAAGTGATAAGAATTTAGTGGTGATCCAGAAATACCTTGGTGGAAGTTTGTGCCCTTGGAGAACTTCTGGTTTTCTCTGCAAACAAATATTTGCAAGTAAATGGGGAAAACATTCAGTTTTAGATGTGGTCTCGGTTCAGACTTAGTTTAAGTTGCAGGCAGGCAGATGAGGAAGTCATCCCCAGCTCCTAAATTTCTAGGCCTTAACCCTACTGCAGTCGTGGGTGTTTACATGTAATGAAGTTTGAGGGCATGAGGGTGCGAACACTAAGCCCCAAGGCTACCTAGGTAACCCCTTAGAGTTGCACAAAAAACTACCATAACTAGAGGGGGTGCCTCAGGAAGTCATCTCCCCAGCTACCAAACCAACCTCCGAGTATGTTCCTATTGGGACTTGATCCGGCCACCCTCTGGTCTCCAGCCCTTATGGACTGAGCTGCTAAGTGCATGCTTTGAAAACTGCATATCTTAACTTTCTTAACACAAGTGTAGATCTCTGTGTAGTTCATCTTTTTAATCCAGTGACTGCTCAATCCAACTCATCTGAAAAACAAAACAAAACAAAACAAACACACAAAAAAAAAACCCGCCACTTTTGACACCTTTGAGCTCGAGATGCCAGGATAAATCTTTGATTAGATGATCTTAAATCCTCTCTTATGATCCCCAGAATATCAGGATAGTTCTGCAGATTTGGAATGAAAATACTGAGTAGCATATTTTCTAACAAAATAAAGTCTTTGTCAGGTATCCTAAGCTTGCTGTAAGCCACCCTCATATGAGTGTGCATATCTGCTTCATCTTGCCTTGTACGACTCCTTTCTTAGAAGACTTTTCTTTGATCCCTTCACACTTTGCTTTAGCTCGCTGAAACCACCATAAACTTTACAGAGACTCACGTGAGAATGAGACAAGTTTTAGCTCTGTACCTTTGGATTTATCTGACGGCAGAGAGCGCTTGTTTGTTTGCAGGATTTGGTTCAGCGATTGACTTTTGTTAACGAACTTGACCTGGATTTCCAGCCATTTCACAATGCGTTCAATGATTTTTCTTGCAATATTGTCGAATTATGATGGAGTGTTTATCCAGTGATGGGATTGACAGACATCATGAGATTGACCTTAAGGCATGAGAGATGTTTTAATAGTCAGATTGTCCACACCGGAAGATGAACAAGGAAGAAATGAGTGGCTACAGAGGCGTTAGATGTGGGAGTTGAAGAATTATCAATGACCAAGTTCAGGTTTGTCATGTGTTTTCTAGTCAAGAGCCACTTTTTCCAGTTTGTGTTGAAGCTTTGTTCATCTAAAATAGAATTCAGCCTCCAGCTTGTGGGGAAACGTTGGCTCTTGGACAGCTATGAGCAACTTTATCTGGGTTTTTTGTGTTCTGTGTGTGTGGCAGGGATCCAGTGGGCTACCTGTCAAGTCCACCTACACAGAGTGGTCACAAGACATGCTGTCCTCCCTCCCTCCCTACCTTTTCTTTTTATGTTTTCCTGACCTCCTTTTGCTGAAAGAACATCTTCCCCTTCTTTCAGTTTCTCAGGGAAAAGGAAATTTTACAGCTCATGGAGAAAAGTAGAGGGAAATCTGTGAAACAAGTTAATTGGAACCAATGAACACAGATGATGTGGGAATAGGAGACTGAAATGGTTTAAACTGGAGCATTTATTGTTTTGCATTCTTCCTCCTCAGCGGAGAACAAAGTTGAGTGTGGGATGAGAGGGAGAAGAGTTTTAATCTGAGATCAGCAACTGACCTTGATCTACAGATGTCTGCTTCTTTTCAGTCCTACCTGCTCAAAGCATCCAAAACACAGGCAGACTTTTGTGTGTTGGAGAGTTTGCTAGACAGCAAGACTTCATGTAGAGTTTTCATCAATATTGTCACATATGTATCTTTATGTTTGGAGAAATGCTGCAAAATTGTGAACAATTCATCCAAAATAATTTCTCAAGGGATGCCTCTTTTGATCTTTCATATTAAGAACAGCTTAAAACTGGAAAAGCACTCAGAGGGCGCAGACCTCAGCCAAGCAGCCTCAGTCCACCCCTAACACAACCTCCCAATGTCAAAGTATTCCTGGATCCAACCATTTTTTTGTGGAGTTATATGCACAAATGGCAAAAATGGTCCTATCTCGCAATTTTGGGACTGATCCAGATCAGTCAATCACCCCCAAAATTTAATCAGTTCTTCCATATCACATTTCCGACAATTCCTGAAAATTTCATCCAAATCTGTTCAGAACTTTTCAAGTTATTTGGAACACAAACAAACAGACAGACAGATAAACTCTGGCAAAAACATAACCTCCTTGGCGGAGGTAATTATGTTGAACGCAAACAGACAAACAAACCATCGCTGGCAAAAACATAACCTCCTTGGCGGAGGTAACTAGAAGTACCCCGAGAGCACAAACCTCAGCAACAGCATTTCCAACATGTACGAGCAAGTGAGTGTCAAAGATGTGGAAAACTGCCCTATCCCACACTGTTAACTATTGACTGAAAAATCTTGGATCCACATCCACAAAAAAAGTATGACAGCATTCCCTGAAAATGTCAGGAAGATCTGTTGAGAACTCATTGAGTAATTGGCGGAAATGTGGAAAACGGCCCCATCTTGCAATGTTAACAAGGCTTTAAAAATATCCCTGTATCTACATCCAGATTCAGATCATCACCAAAATGTAACCACTTCTTCCTTCTGCCATGACCAGTATTTCCTGAAAATTTCATCCAAATCTGTGAAGGACTTATTGAGTTTTTAGTAAAAATATGGATCTGCCCTATCTTGCAATGTTAACAAATCCTTAAAAAAGTTCCTTGATCCACATTCGGATGTGGATCACCACCAAAATCAAATCTTCTCTTATGCCATGATCAAAATTTACTGAAAATGTCATGATAATCCATTCACAACTTATCGAGTTTGAGGAAAACTGCACTGTCTTGTAATGTAAAGAAATCTTTCACAAAAATTCCTGGATCTGCATCCAGATTGGGATTAACATTGGGATTAAAGCTAAGAACTTCTTTCTTGTGCCATAACCAACATCCCCTGAAAATGTCATCCAAATCCATTAGTAAGTTTTTTAGTTATCCTGCTCACAAAGAAACTATCAAACGCAAGCAAAAACATAAGTGATTAACCAAACAAGATGGCTGCCATCTTGTTTGTTCAATAAATTGACCAGATTTTGGTACCAATATATTTGAGCATTTAGAAAGTGCTTTTTCTCCTTTATTTGGAAGCTTTTGGTTGAATCTTTTAGCTTTTGCACTCTACGATTCTTAGGATGATCATCTTAGGATGATCGGTAGAACTGGTCCACCAATTGGTGAGAAATCAAGGCTCCCATATCTCGCCATCGTCCTCTTTTGTCCCAGCCTTCATAGTTCCTCCTCCTGTTATCTGTTCGTCTCAAGTGAGCTGCCAAAGATGGCAAAAACCTGAAGAACGATAACACAGAACTCACTGGTGGTACCAAAACAGACCAACACAGTGACTTAATAAACTTTTCATGCAGTCTGCGGCTGCCTTTGGACTGAAGAATGAGGTCTTCATAAAAGCAGATAGTTGTTTTGACTGTCTCGATCCATGCGCGAACACAACACTCATGAGCCTTCAGGTAGTGTGGGAGGGCGTCTGTTTCTCTCTTCTTCTCTGTTTTCTCTCTCTCTGAACTGCTCCGTCACTTCTACGAACACTCTCTCTCTCATTTTCTGGCACCTGTTTCTTTCATCACACCACTGAAGAGGAAACAGGGCTTCCCCGAAAACCACAGGGGAGAAATAGTGGGCAATCGGTGAGAGTGAGTGTGTGTTTGTGTGTGGCATGCTCTTTCTTCACATACGTCAGGGTGTAAGGTTTCTATATTACCTTTTATATGCATGTCCGGACAGACTGACCCGCTGTCATATGATCTCCTGAGCTGTGTCATTCTTCGCCGATGATCTTAGAGGTCTTTTTACGTTTTTCTCATGTGGCCGAAGAGTTATGACTCATGTCTCTCTGGAGCAAAAAGGACAATAGATTGATGTTTCTGTCACTCTGTTAACAACCTGCTTCCCACCACTTTTTAACGCTGACCTCTGAGACCCATGACCGAAGCTGCTTCCGAACTCTTCTCCTGCATTCACTCATTCTGTGACCACTAAAAGGTACCAGCAAAAACACATTTTCACTTCAAAGCTGTCAAGTTAGCTTTTCAATCTACAAACAACCTTAGAACCCTAAAGTTGCCCAAGTTTCCACACTAGTCATTTTACCAGGTACACCTTGCTAGGACTGGGTTTGGACCCCCTTTTGCCTTCAGAGCTGCCTTAATTCTTGGTGGCATAGATTCAACAAGATGCTGAAAACATTTGCGCAAGATTTTGGTCCATATTGATATGATTTCAACACATCCCAAAGGTGCTCTGTTCAATTAAGATCCAGTGACTGTGGAGGCCACTGGAGTACACTGAACACTTTGTCAAGAAGTTTGGGGTGATTTGAGCTTTGTGGCTGACAAAGACATGATGAGCTGTAACATTTAAAGGGACACTCCAACATTTTTGATGTTTTCGTGTCTTGCTTCACTCCCAAGTCCATGACAAGCAGATAGACACCATTCTTTTGACTGTGTTACAGTAACAAGAAAGAGACGTCCAAAGCTTGCCCTCTGTTAGTTAACTTAGCTCAAACGCTGGTGTATGGGTATAGCTAGCCTGCCTCCGCCCACAGTCATCAGATAAACTCTTCAGCAACTCTAAACGTTGTGACTCTTTTTTTTACTGCGTTATGTTATGTTATCTTTTATTATCTTCTTCTACTCCTAAACAGAGGCTTTGTTTTGTTGACCTACTTCTGCCATGGTTTTTGCGAGAGATGTGATGTTCGCGAACGAGTCGAGTCTTTTGAACAATTCTTTTAAATGAACGATAAGAACCGATTCGCAGCTTTGACTGCAGGCAATTTGCGTTTTAGAAATGGTCGCAAACAAATGGCTCACTCAGAACTGCGAATCGGTTCTCATTGTTCTCTTAAAAGAGCTGCTCCAAAGACTTGACTTATTCACGAACGTCAGATCTCTCGTGAAAACCACAGTGGAAGTAGGTTAACAAAGTCGAATGTACATGTACAGTCGAAAGAATGGTGTCTATCTGCTTGTCATGGACTCGGGAGCAAGGTAAGACAAGAAAACAACAAAAATGTTGGGGCGTTCCTTTAAATGAAGCTCAGTTGGTAATAAGGGGCCTAAAGTGTGCCAAGAAATATCCCCCCCACACCATTACACCACCACGACGAGCCTGAAACAAGGCAGGGTGGATCAGTGTTTTTGTGATGTTCACGCAAAAGTTAATTTAGATGTGAATTGAAGCCTCGGTTTTCTTTTCTCAGCTGATAGAAAATACAACGGATGTGGTGCTACTGTAGACCATCTGCTTCAACATTGGACGTGTTGTTTGTTCAGAAATGGCCATCTTCATACTTGGTTTTCACAAGTGATTATTTGAGCCACTGTTACCTTTCTATTTGCCTTGAACTTCTCTGGCATCATTAAGAAATTTTTGCCAACCGAACTGCCAATCACTGGATATTTGTTCTTTTTCTTACCAGTCACTATGAACCCAGAGATGGTTGTTTTGTGGAAATCGCAGTAGATCAGAAGTTTCTGACAGACCAGCTTATCTTGCACCAACAAGCATGCCATCTTCATTCTTTACTCTTTAATAAAAGTCTGTAAATGTTATCTGATCGATATTCATCTTCTTTAATAATTCCAATTGTTTTTTTATGTTGTTTGAAAGCCTGATTAGTCACCTTTATGTCGAGGGACAACTTGTACGTGTTGTGCACTCGTGGAATGAGCAGCACAGCAGCATTATTTAGTGTCAGTCCTGGTACGATGTCCAATCATAGGACCAAGTTCTGAGAGACTGATGAAATCAAAGAAAGACAGCAAAGTGGGCGTCCCAGGAAAACAACACTCAAGACCTTTTCCTCACTCCTGCTTTACTGACGAATCCTTGTTTTTTTTCCAGTTGAAGGGGATTCTTGAAATTTTTTTGTTCTGGTGCAAATAAAAAATACTTCTCTTGTAATGTACTTTTTTTAACAGAAACATCAGAGTTTGGGTCTCAATCTGTGTTAGGGGAAGACCTTTTTGTTGATTTGTGCTTTTTCTTTTAGGGTTCCCCAAGGCTCTGTTCTTGAGCCTCTTTCCTCTGGTTGTTAACGATCCCACTGGGTTTCCATTCGGAAGTCGGGGATTTCTTCCAGTGTTTGCTGACATTACTAAACCATATATTCATCGCCTGCCCCTTCTCCTCCTCATCAGATCAAGTCCTAATAACTTGTACTGTACATACAGTGGTCACAGATATTGTTTGTACTTGACACTGAGCTGCACACTGCTGTGATTCGTCAGTGTGTGTGGCTCAGGTGGTCCTAGTTAATCCCGGGTCAGTGTGGCGGCTGGTATGCGTCTAAGCCGTTAGCATGCAGTGGAAGGATAATGTAGAGCAAGGTGCACGAATATGTGTTTGAGGTTTCTCTAGGAGCATTTTTCACATTGCTGAGTGACACAGAGGGAGGAAGGAAATGGAGGCACTGACAGATTCAACCGTTATTTTAACTGACAGTTGTTTCTATATTCATATGTTTGACACTTTAATCTTTCATTTGCAGGTTAATGACTTGTTAGAGTTGATAGATACAGATGGTTCACTCTGGACTAAGTGTGTGCTCTATTCATGTCTCGACTGAGTTGGAAATTCACAGACATTTCCACCAGTTGACAATTGAACATGGCTGCCCCGAGTGTGAACAGTTACTAAGCTCCTGTAATATTCTGTTTATTAGCTGTTCTGACTAGTGTTTGTCGCACTAAATCAGCCGTATACATAGTATTGTTCGATGTTAATATATAGAAATACTGCTATAGTGTTATTTATATTCTTCATGTGGTGTGTGCACACTACAATGCAGGGCGTGCTAACAACGGCTAACAATAGCCTGGTGGATCGACACATATTTTTTAGGACTTTTTAACTGGAATGCAGAACTCGGATATCACGTCATTCCCTTTCCCCTCTTCCCAGTTCCAATGTAAATGAAACACAGCAATAGACAGCGTCAACTACTACAGTTGCACACCCTTTGTCCTTCACAACTCCATGTCAGCATTTAGCCTTATGGTTTGGGGGTCTGTTAGAGGTCTAGGGTAGGTGGTATCAATGTTGTCACTACCTGGTGTTTGCATGTACAAAGTCTAAGGCACCCCCGATGCCTGGTGCAAAGTGTTTTGGTGTGGAGCGCAGGTGCCTTTCCTAACTTAGGCACAATAGTGGCACTTTCTATGACCATTTAAAAGGTAGAGGACTAAGTTTATAAGAATCACGAACTACATAGTGGATCGGTATTGTTATTTTCATTAATTCTACTAAGGAGTTTTTAGGGAATGTTGGTCATGGCATAATAGATGGGGCAGTTTTCCACATTTTCACTAATTCTCTTAAGTTCTTCCCAGATTTTCTTTAATTTGTAGGGAAAGTTGGTCATGGCACAAGGATGGAGTGACAAGAGTTTCATAGTGATCCAAACTCAGATGCAGATCCAGGATTTTTTCCAAGGATTTCTTAACCATGTGAGGAAGGGTGTTTTCCACATTTTTAACAATAAGCTGCTCAACAATGTTGGAAATGCCTTGGCAGTGGTTTGTGCTCTTTGAGAACTTCAATTTTATTACCTCTGCCAAGGAGATTATGTTTTTGTTGCATTTGTTAGCTTCTTTGTTAATTTGTGAACAGGATAACTCAAGAAGTTCTAAACAATTGATGACATTTTCAGGGAATGTTGGTCATGGCACAAGGGAGAACCTATCCTGATCTAGATCCAGGAATTTTTTCTAGGATTTGTTAACGGTGCGAGATGCTGCAATTTTCCACATTTTGGACGGTAACTCACCAGACAATGTTGAAAATGCTTTAGCAGAGGTTTTTTGCTCTTGAAGCACTTCTACTTTGTATTGCCTTTGCTGAGAGGGTCTTGTTTCCAGGGCACTTCTAGTTTATTTATATATTTTTTTTGTAATTTACAGCTTCTTAAGAGAGATTATCCTTTACTGACCCCTGGAGGGGAACTCGAATCATGCAGCAGGATAAGTGCTTTGCCTATTTTTTATCTTTTGTTTGTCTTTTTTAATGTCCTTTGAATGAAACAGAGAAATTCATATCCTGAGCTCTGCTTTGGAGTCTTTGGTCTCTCCAGCGCAGCAATACTGCATTTGTATGATGATTTTTTGTATCCTCAAGCTAAACAAAACAAGTAGAATTGTGCACATACCTGACAAAATCATGCTTGTGAGTCAACATGCAGTTTGAAATGTTTTTACATTTTCTATACTGTATTGATTCACATTTAAAACAGCATCCCAACTTTTTTAGATCTGGGTTTTGACCCCAGTAAAAAGCACGTGTGTTCCAAAGAGAGAGAAACAATGATCCCTGTTTTCTATTTGTCTTTTCAATATCATGCAGAACTTGGAATGTAAAGAAATGAAGACACAGCATACCTTCCATCTGTGCTACAGCGTCTGTATGGGTGTGTGTTTGTGTTTGTGCGTGTCAGCACTGAATACACGACATTCCTCGTCTCCTGCAGACAAACAGACCCCCGCCTATCAGAACCACGGGAAATATCAGACATCTGTCACAGCACAAAGATGGAGAAGGAGAATTTTTCCACAGTCATTGCTTCACTTTTCTCCTCTGTTGTGATAAAGCTGTGAAAGGCTGCACAGCTGAGTGTTTGCAACATCTGCAGGTGTGTGTGCTCTCATTAGAGGCTGTTTAAGTTTGGGATATTTAAGTGAAATGTGGGCAGGACAGGAACCTGCTGAGACCTGATCAGATCAGACAGCCAGGAGGACTCTGAGGAGCAAGAGGGAGCATGTTTGGATTCAGCAAAAACAAAGTCAGCAACTTTGATGTAAAATGATCCTCAGTATCTTAATATACTTTTTATTCATGAAGTTTAAGCTTTGAAGGGAGTCTGTGATGTTTTTTCTCATCTAACCTGTGAGATTTATTGACTCTCTACTGCCACCGTGTGGTAAGGACGTAGAATCAGAGGACAGAGTGCAGCAGAAGACACAACAAACTTAATAGCCTCCACCAAGGAGGTTTTGTTTCTGCCAGTGTTTGTTGGTTAGTTTGTGAACACAGTCATTCAGAAAGGTAAAAATGGATTCTGATGAAATTTTCATTAAATGTTAGCCATGGCATAAGGCAGAAGTGGTTGGATTTTAGTGGTGATCCGAATCAGGATTAAACTTGCAGTGCAGATGGATCCGCCTGAATCAATGTCTGCAGTCAGGCGGATCCATCGTGCCAACCTCCAAACTGCAATGATTATGAATGGCCGAAAGCAGGACAGGCCCAATCATGGTCCTTTAGAGCAGGAAGAGGTGGGAGCTACAGAGATTAGCATAGATGCTAACAGCTTGAGTAGGAGTTTTGTCAGATCTGGACCTCATTTTTTTAACCCTTGACTTCAAAACTAAGAAACAGATTTGCAACAAATTAATTGTCAGTTATAATGTGTTCCTTCCTCTTCATTTAGCAACATTTCATTTCATTTTATTTTTCAGATGATCCAATTGGGAAGCAGATATGTTGGCCAGCCTGCTGTTTGGCTTGTCAGAGAGCAAAATTTAGACATTTCGTGGTTCTGAAGAATCATAGACATGTTTTTTATCATCAGATTTATTTCCTTCAACTAAATTTTGATTATTAGAGGATCTGGAAATATGTGAAAAAAAGTTCTCACACCGATGTATGCTCTTACTGTTAGATTTCTGAGGAGCTAGGCAGCAACGATTCACTTTGGATATTTTCTCATTTTCCAACAATTGTATTAACGTACAGCAGCGCCAACCAGTGGTTACATATTGGTGTTACAAACACTGGTGAATAAGGAAAAACAAAAATTTTAAACACAGTGGTAAGGAGGCAAAAAGTCAACTGCACAGTTACAATGCCAGTCAAATAAAAAACAATTTCTCAAAAGAATTGATATATTTGCTCCACTCCCAACATGTATTGGGAAGGGTTTGTTCATCAAAGTGGCCTACTGCATTATCTGATCGGCTGATTGACGGAACAATCGTCAAATCATCTGTTGGATATGCCTTTGAAAGGTTCTGCCCATTACCAAACACCTTCTATGGGCCGTTTCTCAGGTAGATTAGTGAAATATATGCTCCATCTGATGTGTTGGGTAAAATCCGGATGTGGATCCAGGAATTTTTTCAAGGATTTTCGTAACATTTTGAAATATTAAAAGTAGTGTCAGAAATGCCTTGGTGGAGGTTTGTGCTCTCAGTGCACTTGTAGTGTTGAAACCATTTTAAGAGAGAAATGCTGCAGGTCAGTGCGTGCGCCTCACCTCGAGATTGCTGGTGTGATTCCCTGTGTCAACCAGGGGCTTTCTGTGTGGACTTTGCATGGTCTCCCTGTGCCTACTTGGGTTTTCTCCAGACATTCTTGTTTCCTCCCACGAACCAAAAACATGCTTGCTAGGTCAGTTGGTGACTAAATTTCCCTTAGGAATGGGTATGAGCGTGAATGGCTGTCTGTCTCTCTATGTTGCCCTGTGATCAGCTGGGGACTGGTCTAGAGTGTACCCCACCTCGACCACTGTCAGCTGGGATAGGCCCCGCCCCCGCCCCCTTAAGTCAAATTAGCCTAACTTCAGTCAGAATGTCAGTGGGCAGAAAAGCTGACACTGGCCTATTGATTAACTCTGTGAGCTGACTCATATTCATTGATCTCCTCCTCAGTAGAGAGCTTAGTGTCCTCTTTTCCTCACTATCTAATAGATACCATATCAGGATGTCCCTCTGCTGTCTTGTTGTGTCTACAGAAGAAGCCTCTGGGTAAATATTAAGATTAGACTGCAGCTCATCCAAACAGTGGCACACGTTCAGCCTGCAGGTGTCTGTGATTGATTTATGGAGCGGAGGAGGGTTTACTGTACGAACACAGGTTTATACACATATCCAAACACTTTAAAGGCAAATGTCGTATGTTAAATTTGGGTCATTTATTTTCTTGAAAGTTTAGCCTACCTCCCGTGATGGATGAGTTGTGTACAGAGAGACGGAGGTGACTTCAGAGTCACATTCAGAGTTTAATGTAACAAACTGTCCTGTAAGTGTTCTGGTATAAACTCTGAGATGAACTCTGTTAACACCGGGGCAGAGTTGTTCTTCGCAGCTTCACTAGAGGTGCCTGATCACATTTAAGAAGAGCGGATACCAGTATTGATATTGATGCTGATCACGTTTTGTGTCTGGATGGATTTATAACTGGTCTAGTAGTCTACTAAAATCAACAAAAGTCATTGTTATTCAACCACAACACTTAACACCACACAGGTGTACTGACTTAAGAGTTTTTATTATCTTTTACTACAACCTCCAATTCCAATGAAGTTGGGACATTGTGTATAATGCAAATAAAAACAAAAGAGCTTTGATTCAAAAATCCTCATTGACCTATTCAAAACTAGAAAGTGATTGGAGAGCGCAAACCTCCACCAAGGTAGCTCATACATTGCTGTTACATCTATAAGCAATAGTTCCATGATAAAGTTACCATCATAAAATGATTCCTAGACCCTGAAAACCCACACCTAGCACTTGAAATCATGATGATATCATAATTAGTTAGGCAGTTACTGTGCAAATACAATCATTCGCTAATGGCGCTTATTTGGATCACCACCAAAATCGAATCATTATTAGGATGGGATATTACCAACGTCTCCTGAAACTTTCAGCACAATCTGTCCAGTAGTTTTTGGCGTAATCTTGCTAATAGACAAACAAACATAGCCGGCAAAACATAACCTCCTTGGCGGAGGTATTGAGTGTTTTAGTGCAGTTAAATGAAGTAGGTTGAAAAGGATTTGCAAATCATTGTTTTCTGTTTTTATTTACGTTATACACAACGTCCTGACTTCATTGGAATTGGAATTTGTTGTTCATCAGCAGATTTGAAAAGTAAACGTGTCAACCTTGTCCTTGCTCTGTTTCCTAAATTAACTTTATTCTTTCATCCTCTCTCCTCGTCTCAGTCTGTCCTCAGGCTACACATATGCAGGTATTCAGCTGGCACGCCGCCGCTCCCCTCTCTAATTTCTTGTTGCCCGTGGCTACGACACTCAGCGCCAAGTGGTGATGTATGTGCGGCGTTGAGAAAAGGTAGAAGGGGGCATGTCTGAACCTGTGTGAGGCAGGGCCAGGCCAGGCTGGGCAGGGCGAGGCAAAGCGAGGCTAGACGAGGGTTGGCTTATATCTCCCTGTGGAAGGAATTCACCCCCCTCCCACCCCCTATGTACGAGATCCATGTGAGGAAGTTTGGAAGTGAGGAAGCAAACACTGATGCAAATCAATAATGGACATTTGCATAGCCGGCAAAACATAACCTCCTTGGCGGAGTATACAAAGCGGAAGGAACTGATAGGCAAAAAGACTAATGTTATCGAGTCCGTGAGGGCTTTGTTATCAATTCTAAACTGGAATTGGTTTTCAATTCCTGTCCTTACGATTGACGCACCTAGACTTCATAGAGCAATAGGATGTGCCCATATTCACTTCTTACCTTCTCCCAGGTGGTTGTGTTTTTGCTGGCATTTGTTACTTTGTGAACAGAATAACTCAAAAGGAAATGTTTGCCATAGTGCAAGGAGGAAGTGATCAGACTTTGGTGGGGATTTAACTTAGATGACTAGTCTTGACTTAAAAACAGTTCTCCAGGCATGTTAGCCACCGCTGGCTCGCAAGTTGTTTTTGGCTTGTTTTTTTTCCAGTTGTTGAAGAAATTAATGTTTCTCTGGATATGTTTCTGTCTGGGACTGAGATTCCCCTTTCCTTCCAAAAAGTTGACACTGATATTGGAGCATGCTGGCCAAATTTCATCTTTGATCCCTCTTTACATGCGTGATCATTTAATAACATCCCTTTTGGGCATTCAGGTATCGAGCTGATGCGTCCAGTCTGTCTATGCATTACCAGTACATTTTCTGTGACGTCCTGCATTTCATTCACCTCAGTTCATCCTACATTTGTTTAGTCTCTTCATGTCATGTGCCGAAAAGAGAAATGAACAGGGTCTTAATAGCCACAAGCTAAGGGGCTAGCAGCACTCTTTGATAGCTTTTCTCCTGCATTTTGTCCTAAAAAGTGCTACAAAATGCAACAGGGATATACAATTTATTAAATGCACCTTGTGAGTTACAGTTAAAAACAACATAAGGCTTCAGTTCAAGGCTTATAGTCAGGGCAGGTTCAGGGCCCTAACCCCGATCCCTTGTTACAAGTGACATTTACGCTGATTATTGCTGCACTAGGAAGTCGGGATTTCCGAGTTCTGAGTGGGAAATTTCATCTCCCAAGGTCGTAATTTCCTACTGGAAAGTCGGGGGATCCTCACCACCCAAGAGTTGACAATCTAAGATGGCTGCCCCGAGTGTAAACAGTCATTAAGCTCCTGTAATATTCTATTATTTGCACTTCTGACTAGCATTTGTCGTGCTAAATCAGCCCTATAGTATTGTTTGATATATAGAAACACTGCTATAGTGTTATTTACATTCCTCATGCAATATGTGCGAACTACAACGCAGGGTGTACTAACAACGGCTAACACAATGGCTAACAATAGCCTGGTAGATCGGCAAGTATTTTCTGACTTTGTAACTGGAACACTGATAACTCGGATACGACGACATTCCCACTCCCCTCTTCCCAGTTCCGATGTAAATGGAACGCAGCGTTTGTGCATTGGCAGCATTATGCTGTGGTTTATCATGCTAGTAGCAGCTAATGCAGTCCCTAGCTTTACTAGAAAGGGCTGTTTTTTTTTCTTTTTTACAACTTAAGTGTTAGACATAAAGTAATCCAAGCATAAATGGACTCTGAAGAGCAAGAGTTTTTGAGTTTGCAAAGTTGTGTTTTTGTTTACAGGAGATGAGTGAGACCCAGTTTGGTTCCCATGTTGAGCTTTTGTGATGAGGGCACCTGGTGTGTGTGTTTGTGTGTTTACTTCTCCTGCAGAGCTTGTTTAGATGGAGCATGTTCTCCTGAGAAATCTGAGGAATCCCAAACAATCCTGTGAAAGTGCTCCTGGATGAGAAAGTAACTTTACGTTCACTTTGCTTGAAAACTAAAAGTTTGGTACTGTGCAGGAGTGAGACCCCCATGTCATCATGAGCACAGTATCAAACTTACAGTGAGATGTTTTGTCTGTGGTTCAGGGAAAGTTAAAAGATGAAGAAGTCGAACGGAGAGAGAGCTGTTGATCCAGGTGTGAGGAGGCAGATGCTGAGAAGTTTGCAGTGTTTGTGTTTCCTCAATCGGCTTCATTAGGAGCCAAGAACCTCTCAGCTGAACCTCTTAACGTGTGTGGTTTTGATGATTTCAAGACTTTAATGCCTAATATTTTAGAGATTTATCACCACTGAGCTTCAGACTTTACACCAGGCAGAGGCTTATGGATAAACCTAGCAGGATAAAGTCTTAAAGTAGAAGAATAAAAGCATTGGCATCAAGGTAATGAAAATCAAATAAGAAAGAAAGAATTACTGATGTTGAAGAACAACTTTTTTTAAGTAATCTTAAAGCTCTTGTGAAGAAATTTTAGCTGGTTAAGAAACTACTTCTGAAGCATTTTCATGACCTACATAAGTAAAATAGACCATCGATGACAACATTGCTTCTCATATCTTGTAATATTTTAGTCCCAAATCTGCTGCCAGGGGTAGGTGTCAGACATTATTTACTGTAAGCTGCTATGACATAAACAGCTGCTTTTATAAAACCCATGTCAAAGGTGTGTAAAACATGTTAATCTGTTTTATTGTACAGTATTGACAAGGTAAGACTTTTGTGCTACCTGGTACCCTGCTGCGATTAGGGATGGGAAGTGATAAGATTTTATTGACACCAATGCCCTTAACGATTCTGCTTATCAATCCGATTCTTTTATGAATCCTTTATCAACAGGTTTTCAGTGGCAACAATGTCCAACACACAACACTCGTGGTATTGTGTGTTGGCAGCATCGATGAATGCTGTTGTAATTTGCTTGTGTGATTTTTGACTGCTTTATCATTTCTGCTGACTGCCTTTAATGAGAACCTGACACCCTTCATGTGCAAGGCATGCAGAATAAAGGTGGAAGAATTGATAACCAAAAAGACTGATGATATTGAGTTCTTGAGAGAATTATTATTGATTCTGGAATTGGTTTCCATTTCCATACCTAGTTGGGGATTCATGTTGACTCCCAGTTTTGCTTTGTTTTGTCTCTTGCCAATGCAATGATGCCACAACTATGAAGTTTGGGAAATTATCTATACAGCAAGGTGTAGGGATGTGTGATATCTCATTTTTGCAGATAGGCATAATGCAATCATCGTCGTCAACTGATTCTAAATTATACTCTGACAGTTTATATGTGTGGGTAGTAGATTTGAAACAAGAAAAGCAACATTTAAGTCATTAATATAAATTAAACTGTTGGTTTCTAATTATTTTTACATTATCAGTGATTACAAGGCAAAGCATTATGGTACATTTATACATTCTGCAGATATTTCAGCCAATATAAAGATATATATTGCTGATATGCAAGGTCATGTATCCGTTGTGAATATCGGCAGAAACATTTAACTTTACGAGCTCTTATCTGCTGATATTGTACCAATAGTACTGCGTACCCCTACTAAGGTACAAATAAAGTATCCTCCATGAGACTAATAGCATATCGCAATGTTTGATATTTTGTGCTATGCGGTTGATATTTTAAGTAATTTATCTAAATTATTAAAAGAAAAAGTTAAAGTAACTAAATTAAAAGCCCATTAATACAACTGAAATAGGTAATTTCATTGAAAACAGTCTCTCAGCTGTAATTTAAGGTCTAAATGGACTGTTTTTGCATTAACTTGTTGCTAAAGAGGAATAAACTCCTGAATCTTTACTGCCTTTGTGTAGAATAAAGCACTGAGGTCCTGCAGGGTTCTGGGTCAGTTCCTCGGTGCCCTGAAATCCTTAAGTGCTCTCCCTGCAGGTATCTCTCAGTGGGAGGTCAGGGGGTCAACATTCATTAGACTGAATGAAAAGAGAAGAGAGGAGAGAAAATTACATCCAGAAAAAAAAAGGGAATTCCAGTGAATATCAATGGAATTCCTCTACAGCGCGATGGCATGTATGTGTGTGTGTGTGTGTGTGTGTGTGTGCAGTGTGACATGTGGTCCCCTGGTCGGGGGGTCTTCCTCTTCCAAAAGGTTTGATAGTCAAAACACACATGGTCGGATTTTGGTCCAAAGAGAAAATATTTGGTTTGGTCGTCGCTCTCGGGGCGTCAGCACCTTGAAGTAGTCAAAGTCCTGCCGCGATGAAAGGGGGGCGACGGTTTAAGGCAACCGCTCGGAGCCTGGAGTGCCACTCTCCACAGCGGGATGAAAACACACACTCACACACACACTTTAGACACAAAGATATCCAACACGCCAAGGGGAACACACACAGAGATCCTGAGACATGAAATAAAACCACTGTGGTAATGTTATCCTCTCATTTTATAGTCACAGTATCAGGAGTAACATACACCTTTGTTAAGAAAAGCCTTCTTCATATTCTAAGTCTGGAGAAGCCCTACGTCCTCCATATTTCCATGTATTCAATCAATGAATCAATCAATCTTTATTTGCCAATTCAAAACAAGTGTTATCTCAAGACACTTACAATAGAGCACAAAGCTCTTCATATTATGGATACACATATATGCATAGATACATATATACATATATAAAATACACATATACATATATATACAAATATATACATCCAACACCCAACATGAATCCATGTAGCCAATCATGAATCCCTCCATCATGGCGGCAAGAAAAAACCTTCTGTTAAGCAGCAGGAAATCTTGAATGTGGACCCCAGTCTCATGATGAACAGCAAATCCACACGATGCTGTGTTGGGTGTGTTAGGACCAATCATAGACCTGTCGTCGTCAAATTTGTTTAAGAGCCCATATTCAGGTTTAATTTACCCTTCAGTGTGTTACTGTCTCCTCCACGTGTTATAGCACCTCTATGAACAAAACAAATAGTTCACAAATAGTTCAGCAGCTGCCTAAAACACTCCGTTCCCCTGCCTCCCTGAAAACACCTACCAGTGTGATGTCATGCCCTTGTTTCCTCATCAGCTTAAGCTCAGTTGCTTGTAGTAGCAAGCCTCTTGCAGAGCATAGATGATTGAGTGAATGCAAAGTTATGTTGACAACATGGCCCCAAGCCGCAGTTAGCTGACCAACTATCAAACTGGGCCCACGTGTGAAAGGGAGCCTTAAAGGGATAGTTTAGTATTTTTCCAGTTGGGTTGTATGAGTTACTTAACAATAGCCAATGAAGTGGCTGATAGGGCTCCCAACAGCACTACCCCTTTACGGAGAATAAGTACAGACGACTGGAAAGGTACACTGCTGTTGGTGAGTGAAGTTATTTTATCAATTTAATTAGTTTTATGTAGAAACGAACCACAAAACTGTGATGGGCCAAATGTGTGATTGGGTCAATGTATGATTGTAAAGTACCAAACATTGAGCCACTTTGTAGAACAAAATCTCAACAAAACATGTCAGAAGTGCAGCCAAACTACCTTTTCCATCGAGAAGTGCTTTTTGTTTTTCATTTAATAAAGAAATGTAGTCCTCATCTGGTAAAACTGCTACTGAAGCTGTTAGCATCGATGATAATCTCTGTACAAGCAGTCACTTCCTGCTGTTGTCTCACTTTGTTTTTCCCACTTCTCTCTGCTCTGAAGGATTCTGATTGGTCCGTGCTGCTTTGGGCCAAGCACAGTCCTTGTAATTTGGAGCTTGGCAAGATGGATCTGCCTGATTACAGACATTAAATCAGGCAGATCCAGCTGCTCTGCAAGGTAAAAGTGCCCACTCTTGTACTTAAGCTTTTTGGCAATGTATAGCTTACCTAGGCATAAAGTTGCCATGTGATTGATCTAGATTTGTTATTCCAGATGTTATTGACTGATGCTTTACCTCCATTCTGCCTATTAACTTCAGGGTAGCAATGTTTGAATGCAGTAAATTCTATGATGTTGCAGTGAAGAACATACAGTCTTCAAGAGGGTATGTATGGCATATACATGGGATATGTATATATAAATACATAGGCAATATGGCCTAAAAATAAAATCCCCGATTTAATTCAGAGAACCCGATTTACCTTTTTTTTTTTCTCAAAAAAGACAAAATCTCGCAGTGACACTGAAACTGTACAAAACAAGTTTTGCCCTAATGTTATCAACATATATTCCAAAACTAAATTGAATCAACATCTCATACATGAACATACTTACTTACATAACATACTTGAAACACTGAAAGCTGCACTAATTTCACACTATAGAACTAAAATAAACACATGTAAACCTTAAAATGTGCTATGCAAAACCTGACAGGGCCCTAAAAAACTGCCATAAATTCTAAACTAAATCTCGATTTTAAATTTGTAAATCTTCTGCAAAAGTAATTATAATTCTGTGATTCAGTTGGTATATCTCCCAGTCGTCCTTAACTCAGTGTTGCTAAAGAGAATAAAACACATTCTGCTGTTTACAACTTCATCAAACTCTGCAAACTGATTGCACCGTAATAAAGAAGTCTCCCTCATGAATAACAGATTAATATGGAGCAGGACCAACAAAGCAGTAAACATGTGAAATGGAAATGTGTGTTGACTGTGATTAACTCTGCCAGTCTGCTGTGTAATAACACAAACAAGTTGATTCTGGTCCTCAGATGGTTTAATACCTGCTGATCTGTCATAGTTGTTAAAAGCTGTAGTTCTAAGTTGTGGTCTTATTGGGGAGTGTCATAAAGCCTCAGTGTGTTTGTGTCTGGCAGTGCTGTTCAGAAACGGGAACACTTTTCATCTCTTTGACGCTGTGTGTCCTGTTTGTCGGAGCGTTGCCTGTATACATGTGGGTGTTTCCATACTGTGACTGAAAGTGTGTATTTGGGTTATTCGGGGCAGGGCGGTGCGTATAGGTGTCTAATCATCAGTCTTTGATGAAACGGGGGAATTCCAGTCTCGCCAGTCTAATCCCCGGTTGCATGCCTTCCGCTCGCTTCCCCCTCTTCCTCCCCCCATCCTCACGTCACTCCACCCACCCTCACCTGGCTTGTCTTTTCCATCGCTGTTCACACCTAGCTCGTTTTTAATAACCCTAAAGATGAAGTCATTAATAAGGATATCGTGGTTTTAATCACATTAACCTTTTGACTTCCAAACTAAGAAATACATTGCAACAAATTATTTGTTGGTAAAACTGTGTTCCTTCTTCATTTAGCAACATTTCAGGTTTTATTTTTCAGATTATCCAACTGGGAAGCAGATATGCAGGTCAACCAGCTGGTTGGCTTGCCTGTTAAGGGTTATTCTAGGCATGAATGGATTATTTCATTTCTTCAACAATTTTTTTTTTCATATGAAAACATGACAGAGAGCAAAATTTAGATATTTAGCCACTGACTCGGTTTTCTGAAGAATATTAGGTACATTTTTTATCGTTACATTTATATCCTTTAACAAAATTAGGATTGTTAGAGGATCTGGAAATATGTGAAAAGATTTTTTCTTACTCCAATATACGCTTTCACTGTTAAATTTCCCAGGAGCTACAGCAATGATTCACTTCTGATTTTTCTAGATTTTGAACAACTTTATTTATGTACAGCAGCACCACCCAGTGGATGTATATTGGTGTTACAAGCACTATACAGAGAGGCTAATAAGGAAAAACAAAGATGGGCTTTCAGAGTTTTCAATACAGTGGTGGCAAAAAGTCAACCGCACGGTTACAATGCCAGTCAAAGGGTTAATTATCACCCACTCCTTTTTCCAACACGTGTTCTTAGCAACCTTATGCTGCGTTTCCACCAATCAGTACAGTCCAGTTCCACTGTGAGGAGAAAAGGTACCGACATAACTTACTCCTACTTTTTGGAACCTCTCTAAAGGGCAGCCTCCATACTGACTTAATGCCTCTTGTCAGTAGGCTTGGGTACCAAGAACTGAATCCACTTTGACTGTGATTTCCTGTTTCACTTTTCAGTTCCTAAAAGGTGCTAAAATATTTGTAGTGATTAAAACTCAGTGAGGATATTACCGTTTAAAAAAGTTTTGTGTGGCTTTAACCCTTTGACTGGCATTGTAACTGTGCGGTTGACTTTCTGCCACCACTGTATTTAAAACTCTGAAAGCCCATCTTTGTTTTTCCTTATTCCCCTCTCTGTATAGTGTTTGTAACACCAATATATGTCCACTGGGTGGCGCTGCTGTACATAAATATAGTTGTTCAAGAACTAGAAAAATCAGAAGTGAATCATTGCTGTAGCTCCTTGGAAAACTAACAGTAAAAGCGTACATTGAATAAAAAAAAAAAAAATCTTTTCAGATATTTCCAGATCCTCTAACAATCATAACTTAGTTGAAATAAATAAATTTGACAATAAAAAATGTATCTATGATTCCTCAGAAAACTGAGTCAGTGGCTAAATAACTAAATTTTGCTCTCTGTGATGTTTTCATATGAACAAAACAAATAAATCGTTGCAGAAATGAAATAAATCATTCATGCCTAGAATAACCCTTAACAGGCAAGCCAACCAGCGGGTTGACCTAAATATCTGCTTCCCAGTTGGGTTTTCTGGAAAATAAAACCTTAAATCTTGCTAAATGAAGACTGAACACAATTTTACCAACAAATAATTTGTTGCATATGTATTTCTTAGTTTTTAAGTCAAAGGGATAAGGACCTGCTGTGTCGTCGTAGCATTACGTTATGTGTGACGATCTGCGTACACAAAGATCTGAGAATAGAATCATGGCTGACAGCGGCTTCATATTTTATTCTCCAAAAAAGTGAAATTAGAGTTCAGAACTGTTGAGAACCGAAACTGAGTCAAGTTAGGATGTCAACATATTTGATGAACATAAAGAAATTCTGGCATAATCTGCCATTCAAGCATCAAAAAACATTTTAAAGTAAGGATGTGCGATAGTGTCAGTATGATACTGGTACTGGCAGATATAAAGATTTCTTTTGATATTTACTGCAGATATTTTATCCATATATATGAGCCATATGTCACAAATATTGCCTGTAATACCAACAGAATGTATGAATGTAGCACGTTTTCTTCTATTATTGCTGAATGTTTACATTTAAAAACAATATTGACCTCTGTTTGAGAGTGAAATGTTGTTTTCCTTGGTTGACGTTAATTTCTAACACACATGGGAGAGAAACAGGTCAATCTTGTACTCTTGCCAAAAACATTGGCATCAGTATCATCAATGGTATGTTGGGAAATACTGGATATCAGCAAAAATCCAATATCGTGCATCTCTATTTTAAAGCAAAAACAGTTGTATTTGGCTGCAGTTTTATCGTAACACTTCCTTTTATGCATTCATAAAAGTGCATGTAAAAAGTGGTAATTAATAACCAGTAAATGTTAGTAACTTTAAGTGAAAAAGAAGCTGAAATGAGCTTGAATTCTATGTTTAGCTTATTATTCAAATTAAGTTTTGCTGTGCACATTTCACTCTGAATTTATAGATGTGCATATAAAACTGATTGTCATTGATATTTGTTTCTACCTTTTGTTTTATGAAATTATGAAGAAACGTTTTTGTACAGTTGAGAATATTCTACAGATTGCAACAATTTGTCCCTCAATCTGGCAAAGAGGGCAACATCAACGCGGCCCTCTTAGAAAACAAAGTTGCACATCCTTGAAGTGAGCGTTTGGTTTGTTGAGGAAACGCAAGCAAAACCAAATTGGACCACATGATGGGAATGCACCATTATTCTGCAGCATCTTTTCCTCATTGGACCACATGATGGGCTCATTTATTTGTCCTTAACGGCCTTTTATTTACTGTCAAACTGCTTGTTAAACTTTGGCCCTCAGTGTCAGGGCTGCGTCCCCTACAGTCACCTCCAGAGGTGTTGATCCAGCACATGCAGACTTTCCCTGGACCCGTCTTGGGTCAATGGGTTGGTGTGAAGCAGAGAAAGTGGGACGGAGGTGAGGAGAGAGTTGAGGGGAACGATAAAGAGAGCTAAAAGACACAGAGAGACAGATAGAGTGGAGCAAATATCTGCGGCTCACTGACCTTTCTAAGTGGATTACATGCCCCGACAGTGCTGCGGGGGTAAGAGAGAGGGTACAGAGAGGGACCGGTCAGCACCGATAGAGATAGAGATGCTCCCAACGCTGAATTTGGACAGTTTTTGAAGCTTCATTTCAGCTGTGTTCACTTTAGCCGAAGGGCAAATAACTGGCAGCTGATCAAACATCTTGCTATGCTACACGAACCTCAGCCTGAAGGGGAAATTATTATTAAATAGACACTATGTGAGATTCCGCCAGATCAACCAAACGTTAAACATGCACACTGAAACAGAAGTGCTGTCGGATAATTGATTGACGATGTTATGTAATTGATCATTTATGTAATAAAGTTGTTTTTTTCCAATCATCTAACTCTTAAATCATCAAAAGTCATAACCTAACTGGACATACTCTGCCTATAAACACACACATACATTCAAGTTATATTTCAATGAGGCGTTCTCAACACATCAGAAGTGATCAAAATGATGAGCTTAACACTTTCTAATGAGACAAAAGCATTGTCAATTATTTAGGTATCCAGACATTAGCAGGATCAGACAAGTTCACCAATGCCCAGTGTGCTCAACGTCAAACAAACGAAGGCCAAACGCACCAAACGAAGGCCAGATTATTTTTATTAGGGATGCATGATGTTGGACTTTTATATATCCGATATGTCGATATTTTTTCATTCATTATCACAGACAGCGATATCGGTATTTCTTGTCAAGAGAACAAGATCTACACTTAACAGAAATGGACTTGTTTCTTTCAGTGTTACAGTATATTTTTGTAAGTAGCAGATGTGGGAAAAGAAAAACAGCATTTAACTCTTGCAAAAATTAAACCCTTGATTTTTAAATGTACCCATGCCGAGATGAGAGGGTGCATCAATATTGTACATTCGTGCAATTTGCCGATATGTGTGGCCGATATATAGGCTGTAATAATCTGCAAAAATTTCAATACTTAACTTTTTAGGCTGATATCAGCTGATATCTATATCAAACCGATAATATAGTGCATCCCTACTTTTAATGGGTTTCATATTTTTAAAGGCAAACTCAAGACCTACCTTTTTACTCTAGCTTTTAGATGATTATAGTTATTATTATTTCTTATTACCTTTTTATTTATTTTTAATCCTCTTAATCTGTTTTATTTCTATATTTCAATTCAGATTTATTGTCTGGAATTTTATTCTCTGTTAACTGCTTTTCTTCTTACCATCCTACTTTAGCTGATTTTATTACACATATGGTTTTAGGTTATTTCATTTTACCATCTTATTTATTTAAATTTTATGATGTTAGTTCATTTATTTATTTACCTTCCTTTCCCTATAGTATTTTTATCTAATCTCTTATGATTTTTAATTATAATTTAAGTATTAGCTCCTGTGTTTCCTCATTTTTAATCAAAGGTCGCGTCTCCTTAGTCTTTTAAATCTGTTTTCTGTTTAGAATTTCCTTTATGTCTTTGTGTGTTTGATTAATTTAGTGTAGGTGTTGTATGTGATTTGCAAGGGTGGGTGGGGTCTTTTATTTTCTTTGTATGCAGCTTTCTACTTTTTATGTCTTTTATTGTTATTTCATTATATTTCTTATGTGAAGCACTTTGTGCTACAAATTTTTTGTATGAAAAGTGCTATACAAATAAAGTTTGATTGATTGATTGATTATACACAAGCCAAAAAGTCTATGGCATCAGGACTTCCCCCTCTCTCCAGGTTTACACCCCCAGCTGCTGCCTGAAATATCAGCAACCTAATTTTTATTCAGTTATGGGGGCTGTGCTGTTGTGGAACAAGCTTTGTGAGGATACAGCTCTCTAATGTTTACTCCGATATCTATCAGGACTACGCTGCACAATAGATTTGGACAAGGCTTCAGATGATCTAGGGTGCAGTTGTCCTTTGTGTCATCAACATTGGAACAACTCAGACTTGAACCACTTCAAGTATTAAGACAAACTGGAGCATAAGTGCTGTTTCAACAACATGGGTGCCAGATGTAGAAATTACAACTGCATCTGGAAGAAGATAGGAAAGACAACTGCGCTGCGTGCCAGAATTTCTCAGTTTTAAAAAATAATCCTGCACAAATAAGATGCAGTTATCAGAAACCAGGGAGGTGTGTTTACAGGATGATCAACAACCAGGTCTGTGTGCATTTAATCTCCCACATATGATCAAGACTGGAGTCCACGTAAACTCAGTCAGCGAGTGCGGCACTGTGTTAAATCTCTGATGTTTTAAAGCTTGGTTAAGATTTATGTCATAAAAGATGAGTTTGTGGATGACAGGGAGGCAGATTGGAGAGTGTGGAGCTGCAGGCCTGGGCGTGGGAGAGCAGACCGCATTGAGCTGAAGCAGACCAGAGGCTAATCTGGAGATTCAGGGCTTGTACAAACACCTCCACACACACATACACACTCACAGACACACATACACACTTGACTAACCATGTGCAAATGAATTTAGACATGCATGTGTGTGCGTTTGATCCGTCCACCCTTCAGTCCTGATAACAGTTAACACACTTTTTGTGTTTACTGCAAACATGCGACCCCCTGTGTGTCTGCTAATCCTGGACTCCTGACGTCTCTGACATGTTCTCAGAGGGAGCCAAACCCTCCACCCTGACTGTGAAAGGTGCCTTGCTCATGGGCCGTGCCGCAGAGCGGATAGCGTCAGATTTAACGGGCTGTCAGAGTGTGGCTAACACCTGCTGTATGGCAGAGGACACATCCTGCACTCGTCCAAAGGAATGTGACACATACGATGTGGCCATAACACATGTAGGCTTCATACAGAGTAAACAGCACACGCGTGTCACTGTGCAGCTGCTGGAAAGTTTAGCAAGGAGTGAAAAAACTGTTTCATCAAGAAAAAGTATAATTTTTTGACTTGTTGAGGTTTAAGAATCATTAAACAGCTGCAGATGTTTGAGATTGTGAGATTATTTTACAGTCATAATATCAGTTTTGATGGGTCGTAGCTTTGAGAGTGTTTATTAGCCAATTTATTGGCCATACATATCTGCAGAATGTTCAAATGATGGTATTTTTTAACCCTTTAAGGACAAACAAGTGGCCCCCATCTGTGGCACAGTCCACCTGCAGACCAGAAAGCAGCACCTACTGTTCAGGTTTTTAAAGGCAAACTCAAGACCGACCTTTTCAGTCTGGCTTTTAGCTGATTTTTGTTCTATTCTCTTAATCTGCATTGTGTTGTACTCCATTTTAGTCTCAGAGCTATTTTGTGTTTTACCATTTTTTTATTTATTTTCTTTTATTGTTTGGTTTTAAGACTGTTTTATTTTAATCAACTTTTAGTGCATTGTTGCCTTTATTATATATCATGGTTTTATCAGTTTAGTCTTACCTCCTGTGTTTCCTCAATTTTAATTCAAGATAGCGTTTCCTCAGTCCTCTGTGGACACAATTAGTGTCCGTGTGTGTGTGTTAAATGTGTGCTGGGTGGGGTTTTGTATTTTGTTGTGTACCCCCTGACACTTATCTGCTTATGTTCTTGAATGTACATAATATATTCATAAAGCTTTATTGATGACTGATGGAGATCATTCCAAGTACAAGTGCTGCAAAACTTGGTGTCTCTGAATGTTTTTAAATCTGCAGTGAAGTCCAGACTTTCTGAATGTCACTGTTTTAATTGATGACTTAGAATTGTTTCTTCACTGTATGAGTCTCAGTGACTGTTTGATGAAACTGTTTTGTTGCCATTCTTGGTCAGGTCTCCCTTAAAAAAAGAAAACTATTTATCTCAATGGGACAAACCTGGTTCAATAAATATTAAATAAATAAAAAAATTAATAACGTACAGGAGGCACTAGGGGTGGGAATCAAAACAATTTTATTCAAACCACTTCCATTATCAATTCTGCCTATTGATCCGATTCTTTCACGATTCCTGAGGGTTTTCTTTCGACTCACATACAGTGGCAGCAATGTCAAACACATGGCTCAAAGATAAAGCTGCAACATTGTCCACTTCCGTCCTCCATGAACACATTACGGTGATCTGAACACAGATGCAGGTCCAATATTTATTTTTCAAAGGATTTGTTAACATTGCGATGTAAGGCAGTTTCCATGTTTGATAATAAGTCAGCTAAGAGTGTTGGGAATGCCTCTGTGGAGGTTCATGGTCTCATTTCTGTTTTTGGCTCAATTTTGTGAAAATAAGTAAAACTGAGTGAAGCAAACATACATGTCTGCAACAACTTATGGCCAAGCTTCCATGCCCTCTGACTTCCTCTTTGGCTAATAAACAAACTTTTACTGAAGACATGTCTACGACAGAGGAAAAAAAAAGAGTAAAGTTATGAGATTAAAGTCAAAAAGTTATGAGAATAAAGTTGAAAAGTAACGAGAATAAAGTCAAAAAGTTACAAGGAAAAAAGTCATAAATTTATGAGAATAAACTCGTTATTCTAGTCTGTAGAGGCCACAAGAAGAGCAGCTGCCACCTGTACAAAAATGAGGAACGTTGAGCATCTAGTGAAGTTATACTTTAGTGTAGGTTATCATAATTGTTAGGACCCTGAAAAGATTCTGCAAGAAACTGGGGCTTTCCCGAAGAAAGAACCACACCGACTTGGAGGAAATTGTCTGCTTGATTGTACGCTCTTCTGGTACAACCTTTCAGAATAGCGCTTGTTTTCTAGCTTAATTTAAATAAATTTATGACGTTATTCTCGTAACTTTATGAGATTATTCTAGTAACTTTTCGACTTCATTCTCGTAACTTTGACTTTATTCTGGTAACTTTATTTTTTTAACATACTTTTTTTTTATCCTCCGTCGTACATATCAAAACTCTCTCTTCAAGTTGGTGTTGTAATGAAAATTTAACATCCTTACAATGATCACACTGTAGGACCCAGTGGGCCAAGATGCCAAGAAAAGGGGCATCGGGGATCTGAATGTCGTCTGTCTAATCCTTCATACCTCTGCCTAGTACACTCACTCACCAAGCATTCATGCTTCTATGAGTTCCTTTTCTGGTTGGACATTAAAAAATCCGTAGTAAATGCTGCTTTTTACGTATATCAAACATAACATAAAATTATGTAACAAACTGAATATCTTGATCCACGATTTTGCATTTCCACAACAATCTGGTGTCATTTAGTGCCACATTATAAGGATGCCCAAACGTGAGCTCAATGGACTGATTGCTTTGGCACATTTCCAACCTTTTGACAGTGAAAATGCAAATTATAACTGATCATATCAAACTGAAATGAACCAGACAACACCCTAAAGAAAGCATTTGAAGGTGTTCCTCTGAGGTTAAGTCTCAGTCCTTCCTCTAAATTCATAGAAACCATGAAGCCAAACATGGACACACAGAAGCATTTGCAGACACTGAAGAATGCTGACTGGTCCTCCCCTCTCTCTCTCTCTCTCTGCCTCTCTGTCTTTCTCACAACCTGGCTGCCCGGCATGCGTGCAATCGATGCCCGTCTGGCATCCGCTGTGTCAACAAGCCTGGGAAAAGTTAATCAGCGGCCTGGCACTCCCATCGTGCCATCCCTTGCTCTCCTCTTTAACCCCCTCAAACACAACTTTCTCACTCTGGCTGCCTTTGCTGTTGAGAAATAGAACAATAAATCTGTGTCTTTCTCAGATAAGAGCTTTGTTTTCTCTGAAGAGACCCTGTTTGGTCTTCCCTGACCTTCCAGCCGTCTTCTCATCTTCAAACAAACTCGCAGGGAAAACCCACAGACCGCTCCCCTCCGCTGTGGGAAGATGATGCCGATCAGCTGCTGTAGTGCTGCATCATAATGATGGAGCGCCCTCTAGTGGTGCTGGTGGAGATGTGCCTTGAAATGATCATGTCATTCATAAATATCCCTTTTATTCCATCACGTTTATGTCATTTTAGCATAGAAAACTTTGAAATCATATTTTTGCATCAAATTAGGGGTCTATTTGATTGTTTTAAGCAATAAACAAATGTCCATAATACCTGTGATGTCTGTAAGGACAGGTGGCAGGTTCAAGTCCTGACGGACCATGTTTGGAAGTTAGTTTGGTAGCTGTAGAGGTGCCAGCTGACTTCCTGGGCACTGCCGAAGTGCTCTTGAGCAGGGCATTTAAACCCGAAACTGCTCGGAAATGCTTCTTCCGGAAAAGCAGTCCATCACTCTGACATCTCTCCAGTAATGCATGATTATAGGACCTCTTTGTACATGTATATGTGTATTTCAGCGCATGTTTGTGTTGCATGTTTCAACAACAGAGTGTAAAAGAACGAATTTCCCCATGAGAGATGATTAAGGGATGTCTTCTTTCTTTCTGATTCAATTAGCTACAAGATGTTCACACTGCAACTATGAGCTAAGGAAAAAGATTTTTGTATGATTTAGATTCTCATGTCTCGTTTTTTTGTCTTCTTACAGGCTTGCCACGGCTGTGTGGGATCCAAATGTGACTGCAGTGGACAAAAAGGAGCCAAGGTGAGAAAAGATCGACACCAACAAGCTCAATTTTCTTAACCCTTTAACGTCTGTGGTATCATATTTGATACATACTTTTATGATACCTCTATCTAATTGATATGATCAACAAATTACTAAAAAAAACATCTGAATACAATCAGATGAATGATTAAAATGTCCTCAAATGGATTATCAGTTGCCAAAAACACCTAATGAGATACAAAAAATGTATATGTTAAATTTTATGGAAATTTTAATTTTTTAGGATGTCGGTAGAAAGTGAAATAAACATTTCAGCTCCAAAAATTAGAATTTTCTGGATATAATTTGTGTTTTCAGGCATTAAAGAGTTTACCAATGAACAGACAACACAAAACAAAACTTGGTAAGCAGGCATGGAAAGTAACTGATTACATTTACTCTAGTTACTTAAGTTACCAAATTGAGGAGCTTTTTTATGTTCTTTCGTAGTTTTGAAACCAGTACTTGAAGTTTTACTTGAGTGTTTTTGCACGTTTACTGAATAAATCTAAAATAAGAAACTTCAGATAATGTTGTCACAATACCAACATTTGTTTTCAACACTGATACCAAGTTCAATGTCACAGTAATCAACACTGAGATTATAATCATACTTGCCAGGTCTGGTTATTATCAGCTACTTTGGTCTTACTTAATTCAGAGGTTACACAAACTATTTTCTCTCTAAACACAAATGTAAATTTTACTGTTAAAGAGGGGAAAAAAATGATGTTTCCACCTAAAAGAAATCCTTATAGCCAGAATTAAATTTATTTCTAATGTACCTAATACTGTTGTTACCATAACAAAAAGCTGTAGAGGATCAGCATATATATAGGAATGTATAGGAAAAGGATGTTCCACCTCCACACAAAAGGATGTTGAATAAGTCAATTAAGAGCAAAGTAAGAAAAAATGTCAGTAAAATTGAAATGTAATGTAGATGAAAATTAAAACACACTTTATGTAGATTTTCCTTGAACAAAAAAAAAAAAATAAATAAAAATAATAATATATCACATTAGAACAAAATAGCTGGAAGTTGCTTGTTTTATTGACCTGGTTGCTTATTTTAGTTGAAAAATCTGATCACACTGATCCAAATTTAACCTTCTCAACCCCATGGTCGGGCCGTTACCTCCAGGCGGTAACACTCAATTTGTTTACTTAAATCCTCAGAACCATGCCATGGATCTTTATGGAGGACAACTGTGTTGAGCATGTAGCAACTGAGTCAAGATTAAATGTACAAAAATTAATAAGTAGTGGATAAAAACCTAATAATGCTGGTATAACAGAGTAATGCGTTGCAATTTGCTAGTTATAAGAAGTCTAGGATTCGCTCAAGGAGGGAGCGGACAGGAGAGTGAGGTGCTTTTAGATGGTAGCATGTATTGTGAAATATATTGAATGACTTACAAAGAAACGGTGCATTTATATACTGTGAAAAGATCTGAATAAGAATGGCCATTCAAGCTAAGTAAGCACTCATTCAATTAACTCCCATAATGTACAGCAAACAACCTGAAAATGACAAATAAATAAAGCTGAAGAGTCAAGTAGTCCAAAATCTCAAAAAGAAAAAAAAAAAGTTCAGTATGAAGATAAACTATAACCCCAGCAGCCTGGGTTTAAGTTAAGTCCAGGGGGAATATCTGTGAAAGACTTTGTGGGGGAAAATGTGTGAGTAATGGCAATGGACAGTTTTTTTTCAAGGTTTATTTCATTTATTAATAAAAGAAGCACTTCAATACAAACAAGCAAAAAATAATTAACAAATAAATGAAAAGGAGCAGAAAGAAGAATAATCTTGTATGATCTGCCCCTTCTTTACAAGACACTAATAACAATGGACATGGTAAAACAGCAAAAAGTTTAAATTAAATAGCTGAAGGGCCAAGGAAGCTCTCATTTCCCTCTATGAGATACATGGATTCAATTTACACTTTATCTGAAAGAAGAAGGTAAGAAATAAAAATAAAGAAATAATGAACCCAAGAATACCACACAGACTGACAAAACTTTGCCTTCAGGTCTCATCATATCTCTTTAACATGATGGTTTTTATTCTCATTTTAAACATGAATTTCCGTTTAGATTCTTTGGTTTCTCCATCTCACACCTCGGCTTTTTCAAGATCTCTGTTCCCTTGAAGTTATCCTGACTGTCTCGTTTTCAATCTTTTTTTTTGTTTGTTGGTAAAGTTTTCTCATGAGCTTTAAATATAATTTTAGGAATACTGAAATCCACGAGTTCATAACATTTTAACTTAAACTTTATAAATAATGGGTTTGATGGATCTCTGTACGGATTCTACTGGTCGCTCTATTGGCTCTTTTTTTGTAAATCAAGTATTTAATGAGTTTGTTTTACAAGCACTCCCCCAAACTTCCATACAACAGGTCAGATATGAAACAATCACCGAGTTTTATAAAAGTCACAGTGCATTATTATTTATGAGCCCTTCACTCTGTGTAACAGAGCAATGGTTTTTGATACTTTTAATTTTATGTAATTCATGTGAGATTTCCAGTTAAATTTTTTATCAATCATGACTCTAAACATTTATATTTATCTGCTTTATAAATTTCAACACCATCTACACATATTGGAACATTAATATTTTTCCCTTTGTGACTGAATATCATAAAGTATTTTTTTTTTCAAGATTTAATGATAATTTATTAATATATCGCTTAATATCAAGCCATTTTTTTTATTTTTACTTACTATAAGTAAAGTGAGTGGAGTGAGAGTTTTGTGGGCTACAGAGAGCCCTCCACGAGCCCGGCAGGCGAGGTGCGAGTCTTCAATAATTTGTCAGGCTGTAGACTAGGGACACATGATATTGGATTTTTGCTGAAATCCGACATGCTGATATCTTTTAAATTCATTATTGCTGATACTGGTATTTCTGGTCAAGAGCAGAAGCTCTGTACTTAACAAAAATGGACTTGTTTGTTTCAGTGTTACAGTATATTTTTGGAAGGAACAGATGTAAAACAAGAAAAACAGCATTTAATTCTTGCAAAAATAAAACCCTTGACTTTTAAATGTACCCCTGCCGTGATGAGAGGGTGCATGAATATTGTACATTTGTGTAATTTGCAGATATTCCAGCCGACATATCAGCTGTAAATATCTGCAAAAAATTCAATATCGGCCAAAAAGATACTTAACTCTTTAGGCTGATCTTGATATTAAACCAATAATATTGTGCATCCCTACTGTAGACTCTAGACCTGCTCCATTAGCTTGCCATCAGGGTCAAGAACCTGGCCTGGAGAACAGGGCCACAGCTTTCATAAATTACAATGTACATTAAACAAAAAATATCAATTCCAGCGTGCACACAATATATACTTAGCACTAGTTGCACTACAGTTAATTTCCAAACACTGACTATTTAATAGTAGAAAAATAAATGTCTCTTGCATTGATCAAAAGTCATAAATAACATTGATATTATTTAGCAGGCGTAATTCAAGTGTATAATCAACAGACAATAAATACATTCACGTCATGTGACTAACCTGACCCTTTAAGCACATTAAGACACTTAAAAGCTTTTACACAAATAAAAACAGCATGTCCTGCCACATAACTCATCTGAGGACACTCAGCTTAAATGTCATCTCATTTATGAGTTACATTTCAAAGAAACACGCATATTGTTTGTCAACCAAGCAGGCTAACCGCGTCCTTTAACATGAATGGAGTCGGCTAGGCTAACGTTAGCACATAACAACAATTTACTCACCAGTCCTCGGTTTATCCTTCACAACTCGTTCTTCGTGGGTTTCAGGCGGAATAGAAGGCTCCTACAAGTCAACATAAACAAAACACTTAATGTCGACCATTATTAAAGCGGGAAAAGTGACGAAAATAAATGTAACCCGACCTGCTCCTCGTTTCTCCTGCAGTCTTCCAACCGCTCTTACTCAAACTCAAACACAGCGGCATAATTATAGCACCTGATTGGCTGCGTCGACCCACGTGACCGCATGACGTACCATCTTCTTCTTTGTGTTGTTTAATGGCGGCTGGCCACCTTTCCAATGGGGCATTACCGCCACCTACTGACCTGGGGTCAGGCTTTTTACTCATTTTCCTAGCCCATAGTAAATAAATGGAAAAAATGAATTAAATAATATAATAGAATAATAATTTTTTTTTAAATTAATTAATAAATCCTAAATATACCCTAACCTAGGCCCCTTTCCCTCATATTCTATCATACACCCCAATGCTTTTCAGAAACTCCACCACCACCTTTGACTTAGCCACAGCCCTCACTGAGTATATCCTTCATCTCAAATCTCTGGAAGCCCACACTCCTCACCTTGCCCTCATCACTCTCCTTTATTCTTCATATGCCTACACCCCAGCAATACATGTTCCACAGACTCTTCCTCCTCCCCACACCCCTCACATAACCCTGACTGATACCTCCCTACCAGCTTTAACACATGACATCCCCACAGAGATCAACAATTAATGACCATGGTGACCATCCAGCGAGATCGACAGATAATACCGCAAGATTTAGAGACAGGAATGGGAACATGTTGATATCATTATTAGTTAGACCCTGGGTTTTCATGCTCAAGGAATCATATTATGATGGTAACTTTATCATGGAAGTATTGCTTATAGATGTAACAGCAATATGTGAGCTACCTTGGCGGTTTGCGCTCTTGGAGTGCTTTTATTGTTACTTTAGCTTTAATTATTTTACTGATCATTAGGTGGCAAGATACCATTTTGGAAAAAAAAAGAAGAAAAGAAGAAAATAAATATTTCCCTAAAAGAAATCTTGCCTGCTAATGATCAGTTTTCCTGGGCAAAATGGACTTTTTAATTTGATTTATTGCTCTGTTCAGTAGTTGACTGCGTATACATTTTACATTTACAGCAATTTACTGTATGGATTTTTTTTGCAGTATATTACTACAAATATTATTGTAAAATACTGTTTGGTTTGCAAAAGTCAGTCGCAGTGTATAGTTATTTAAACATTTTTTGAATAGTTTTCATAATGCAGGACTTGTTAAAGTAGAGTTAACGTTGCTGGTGGGGCAGAGAAGTCGTCTGGAATGATGAATGCCTACGTGCCGACCCGGCATGTGCTCCCAAACCCAGAACTTCAACATGACCGTTCATTTTATAAGCAGTGACCACACTGCCAACTTGTAACATCTTCATGTAACATTTTCAACAGCTTCTCCAAAATCTGCAGTCCATGTTTCACTTTAATTTTCATGAAAATCACATCAGCTGTGAGGGGCTTGGTAGTTAATTAAGCATCAGCACCACACTGAATAAACTTGTATTACTCAGACTGTTTCATGGTTCTGAGACTTATAAATCTGGTCATATGAGATTAAAATAACAAAGAGAAAACTTTCCAACTGTTAACCCATCCCACTTCTCGGTAGGGTTAGGACTGAAGCTGAATATTCAACTCTTTTGCCCCATAAACTTGCAGCATCGCAAGTTTTTGAAGCATCTGTCGCTCAGTTTATTTGAGGCTCCTGCTCCTGTCTTTTCAAATCTAACAGGGCAGTTCACACCTAAGGGCAATTTAGAGTCACTAATTAATGTTTTTGGTCCATGAGAGGAAACTTAGATAGGTTAAACAATCCAACTGTGCAAACATCCAACAGGAAGACCCTGTCCAACCACAGAGATGCACTACCCGCTGCACCACCATGCATCCTATCAAAACATGACTATTTGAGTGTGTTATAGAAACACTTCGCAAGTTTAGAGAGGATTCAAAAGTCAAATATTGTGCAGCCGAGCAAATGAATAATCAGCGTATTTGTGCCTTTGCTTTTAGGGTGAACGGGGTTTCCCTGGTCTCACCGGACAGCCAGGAGTGCCAGGATTTCCTGGACCTGAGGGACCCATTGGACCCAGAGGAGAGAAGGTGAGTCACTCAGGTCAACTTGAAAGTGCTCAAGATTTTAAAGCATATAGTATCATACTTAAAGTTTAATTTATTTACACTGGATCAATGATTTTAATGAAGTGGAGTCATTCCAGAGTTTGGGGGGTTTACCACGACTGCTTTAAGTGGATTACGAGGCTGACCTACCTGCAGCAGCAGAAACATTTATCATAACACTGGTGTCAAATTTGCTGAGCAATAGGCTAATCAATTATCTTTTATTTTATTGATCATGTTTCACATATTTTTATGTTCATGTCTCCCTCCCAGGGTAGCGATGGACCTCAAGGACTATCTGGTCCGAAAGGAATAAGAGTGAGTCCATCCATCTTTTCAGTTCTCTTTTTTTGTTTTTCTCTCATAAACAGCAGCGTTTAACCTCACATTAGTGACTTTTTACGCTGAATAACAAACCCTCTATCAGTATTAATTCATTTGTACATCTCTTTTGTCATGCCCTGTTGTTTAGTCAAAAAGGAAGTCAAATTTTGTTCCAAATGATCGTCTCTGATCAAAAACCCATGTGAGCTTTACCCCTGCTGTTGTAATACCCTCCTGTGGCCAGCAGATGTCCTCATTCTCTTTAAAACATTCACTGATGAGGACACGAAAAAGCTGAATCTTGTGTCTGATGCCATTTTTAACCAGTTTAACTACTTTTCCTCCTGACAGGGGCCACCTGGGTTGCCAGGATTTCCAGGAACTCCAGGACTTCCAGTGAGTTTTCCCACCCTCTTACTTTACATTTTCTTAAAAACATAAGCTGCCGTCGAATAGTCCTTTTTGCATAGGATACACCAGACCATTACGAAAGGAAAGGAGATTATTCTGTCCCACAATTCTCCGCGGCAACAGCATTTATAAACAGTGTGTTATCCGACTGCTTCCAAATTCAACCGAATATTGATGAACAACGCACGTAGACCATGTAAGTTACCACTACTGTTCGATCCTTTCAAAAGTATGCCAAAGCGTGCCTTAACTATCCAGTAGTCTGATTCTTTGCAGAGAGCAGGATATCAGACATTTGATGTTGATTGTGTTTTAAACATGGTTCAATATTAATAATTTTTACACTATTAGATTGTGGGCTTAACAATTTATGCCCTTCTTTCATTCAGTTACCATTTATTTTCAGGCACTGATTGGTATTCATGTTGATAATGAGTGGACAAATTTATTTAAATCCTCACTTCCAACATCGGTTATGCAGACGTAATTTTTACCGGCTTGTTAATGTTCAATTTGTCTGCAAGGAACAACATTGTCATGATGCACGAGCACTTGTAAGATGCGCCTTTTGTAGTCCATCTTCGGAAAATTGTAGTTTCAACGCAGCATATTAATGTCAGTAACATCCGCTGTCCCATGATGACGCAGCGTAGTGAAAGTGTAGTCGGATTCTCTCTGCACAACAGTTTTCCTTTCCTAAGTCCTTCTGAATTCTCCTTTCTCCTTTCCTTAACCTCATGACGTTTTCCATCGGGGTTAAGGAAAAGTGGTTAGGAAAGGGCTTAGGAGGTGACTATTCGACCGTAAGCCATAGGGTCAATGTATGACGGAACTTCCTGTTTACTTCCTGTCTTCCAGGGTCTCCCCGGACAGGATGGACCCCCTGGACCAAGAGGAGTGCCTGGCTGTAACGGGACAAAGGTAAGAGGGGGTCTTTTAAGAAACATGGAAAAATATGAGGCAGTTGAAAAAGCAGGGTTGAATTGACTGATGAAAAGTGATCAGACAGGTAAAAAAGCGGACACTGAATTGTGAATATCTCTGATTTTGCAAATGCTTTTGAATGAAAAAACAGTAAAAATGGTTTAAGTGTTAATCTAAGGATATTTTAACCCATTCAAATATTGCAGTTGGATAGTTAACATTTTTAAGTTAGGTTTAGCGTTGTCTTCAGACTTGAAATACACATATTGTTGAACGTCACCAGCATGAAGTGGAAGCTGAAAGTGATTTGTTTTGGGAAGAATTGCATAAAATCTGCTTAATATCTATTTCAAAATGAAACAGCTTTGTTTACCGGTAATTTTATTCAAAGCCAACTCGTCACAGTTTAAGGTTTAAGTGCATTTAGTCTTTTAAATTTAAAATATGATTGGCATCATCACAGAATGTTTGTGGACAGTAAGTTTTGTTAAATTTTCCTTAAAATATCAGAAATTGTGTAAATATGACAAATTCCTACATAAATTAGTCACATTTTATTTGTGACAGTGTTAAATATAAACTTACTGAGAGATGAAAACAGTAAGATGTCATCAGCATAAAGTGTTAGAGTTAATTAGGTTTGGTTATAAAAACTTCCTTCAATATTTCTGGAATTTTATGTGAGTAATATTTTGAATGTTACAGTTTTGTCTTGCCAGTTAGTGAGAGTATTAGATGTCCCCATAGTTAACCTTATTAGTCAGATGTATACAGAGATGAATGTCATCAGCATAAAGCGGAATAGGTAGAGTTGTGTTTTAAACTTACACATTTAAAAGTAATTTGTTTTCCATATATTTTTATTGTACTGTTGGATGTCATCAGAATTAATCCATAGTGAGTAAAACCTTCATTTGAACCTCAGCTTTAATGTGTTCATACATACTTCACAGTCACAGATAAAATGATTCAAAGCTAACTCGAGACATTCGGCCCACTTTTCAAGAAATGTTGGATTTTGGGTGATTTTTCTCTTGGTATTTGAATTTTTCAGATGCTGTAAAACATCTTAAATGTCATAAGATGCACCTTTTTCGCTGAATAATTTGTTGTGATGGCAGTGGTGTCATGTTGTTTTGTTTTCCTGCAGGGTGAAAGAGGTTACCCAGGAAGTGGAGGAATCCCTGGAGCACAGGGATTATCCGTGAGTAAACACCACTGAAGGAAAAATATGGTTCTTTAAAATTTAATGATCAATATTGTTATTTCACTTTATGCATTTTCTATTTTTCACAGGGTCCACCTGGTCTGCCAGGACCAAAAGTAAGTGTCTGCGCCCTCTGTACAGTACAACTGTTTTTGTGCTCAAGTTATGTTTCTAATCTTTGTGCTGCACATCAATATAAACAAAATACAACCTTCTCGTTCTGTAACTTGTGAATCTGTAGCTCTTTAGTAAATTATGTTATTCATGAAACTCAACCTTAATCTAATATATAACTTAAAGCAGATGTGGTCCACAGGGAGCCGGTGAGATGCATCTGTACACAAAGAAAAAGCTTATAATAAAGAGACATTTCTTTTCATTAAAACTTTTGTCTTGCAGATCAATCAAACTTATATTATTACCCAAAATAACAAACATCACGTGTTGATTTTGACCCGTGTGAGGTCAGAGTTGTTACTTCTGGTGACAGCTAGAGCCCTTTTAGTCACTTGTCAGAAAAAAAGTGTGTGCATGTTAAGTTTGACAGATAAGAAAAGTATTAAAGATACATTTCAGTAAAATGTTTGAATGTTATTTATTAATCATTCGTTATTATTATTGTGAGAGAATCATTAAAAGTGAATATCATATGTTGTTGATTAACTATAAAAGACTTTACTTCTCATGCGTTGGTGATCCCTGATAGTCCAGTCTATGTTTCTGCCACCAGATGGTGCTGTTTTCCCTTTAAAGTCTGCACTCTTAACCCTCTCTGCCAGTAGCTTAAGATGATGTAACACCAAAAATAACACTTGTCATCATACAATCCCGTCAAACATTATATTTTCTTAATCATTTTGTTTCTTTCATAGGGAGACCCTGGTGACGTGATTTCCTCTAATCGTTTTGGAGACAAAGGATCTGTCGGACTGCCCGGTTTACCAGGAGTTCCTGTGAGTGTTCTTTCTTTGATGAATCTTAAAACTTCTGCTTTAGTTTCTAGAGGTGATCCTAAAGTCCTCAGAGACATTAGGCTGAATTTGTGTGACCTAACATTTATTCTTGTGATTGAATGGAAAATCTTTGAAGGAAGCAGAATCTATCTTTTATAAAGTTTTATACAGTAAAGGTAAGTTGTTCCCAAATGGTGATGATTATTAAAGAACAAGCCTATTTATACCCTAAGACATTGAAGTGTATGATTTCTCTGATATGAAGATATTAGACTGAATATGATGTTCATTCTCAAGGAACGGTCATATAATTAAAGCCACAAGTCCTCATAAAAGCCCATGCATTTGGATTTTTCTACTAATGCATCAGCCACCTTATTAGGTACATCCTTTTAATTGGCGCAAATAGGGAAGCAGGCAATCACATGGCAGCAGCTCATCAAGCAGCATGTAGAGATGGCCAAGACAACCTGCTGGAGTTCAAACCAAGCATCAGAATGAAGATGAAAGGTGATTTTAGGGACTTTGAACATGGCGTGGCTTTGGTGCCAGAGGAGCTGGTCTGATCTACTTGGATTTTCACTCACAACTATCTCTAAGGTTTAAAGAGAATGGACGGAAAGAGAGAAAATATCTAGTGGGCAGAAATTCTCAGAGTAGTTGGAGATGATAAAAAGGCAACAACAGCTTGACTAGAAAACTCTCAGAAACCTCCGCCAAGGTAGCTCACATATTGCTGTTACATCTAAAAGCAATAGTTCCATGACAAAGTTAGCATCATAAGATGATTCCTTGACCCTGAAAACCCACACCTAGCACTCAGAATCATGTTGATATGATTATTAGTTAGACAGTTATTGAACAAAAACAATTGTTCGCTAATGGCAGTTATCTGGATCACCACCAAAACCTGATCATTTTTAAGTTGGGCCATTACCAACATCTCCTGAAAATTTCAGTACAATCTGTCCAGTTTGTGTAATCTTGCTAACAAAAAAACAAACAAACAAAAACATAACCTCCTTGGCGGGGGTTATAACCACTCATCAGAACCAAGGTCGACAGAAGACCATTTCTGAACACACAACAAGCCACATCTTGAGGCAGATTGGCTTAAGGAGCAGACGACCACACTGGGTGCCACTCCTGTCAGTTAAGAACAGAAAACTGAGGCTACAGTTCACACAGCATCAACAAAATTGGACATTTTATTGGAAAATGTTATTTGGTTTGATGGGTTTCAGATTCAGAAAGGCTCTCCAATTTCAAAGATTGTCCCCGGTGAACCCTCCAGGTTTGTTTTCACTGAAAAGTAGCCGTAAGAATAGATAGAATGACTGAGTGTCATTTTAAAAATAATGTTTACATGTGTTCGATCTTTTCTTGTCTGTGTTTGTATTGCAGGGCAGCCCCGGATCCCCAGGTTTACCAGGTCCACTTGGCCCACCAGGACCCAGAGGATATGAGGTAAAAAATAAGCTCCAGTTATATAATATGCTGCTGTTATATCTGCATTTTGACAACCAGAAAAGTCACCCTCAGAGTCAAATAAAAGTTATTTCTGTTGTTATTTTTTAGGGTCGTCCAGGTGCTCCTGGTGCCCCTGGACCTAAGGTAAGATGAAGTGATAACGTTTTCAAACTCTAGGTGGTCACTGTCATTCAGTGTTTGGTAGTGTTATTTTTAAAAGCAACTTATTTTAGTGAAAAGTAGGTTTTTTAATTTACGGTTCATGTTCCAATCCCCTCATTCAGTCAGCTAAATCTGCCAGCTTTGTGTGAGCACTGGCACAGCTGTGTTTACTTTAAGCTACATGGTGATGTGCAGGCAGGTGAATGACAAACAGGAACTGTGCAGGTGCTTTCAGGGTTCATTTTCCTGCTTTCTCTTCTGCATTTTTTCCTTGTTGCGACAAGGAGAGATGAAATCATTTGTATCTGAAAAATTAACCAAGAACATATCTCTCGGCTCGAAACAAAAAGTTAATTCAAGCACCCAACATATACCTTTGAAACACATCACCTCCAACGCTACTGTCATTCGTGATCACTCGCACAGTCTGAACTTGGAGATTATTTATCTGCTTCCTCACGTAATTGTTCTATTTTTTTCTCCTCTAGGGAAACATGGGATTGAACTTTCAAGGACCCAAAGGAGAAAAGGTTTGTACCCTCTCTTTAAGCACCATGACCGTGTTCTCCCACCATTAAGACCAAACTCTTAACCCCCTCTGGTTTGTGTCTGTGTGCAGGGGGAACAAGGTTTGCAGGGACCTCCTGGTCCTCCCGGGCAGGTGGGAGAGCAGTTGGGCCCACGGGAGACGGAAATCCAGAGAGGAGACAAGGTAGTATCAGTATCATGGTGCTAGCTTGGCATGAAACACGTGAAGAACTGAGTTCTGCAGGTTATCATGTTTTTATGGTATTAACAGAGCAACTTTTTGTATCTTATCTAGTATAGTATGTAGTCAGCCAAAGGAACTATGGGTATTCTCAACTGGGGTAGAAAGAAAGTAAGCCTTAACCCTTGGGTTTAAATGTAAACACGGGCAAAAAAAAAATCAGATTTAAAAACTTGAGTGTCGTCAGTGTAAAGAGTGATACACGTCTATTTTCAGTGGATAAGAAGTTAGCACATAGTCATCCAAGCAAAGGAGCGTCAAGAGGATGAAGTTAAAGGAAGAACTCATGCAAAGGGCTCAACCAGTTTGGATCACATAGGCTAGCTCGTGCCCAAAGATGTGGGTAAAACTTAAACATGACCCTTTTTGAACAAGGTCCCATAAAAAGTTGTAATGATCAAATTGAATGCATTATTTAAAGGTCTGCTCTCTTCATGTCCTATAAGCAAGCTGAGGTGAGAATAAAGGGGAGATAATGCAAGTCTCACTCCAGCCACTTGATGGCAGCAGAAACTAATTTGATTCATAGAGCCATCAGGAAATCAACTTTTTAAATGGCCTAGTACAGTTTTGTACAGTTTGTATGATTGTTGTGTCATTGTATTTCAGTTTATTGTCACCTTGTTTGGCTCGACATTATTCATGAATATTTTTGTTTGAGTCAGAAACTTTGTGTACAGAATGCTTTTGTTATTGTAGTAATGCTTTTGTCTAAAATTTCCTTTTTGTTTGCTCTGTCCACAGGGTGACCCAGGTCCTCCCGGCCCTCCAGGTGACCCCGGATATCCAGGAAGCCCTGTAAGAGTTTATTCCTATCACATCTCACTGTTAATTTACCCTCCTATGTGATCAACTGAAGCGAAAACAGATCCCTGATCAGAGCAGCCATGTTGTTGATGTTTGTGTGTCATCATCTCAGGGTCCCTCTGGTGGTCAGAAAGGAGAGAAGGGAGAACCAGGAGAAGCAGGCAAACGAGTGAGTACAGTTCAAACAAAAATGTACCATAAATATACAGCCCTACTCATTTAGTGTCATGGCAAAACTGAGCCTCAACACTTACAAACAAAATGTTGAATGGCGTTGATTAATTTGGATCAGACATCAAAATTCGTCTACAGCTTTGGAGCACAGAGTAAATATATGGATGGAGATAAAAACAGAGATGCTGTTTAGTTACCTGGTGAGAAACAAATGCCTAAATGTCCCACAGGGTGTCAGTGTCAGAACATGAAAAACATTCCTTTGAATTACCATCACCGAAAAGACTTCTCTAAGAAAACATAGACATCTTTAACAGAAGCAGAAGCAGTGCTTACAGTGACTTCCATTGTTGTAACATTTATTATATGTTCAGTTGAATAACCAACTAAGATTTATTGTTAATTCAATTAAAAAGGGGTTCACTGTCAGTCTGTATGTAGTGTTTGTAGCTTTCGTCTAGTTACACCTCGACATACTGTGATTTTTGGATGCAGTGTTTACTTATTAATTTCTGTGTCCAGCATGACAAACTTCAGCTTAATTCTGTACTCACACAGGTAGACTTGAATATATTGATGTCAGTGTTTTTAAGCAGATCATACATTTGTGTTTATACCTTTAAATAAACCCATGATCACTGTTTTTTTCGCTCTGTAGGGAAAACCCGGCAAAGATGGCGACCCTGGTACCTCAGGTTTCCCTGTGAGTTCTGTCATGCTAACAAACTGGATGAATAACTTTGATCGATACTGAAATAATCTCCAGCCTGCGTGAGTTTTTATGACTTGTTTATTTGTTTGTTTTATCAGGGAATCAAAGGAGAGCCTGGCCTTCCTGGTCCTCCAGGCAGAGATGGAGAAAGAGTGAGTTTAACCTTGGATAGGTTGAATTTAAAGTTACATTTGATCATTTATGTCATTGCATCATGAATCAGTGTAACATTGCGCCATTTTTTTTCTGTTTCTAGGGACTGAAAGGTGATCGAGGATACCCGGGTCCCCCAGGAGTGGTATGTTTTCCTCATTTTATTTGTTATTTAACAGTTTGTCCACCAAGCTCCATTCTACATATTAACTATTAGGTCCACTCAGACTCTTTTGTGGACACTATGTTTTTGTTTTAGGGTTACTTTTCCATCAGTATTTAAAATAACACACTTCAACACAATGCACGTTTTTTTTCTGATTTTGTCTTTTGAACTCCATCTGACCCCAGGAGGTATGTATGTGTAGTAAAAATAATCACACTTAGACCTTTATGGCCAGAAAAGGCCACATTTAAACTGTTGTTTATGATGGCTTTTTATTACATGACCCTTGCAGTGTAAAAAAAATATAATGTCTGAATTTTTTTTTTTTTTTCAAATCCAGGCCAGGCTTCAAATTTGTAGTTTTTACTTGTTTTCAGTAGACGACCCTGCTTTCTTGTTGTAATATCCCATGGAAGGAACATAAAATTGTCATAGTGATGAATCTGGAATGTATTCAGGCAATTAACCTAACACAGCACAGAATGACATTGATGAAAATAAAATAAAAGTGTACCAATAGTCTGCCATGCCCCAGACTATGAAATACACTATGCTTATACTTTCTTTTTAACAGACAAGTAAGGTAATTTGGCTCATACCTTTACATGTTTCGACGGCGCTCTTCTGCCTTGGTCAGAAGTGTCATCAGATGGTAGGGTGCTGGTCTTTTTTCAGCTGAGCATATTATCAACGTTGACATAATGAATTTTCTCTGACTACTACGTGTGAAATACATTGTTTTTAAATTTATTTTTAGATAAAGGTCATGAGCAGGGTACAAAGGAACTGATAAATCAAGGGTTAAACTCAAGAAAATAAAAATATATCTTCTTAAATATATCTATATACAACAATTAACCACAATCCCCATCATTATCTTATGATAAGATTTACAATAATTACAAAATATTTATTTCATTTAATCTGGAGAGTTCAGAAATGCATTGTTGACTTAAATTAATGCTTTGTTCTCCAAAGTTGGAGAGTCAGAGAGAACGGAAGGTCACTGGGAATGCCCCATAATTTGGAATTCCTACTTTAAATATGTAAGTAGATATATACATATATCTGCTTACAGCATGATAACTGAATAAAACTCCACCAAACTCAGTTATTTTGAATCTCACTGCCATGTGTCCAAGTTTTTTGACTGTTTTTTTCCTTGCAAAAACATTATTGTAGTGAAGGACACGAACTGACACATGAAGGGTAGGAGTTCTGAAAATAACTCAACTCAACTCTTTGTTCATAATATTAGATGTATTGAAAGTATAGAAGTGCAATTTTGGTTATACTCACTGTCATTCCCAAGAGTCTATAACTGGAAAAAATCAATTTTAGCACTGGTTTGTTTTTCATTGAAAAAAATGTTGCACCATGTTGTCACATTGGCATTTGAAGGGTTGAACTTCAAAAAAAAGAATATGTTTTTATTCATGAACAGAACTCAAGTCAGTGAAAATATTTGATTCAGTAGAAGTAGAAAATAATATCAATATTTAACAATTTTAAGGCACTTTTTTTTGGTGTGTCCACTGTTGGGACTCAACGTGCTGTATGTAACTGTTTTACCTAAGACACAAGCATGTCGCATGTACAGTTAGTCAACCAAGTTTTGTCAAAGCATTATATTTGAGCATTTTAACAGTTTTTATTTATTTTTCTGACATCAGGTGATTGGGAGTCAGACAGGCGGGCAGGTGGGTCCCAAAGGTGAGCCAGGATTACCCGGATCACCTGGACTCAAAGGAGACAGAGGACCATCAGGTAATAAACACAAAAACACAGACCTGTCAGGAGAAAATATATTTAACTATATAGTCTTGTTGTTGGACCGCTGCAAGTTTGAGGAAAAAATGAAATATGTAGGACTAGATTTCAAATGTTGAAAGTTCAGTTGCCAGGGGCCTCCTATTTAGAACAAGAACAAAATATGCATTGTAGACTTTTGCATAATGAAGGAGGAAAGCTGTTTTGCGGGGGTCTTTGGCCATCAACACAAGCTGATCATAAAGCATCCTGAGATCCTTAAAATTCCATTTCTGCTACTATTTGGTGTAATGCTGATGTAACAGACTTGGACTCTCTTGCATTGTTTTATTAACCAGACATGAACTTCCACTTTCAGCAGCAGCACACCATTTATTCTGATAATGAAGGGAGCATAAGGTCCGCATCAAACACAAAGCATTCAGTGTGCAACACTGATGTTACTTGGTTTTTGTCTTTGGAAGGGGGAAAACAATGAATATGAGGTGACTTGCAAAAAGTTGCATACCTGTTGTAAACTTGGGACGCTGGGAATCAAAGCAGTCGAGTCCCACAGAATACCAGAAAAGTGTGGAAGCTTCCAAGTTGACAAACATTTTAGATTATTTCTTCCAAAGTGTGCAGTTAAATGGTAAATGTACTTGAGCTTATATTGCCCTTTTTAGTCTTTTTAGCCCAATTCATACTGCCGGTTCAAGGCATAATATTTACGTCTTTGTGACGTTTCACCTTCTCATAACTTTGTTTATATGCTGAGTCACAGATGATATTGTAACACAACATGTGCCAGATGATACTGGATGTAAAACCTTTTTGCACAGCAGAATTTTCACAAGGGTTTGACCTCCAAAATATTAATGCATCTCTTAGGAGCTGAAAGGCTCTCATTTTAAATGGAATCCACTTTTGTTGCTAATTTAGAAATGACTCCTAATTGTAATGGGTTTTGGTACCCAAGCCGAGCTATAGAAGTTCAAAGAACCAGACTCCAGAGTCCTACCTTGCCAGCAAACACAAATTCAGTGGATGGTTTTGTTTATCCTAAAATATTTCTTGAACATATACATCTCCCCAGGATTAAGGCTCACAGTCTGCTCCCTCCGTAAGAGGCAAGGCCCGAAGCTGCCCCAGACAAATCCATTCACAGTCTTTTGTTTCTCTGTTATTTTTAATCTGAATTTCTCTTCCCTGTCTTCTCCAGGTCCAACAGGTCCTCCAGGAGCTCCAGGAATTCCAGCCATTGGTGGAGGTGGTCAGCCCGGAGCTCCAGGCTTCCCTGGAGAAAGAGGTCAGAAGGGAGACACAGGCCCTCCAGGTTTGTCTCTTCCTGGTCCTCCAGGTCGTTCAGGAGCTCCCGGTTCTCAGGGTCAACCAGGACTACCTGGACCTCCTGGCATTTCTACAACAGGACAAAACTGTGTCCCTGGAGAGCCTGGACGTCCTGGTCTGCAGGGAGAAAGAGGTTACCCTGGAGAGACAGGACAGAAAGGTGAGAGAGCCTGGTTCATCTTGGAAGTTCTCAGCAAATGTTTGTTATTACCAGCCAAGCTATAAAGAAACTCAACCAGAAGAGTCTGAGAGCTGATATTTTATCAGGTTTATGTTGCTGAAGAGTTACAAATGCAAAGAAAACAGTGACATTGTTTTTCCAGGTGAGAAGGGCGACACTTGCGTGAACTGCTTTGGTGGCAGTACTTCCATCCCAGGACCACCAGGACCTCCAGGCCCACCTGGATTTCCAGGTAAGACAAAATAAATGGGTGTTTGAAATCATGTTTGCCTTACTGTTTAAGATAAGCTTAAATCCTCTATGAATGGGACACTTTTGAATTATTACGGTTGAATACAGCATCACTCCCTCTCCTCTATCAGGTGGACCCGGTGGTCCAGGTATTAAGGGAGACAGAGGATACCCTGGAACACCTGGTTCTGTTGGACCTTCTGTGAGTGCTTGTAACTTTTCTATGACTCGTGCAGCATCTATTAAAAGAACAATTGATAATGTGATAATGTAACCTGATGATTTTGTCCCAAATTTTACCACAGGTCCTTAAGGATTGTCCTTAGTGTACTCTTGTTAAGTGCCAACAGCTTATTGTGTGTCCTTTTACTTTCTTACCAGGGTCCCCCCGGTCCTCAAGGTGCTCCAGGATTCCCTGGAGAGAAAGGAGACCCAGGTGATGCCATTACAGTCAGTGGTGTTAGAGGGGATAAAGGTGACAGTGGCTTCCCTGGACCACCTGGTTTACCTGGACTGGATGGTCGGCCTGGTCGTGATGGACAGCCTGGAGCTCCTGGAGCCAAAGGAGCTCCTGTAAGTGAATGTGAAGTCTCAGCTCAGATTATTGACCGTATTATAATATGAGCAACGTGTCTCCATAGAGCGAGGCCAAAATTCTCTTGGACAGGGTTTTTTTGTGTGAGTAATGGAGCATAGAACCATTGTTAGTTCCTGCATCAGAAAAATCAAACATGACTGACAAGAAAATCAGACTCTTAAACTTAGACCATCACCACATGATGCAGGCTTGTCTAGAATAAAGGACTTAGATCTAACTTCTGTTGACCAATACTGCTGTCAGCCAGTAGAGAGACCTCATCTCAATTAACTGTGTTGGATGTAAGACTCATGAAACCATCCAGAATCCATTTCTTACCTTAAATACATTTTGCAGGGTTCCCTGCTGGTGAAAGGAGAACGAGGGCTCCCTGGTGAGCCAGGTGCCCCAGGTATTCCTGGAGACAGAGGCCCTCCAGGAGGACCAGGGTTTGGACCCCAGGGTCCCTCAGGAGAGAAAGGTATCCCTGGAGTTCCAGGACGACCAGGAGGTCCTGGTGCACCAGGTAAGAGGATTATTTCTGGCTTTTTTTTTTTCATCTGTTTTTCATATTAATACAAAACCTTTATTTTGAAGAAGCATTATAAGAAAAGTAGGTTAATTTAGTAGAATCAGATTAATAGAGCTTAGAAAATGCAAACTCTTGAGGGAATCTAACCTTTAGAGAGTCCATATTATGCTTGTTCTGAGTTTTAAATGCTGCCCTTTAGTGCATTTAGCATGTGTCTTCAGTGTGATACAGCACTACTGTGAACAGGATCAAAAGTTCACGGCATCTGGACTTCTCCTTCTCCTCTTCTTAACAGTGCCACTAGTGGCCTAAAATGTCTTGTTCCCATGCCCCCCGAATAGACCTACCACTGTGAGATCCTACCATTGCTTTGTCTGCACTTTAAGTCCATTGGACTGGTAAGGCGAGCCCAGTCTAGCAGAAGATTTTGTAAATTCTACATCAATTATAACTATCAAAACCAAATGCCAACTTGGACAGTACATTATTTGTTCATTTGAAATATGACATTATTTGCATCTCCTATAAAGAAGTTCTTGTTCTTATGATAAGTTGTTGGTTTCAGTTGCTAGTTTCAAGAGCACTGTTTTGAAGTAAGATGCCTTTTACTGAATCCTGGTTCTGTTTAGAGTACAATAAGTATGTTTTTAAGAATCCTGTACCCTTCCTTTTGTCTTTTATGTACAGAAAAAATCTGTAACACCACTTTCTTCTTTTCTGTTTCTTTCCCCTTACAGGAGCCAAAGGTGAACCAGGCCTGTCAATCGCTGAGAAGGGCTTACCAGGGCCCAGAGGACTGGATGGAGAGCCTGGATTACCTGGCCCTTCAGGTACACTGCTGTTCTTTACAGGATTAAGGCCATTTTAATGCTTTCTTTAGTTCAGATATTTGAGAAAATGTTTTTTTTTCTTTAATCAGGTAGCCCAGGTCAGCCTGGACGGGATGGTTTCCCTGGTTTACCAGGAGGAAAGGGTGAACCAGGACTCCCAGGCATTGGACTTCCAGGACCTGCAGGAATTAAAGGTAAAGATATCAATTAAGTCTTCCTCTCCTCATGTCCTTTACTCTATTTCTCTTTGGTCTTATAAGTGCCACCTCCCCAGGGTTAGGGCTTTGTAGGTCGTGCATCACCTATTAAAACTCTTTTTTTTTCATGAACACACTTTCCTCTTTCACAACCATCAGCCTCTCCACCTTTTCCCTTCTAGGATTCCCTGGTATTCCTGGCCAGCCAGGAGCTCCTGGAGAACCAGGCAGACCAGGTGTTGATGGACTCCCAGGCCAACCTGGACTTCCTGGACCCAAGGTGGGTGTGTTGGGGTTAACTTGTTTTGCATTTACCTCAAATCACTTAAAAATAATTTAATTTAGATATGAGGGATTAGGGTCCAAGTTCAGACCCTAAAATAAAAAATACTTCAAAATTTTAAGAAGAGGGATTTAAGAAATCCAAGTAATTACTTGTAGGTGCTTTCACTGATCCAGTGCTTGGGCTCTAAGTCCAAAGCATCTTATTTCTTTTCCTGTTAGAGGAGGGGGAATCTTTCTGGTGCTTTTTAACACGCCACCCTCAATAAATAAACCACCTTCTGTGTTTTTTTTTTTTTACAGGGAGAACCTGGCTTCGGCCTCCCTGGCCCCCCAGGTCTACCTGGAGTACCTGGAGCAAAAGGCTTCCCCGGGCCAAAGGGAGATCCAGGTTTCCCCGGTAGCCCTGGTGGACCTGGTAGAAATGGATTAGATGGTGGTCCAGGAACAAAAGGTAATCTACCAATGTTATAAAGCTTTCTGTATGACACCCACAAATGTGAGTGGCTGATGCTGAGGTAAGGCTATGCAATTTTTTCATCAATGATGACAGTCAGTCTGTCCAATTAGGTGACCACAGAGCTATAAAACCGGGCTATGACTTACCCAACTAGCATGACAGACAACATGGCTGAAACTGAACACATGAAATGATCAGGAGGTCAGATCATGTAGTCTGACCTCGCATGAAGGAAGCTTCACCTGCTTGCATGTACATTATAACTCTTCACTGATTAAATCTCATTATTGCTAAACATTAAGCTGAATTTGCTGTACGTCTTTGTCCAGGTGAACCTGGTTCACCAGGTATTCCTGGAGCGCGAGGCCCACCTGGATCCCCCAGCCTTGGCTCACTTGGCCCACCCGGCCAACAAGGACCCCCTGGCCCAATGGGACCACCAGGTAAGAGCATTTGTTTTTCAGAATGTCTTTGCTCAAATTTAAACATGAATCAGTACAGTACAGATTGTTTGTTAAATTTAACTTTTCTTTTACTTTGTAGTCGATGTTTTTATTATAATACAAATAATGTAAGAATGTGCATGACCCCACCTTTGTTTATGTTTTGAGGAGTGTGGATGTCATTTTGGTTCAAGGGCTCATTTTTTACTCTTTGCACTTTCCACTATGAGTATCAAACTGATTGTTTAGGGGTTTGTAACCTGTTTGCTGGAAAGTTCGGCATCCTTGTGGTTCGTTATCAAACTGAACCTCTGGGTCTGGATTTGTGGAGCTTTTCCCTCCATTTTCTTCTTATATAGACTTTAATTTGAGTCCCACGTGTTGACTCAGGACCACCGTTTCTTGGCTGCACTACCTTCCTCCCTCGACCTTTGTTCAAATAACGCCTGTATCAGGAAGCACCACGTCACGCCTCATGATTTTAACAGCACTTCAGGCTCTTTTTTCACCAACACACCAGCCAAAAACTAATGTCACAAAAGTTTCTGATCACCTGCATTCACATCTTATTTTTTCTGTCCACACTTTTCTCATCCTTTAAATATTCACAAAACCAACTAACCAAAATCTTGCAGTCATTTAGTGGTTGCTGTTAGACACATTAAGTGTTCTTGTCTGTCCCAATAAACCTTCAGAGCACATTCAGAGTGCTTGAAACAAGGCTTAATTGACACATTTAAATGCATTTAATGCATCTTAATCTGTTTTCCTCATCCTATCCTCGCTTCGCCCTCTGTGTTTTGAAACACACCCCTCCCTTACCTGTGGCGCTCTGACATCAAGGCGAGAAAGGTATCGTTACCAAAGACCGGATCTGGTTCAGATGGATGTTTTTGTCCGTTTTGTTCTTTGTCTACTGCATACACACAAATACCTGCAACTGAACTGTACTTTGGTACATAAGCCATTTGTTTTATCTATTTGGCCGCGGGCTTGTCAAAAGGAAATTCAACCTATATTGCCTAAGATGTGGACCATTATCTGTGATCTGAAACTTCAATACATTTCTGTTATCAGGAGAGTAAAATAAATTAATTCCATCATCACAGGATTCCCTGGATCAAATGGAGAGAAAGGAGACCCCGGCCCTCCAGGTCTAGACATCCCAGGTCTGCCAGGTGACAGAGGAAGTCCTGGTTTCCCCGGTTCCCCAGGACCAGTTGGCACACCAGGACCTCCTGGAGGACCTGGGAGGGATGGTCTCCCTGGCCTGCCAGGTAAGATACATTCAAATATTCAACCAGTTAGAATTCAAAAGAGCTACATGGGTAATCATAAGTCTTTGAGCTCAAGGGTAGCGATCAAATATGAATTAAATGTCTGCAAAAACAAAGGACTTAGAGGTTTTGCATCCTTACAAACAGCCTACCTATGAAAAGCTGAAGGTTCTGATTTTTTTGTGTAAATAGCTGAATGAGCTGGCTAACTGTCCTATGGCTAGCTAGCTGCCAAAACAGTAACTTACAGTTAACCATTAGAAATATACCAGGCTTTATCACCATTTTGCTATAGCTTGGTAACAGGCATTAATTATTCAATAATTTGAATGCGTTATTTATGATCTGCTTCTTTATTGTCTTAATGGCTGCAGGTCAGAAAGGAGACATGGGGCCTATGGGAGCTCCAGGACCCTCAGGAGGACCAGGAGGCCCAGGAGGGCCTGGTGGTCCTGGATCTAAAGGTATTTCCATTAACACTCACAGATAATTTTCCTCCATACCTCCTACATACAGTCATATAGTCAAAGTCTTTCCAAAGTTTTGTTTGATAAACCTTTGAAATAACACAAATTCAAGTAGTGACTCAAATGAACAAAGACTGATCAACACAATTATCCTCATTTCTTCAGGTGAACCTGGCTTCCCGGGAAGAGATGGCGGTCCAGGTGGCCCTGGTGCTAAGGGAGAGAGAGGTGAACCTGGTCTCCAAGGACCCCCTGGAGCAAGCCTACCACCATCAGTCACAAAGGGAGCAAAAGGAGATCCTGGACTACCAGGTATGCTTTAGATATCTATCAGTGAATCTTGAAAAAGACCATGAAATACTATCAGCAGAATAAGCACTCGATTATTTTAATTCAATTGTTCTACAGGCTCACCAGGTCTTCCAGGTCAGAAAGGTATCCCAGGTCTTCCCGGTGACCCAGGACTGTCAGGATCAGATGGACGCCCAGGAATCCCTGGACCACCAGGTATGAGTTTACCTCATCAAGCATAAACACACATAATACACTGAGCTAGAAATTGCCATTGCTATGCTGTTTCCTTTCTGCCACAGGTCCCAAAGGAGATCCTGGTATTCCAGGAGGCTCAGGTGGTCCTGGGGGTCCAGGAGCCAAAGGCAGCATGGGAGAAATGGGATTTCCAGGTAAGTAAATGATGTCTTTGACCTAAATAATTAATCTGGCACAAGATGACTGGATGACACATATGGATTTCACACTTGTTACAGGGCCATCAGGACAGAAAGGCTTACCAGGCCAGCCAGGTAGGCCAGGATCCCCGGGACAGCCCGGAGGTCCTGGTTTCCCTGGTGCCAAAGGTGAACCAGGCTCCGCCGGTGTAGGACCACCTGGACCAACAGGACTAAAGGTACAAAAGAAACCCCCCTTAAACTTCAGATAATCACTTAAATATCAAATTTTGTGTTCTTGCTCTGAGGTTTTTTTTTTTTTTAGGGTGAACCAGGACAGCCAGGATTCCCAGGAAGTCCAGGACTTAAAGGAACCCCAGGAGCACCTGGTGTACCAGGTTTACCAGGAGGGACAGGCCCCAAGGGAGACCCTGGCCTTCCAGGATTCCAAGGTCATTCTGAGTTTTGTTTCAGACATTTTATCTTAAAAAGATGCTCTTTAGGAGAGAGAGACTCTTTCTGCTGTATTGTAGTCAAGTTTTATTGATTTATTAATCAAGTGAATAACAAGGAAGAAAATGATTATGAAAACACTCAAAAAGTTAACTTAAACGTTAAAGAGGTTTCTGTTGGTTTGATAATGTTTAAATTCAAATTTTGATGTACTGCCATTAAAAATCAACCATTAAAATCCACTAATTTATTTGAATTAGAAATCAGTCATTTGGCTGTAAGACATATGCAGAATACTATTGAGTAAAACTGACTGTCACCCATTTACCATCAGGTGCACCTGGTATCCCTGGTCCAAAGGGTCTTGATGGTGGACCTGGTGCCCCAGGCCTCACAGGAGCTCCTGGTAGACCAGGAGAGCCTGGCAGACCAGGAGGACCAGGCTTCCCTGGAGAGAAGGGTCAGGCAGGACGTGATGGAATCCCAGGACCAGCTGGAGTCAAAGGAGAACCAGGTAGGTTAACAAGCTTAGAAGGTTTTACCTAAGATTTTAAGTATGTTTGGCATCTGCAATGAAAAATATGTTGTGGTCTTGAATTGTCTTGAGTCATTTTTAAAAAATGTCTCTCTTCAGGACTTCCTGGTTATGGTGGTCCTGGTCCTGCAGGTCTTCCAGGGTTGCCAGGTGAGTATCTGTATGTTAAATCATTTCATCTGTTGTGATGATAGTTTCTACTTTCTAATCGCTTCTCTCCCCATTTGTGTAGGTTCAAAGGGTGACCCAGGTCTCCCAGGTCCATCAGGCAGTCCTGGTTTCCCCGGCACTAAAGGAGAGGCTGGTTTCCCTGGCGCTCCAGGTCCTCCTGGAAACACTGGCCCACCTGGATCTCCTGGACTGGCTTTACAGGGTCCTAAAGGACTCCAAGGACCACCTGGACCACCTGGAAGAGCAGGTAAAGCCTTTGGATTAGATAGTTGTCATGAAAAGTATTTGCTGCCTGGTTTTTAGCTTATGCTATGTTGATTACACCATTATTCCTAATGAAAAATGGTAATCCGTCATACTGGTAGCCTGAAAATGCTTCGTTCTGAGAAGGGCCAAATTTCTGAAGTGCAAATTTGGAAATCAAATGGCAAGCGGAGTTCCTCTCAAGGCTGGTATCATTTGAAACACCAAAGCTAAGAACTCTTGTCTAATGTTCAACATGCCACCATAGCCCTGTGGCTGGACCTCTGATTTTAAAGCCTGAGCAGTAAATGGAGGATAAATAAGGCAAACACAGACCTGATCAATAATAGATGTTGTAAATTGAGATCAGAAAACCAGACAGCAAATCTTTATTAAACTGTGAATGCTTTTATCACCATGTTCATTGATTTGCATGGAAAGAACCACATCACTGTCTGAGCACCACCTGTCCAGTCATTGTCAAAAACACTGAGCACGGTTCAGACAAGTTTGTGATGCCGTGTGCACTGCACTGCCTAACCGTTTTCACCAGGAAAGATCCAGGTGCTTGTCATGCACCAATCACCAAAAACGGCAGCATGTGTTGGGGACACTTTGTCGTTGTTTCATCAACCAGATCCATCATTCATCCTCTTGTCTCCTCACCCCTTTGCCCTCTCCCCGATCCCAGAATGGGGGAAGCTGTAATCTCTCTCTCTCTACAGATACTGAAACACTGTGCGTGTATGATTTTCTGTTCTCGTGGTCATTGTGTTGTGTTCAGTGTTTGATAAAATGTTGGTGTTCCTCAGCTGAGCCGGAAACAAACTTGAAAACTCTTTACTGCACCTTAAAATAGCAACAAGGGCAGTTTTGGTTTATCAACACAGTTTAACTTGTTGAAACAAAAAAAATCTAAAGTCAACAGAGAATGAATGTCAGTGTTGTGCCTGTTCAAGCTTGATACCAATGATCAGTTTACACATCCTAAAATGAAGCTGTTCACATTTCTTGTTCATGATTTTAAAGTATGAACTATGTTCTTGGAATAAGTTTAGGGATGGGAATTGTTTTGATACTATTGCCATTAGTGATTCTGCTTATCGATTAGATTCTTTAATAATAATAACAATAATAATAATAATAAGAAGAATCTTTTTGTTGAAAATTAAGACACAATTTTGACCACCTTTGCCCCCTGTTTGCCATGACTTTTGATTCTTTGGCATCATGTCTGCTGACTGACCCTGATGAGATTGTGATGTCCTTCATTTGCAAAGCATGCAGAACAAAGTGGAAGGAACTGATAAGCAAAAGACTAATGTTGATTCCTTGAGGGATTTGTTATCGATTCTCAACTGGAATTTGTTTTCAATTCCCATTCCTACACAAGGTAGTTGTGATTTAAGTTATTATACAGGTTTCATTTTAGGGAATAAATAGCCTATGAATTATATAAATACGCATGCTCTTCAAAAATACCTAGACCCACAGCATGCATAACCCCCGGAGGTCGACGCTATCGTATACGACAGCAAAGCACACTGTTCACAAAATATTTAAGAACTTTCCAACCGTTTATTGTCGCCACTTACCAATTGTTTTGATCAAAAGCTAACAACCTAGTCGTTCCGATGAGCCCTTCGGTGCGATCAAAGCTCTTCCACAGGCTGAGACATCTCTCCTGAAACATCAGTGTCTATTTGGAGACTTCATAAAAGTAATCCTTCATGATAAATCCAAAAGTTAGGTCTTCTAGGTATATTATTTAATCCAATTTCTGTATCAAAAAACGTAAGCACAGTAGATAGTCGCCATCTTGTTGTCACCCGAATGTAGTTGATCTACTATTTCCTGTGTCTTCTGACAAAAATATAATAAAACATGTTATATATTTACCTATGTCCATTTGGGTTTTATTTCAAATCGTGCGCCTAGTGCGCACAGATAATTCCTATGGATTTATAAACATTATTTCATTTTTACACATATTATGACAGGATATGATGTCAGGAGGGTTAGCCTGTCGGATGAACGAGCGCTCTGTCTCCCCTGGAGACACACAGTATCAGAGACACACAGGTAAACATGTTGTTGCAAGCAAAAAATAGGCTGTTTTGGCCATTGCAACCTGCAAAAAACGAGTGACTTTTTTTTGTAAATATGATTGTAAATAGTTTGTTGTGTGTGATAGCGTTTATTTCTTGGTTCTAACTTATAAAGAAGACTTGAAAAAACATTTTTCTGTTGTCAAAAGTGTTCATCCATACTCTGCTGGATTTTTTAGTGATGAATTCTGATTCAATTATCGTTTTTTTTCTATTCTTTGGTCTTAATGGTCGTATTACTATTTACACATTCAAGTAACACTCCTACAGCATACATATTCAGATAGCCCAGCTTGTCCTGAAACAAACAAGGTCTAATACATGCTTATGCATCATAGGGTTGAGGTTTTACATACATTATAACACAACATTTCCAGGCACCCCAAAAACAGGAAAAAATAGCTTAGACCTCAGAGGGTTAAACAGCATAAACTGAGCCAAATATCTTTGCAAGTGTCAGATTTCACCAAGTTAATATCCTGGAAATGCTTTAAAAACTACACAGCACTCGGAAACTGCAAACCTCCTCCAAGGTAGCTCACATATTGCTGTTACACCTACAAGCCAAACCAAATCATTTTTAAGTTGGGCCATTATCGACATCAACATTTCAGCAGAATTTGTCTGAGGTACTAAAACGTGAATAGCCTAAGCAGTGAATGAACTTGGTCTAGCATAAATTTAAAAGTTTAGCAGAGCCACATAGCATCTTACTAAATGCTAACACACACCATCTGTGCTTCAGTTCAACTCTGCAGGCGGAGCTCTGAACTCTTGCTGCCTCTTGAAACATGACCACTCGCTCACTGATCCAGAATGTACTACGCTCTTCTTTTGCCAATAAGTTAAGAAACGAACTTTGCTCACCAAAATTGTGAGTGTTAGATACATGCTGATCATTAAACATGTTCAGGCACAGCACTGATTAATCTGACTCTAAGTTAAATGTTTCTGCCTTTTAATGGAGGGATTATTAAGATGACCAGTTATTTTGCCTTTGACAAAATGGTAAATCTGATCAGAGATACTCATGAAAAGGTTTCAGATTGTTCTGAACCCTTGTCACTGTTAATGACACTTCTCTCTAAGAGTTTTAAGGTCTGTTTATAGGCTCTGCTGAACTGTGATGTGTGTATTTGGGGTATTTTGTTTCACCAAATCAGTCATCTGCATGGACACACAACCACACTTCCTTGAAAAAGCCTAACACAGTGCTGGAAACAGTGATCAACCCTGTTGACAACTCTATATTTGTCCTGTAGATAAGGATGTACTGATATCTCAAACTTGCAAATTTGTACATATTCAATTTGTTTCATTGAGACAAAATCTATAGCAATACTTAGCAGTGTATTAGCTGATCTTACTTTTTAATCTGGTTTTGCTCGATTTCCTGCTGCTTAACAGAGGTTTACGCGGCAAGGTATTTTACTCATGGTGAATTCATGTTGTGTCTGGAATAAAAATAAAAAGAACTGATTAAAGATAAAATTAAATTCACAAATAAATCTGGAATATCTAAATCCAGCAACATTTGGCATTATACAAATTGAGATTAATTGATTGATTTTGTCATTTGACACAGATAAAGAGGCAACTAAGCAAGAAAAGGAATCACATCTATAGTTAGTGACTTTGAATAAGTAAAAATCATCAGTATACATTTTAACTGAATTCCGCTCTCTTTTGTAAAGATTTGTTGAAGATAAATCATAGAGTAACCCAATGGTTTAATGAATATAAATCTGTGATTTATATGTTCATTACATTCTATACATTGTTCATCAAACATATCAGTTTGATATGCACAATGAATCCAATATTTTACATTAAGGTGACCTAAGACAATTTTAAATAGTAACTTTGAAATTACACATTTTTTCAGTGGCTACTCCATCCTGTATGGAGATATTTGCCAGTAATCTTGATTTTGTTTAACCCTAGTGCCATGCAATGGTTCAAGTATATTAAAACTTGCAAATGATAAAAATCAATCAGTCAATTTGTCTTTCTTTATTTTTATAGTGCTAAATAATAGCAAATGTTATCTCAAGACATTTAACATAAGAGTATGTCAATAGAAATACTGTTTGTTTAAAATTATATATATCATTATAACTATACTAAGTTGCTGGGGGGGGGTTTTCCATGCAGAGCCGACTCTAGTGGTATGAACCAAAATGTGTCATACAGCAAAAATGCTGGAATCAGCCCATTTCTGTTGGCTCTGTCAACCCTTGACCTTGAAAAGAAGCGTAACAGAAAAAACAGTCTACTGCAGTCTGTATTTACAGAAACTAAGAGGTGCCTTAAATGACTTATCACATTTAAAAACAAGGCTATCCTCCTTGAAATTCCAGGTTAGCACGAACCGCACACCAGCACTGTGTTTGGCTGTTTTTGGGTAAAAAGCAGACAATATTAAGATATGATATTTTAAACCCTGTTCCTTTTGGCTTGGCCCCACCCGCTGTGGTGTGGCCCCGCCCCTCATGTGATGACATCTGGCTGCTCCAGGCCTCAAAGGTCAGATCAACTGGCATCCAGACTCCTTCTGCACGCTCCTCCTGAACCACTGACTGAGTTTAACCTCACTCTCTGATCTACCAGGGACAAATATCACCTGAATGCTGTTGGGAAATCCCTTTTCTGTCTTTTTTCTCCTTCTAACGACTGACTTCTTTCACTTTCTATGCACACTGATGGTAGAATAATGCACTTCCTACAAGTAAGCACCTTTGACTTTAAAGAATTATGATGAAAACAGATCACGCACTTGTGATTCTTAAACTCATTTTACTTTTTTTGCACAATTAGCATGACATCTTGTTCACCTGTAAGTCAAACCTAACACCCAAATTTGTCATGAATTTAGTGTCAAAAGATTAAGCACAAAAAAAAACACACCATGTAGCTAACACACGCTAACAGTTTAATCATTGTTTTGTGTTTCAGTCTTTGATTTTAATTGTGTTAAAATTTAAATTTATTCTCTGAACAAAGTCAGAAAAGGATTCAAAGATGTTTTCAGTAATTGCATTACAAGTTTGAGAATTTGTTAAAACTTCTCAGAGAGTTTTCTGTAAAGTGTCCCTGAGCCCCCTGGTGGTCACTTGTTAAATAACATGTCTTAGGGTGCTTTCACACCGAAAGTAACAAATTTTGTCCAGACTAAACAATTTCTGGTTGGTTTTTTGGAAAGTTCAGGTTTGTTTGGGGTGGTGTGAAAGTACACACAACCTTTTGACCAAAGAACCGAATTCTGGTCTGCCAACAATTGGGGGTCTAAGTTTGCGGTGGGAATTAATGCAATCCAAACCAAACTAGAAAGCACTAGGAGAGCACAAACTCTGCCAAGGTAGCTCACATATTGCTGTTACATCTATAAGCAATCGTTTCATAATAAAGTTACCATCATAATATGATTCCTTGACCCTGAAAACCCACACCAAGCACCCAGAGTCATGTTGATATCATTATTAGACAGTTAATGAGCAAAAACGATTGTTAGCTAATGGCAGTTATCTGGATCACCACCAAAACCTGATCATTTTTAAGTTGGGCCATCACCAACATTTCCTGAAAATTTTAGCAAAATGTGTCCAATAGTTTTTGGGTAATTGTGCTAACAAACAAACAGACAAAAAAATATACGCTGGCAAAAAAATAGCCTCCTTTCCTGAGGTAACGAAGACCAAACATGGCAAGTGAACCAAAAGGGAGAGAGTTGTGGCTTGGATTTGAACAAGTATCAAAACAGTAAGCAAGCCAACTATGCATTTACTGACAATATGAAGCATAGTGCAGCCAATGTTAGCATTGGTAGCACAACCAGGCTTCAGTCTACTAAACAGGTTGACGTTTACAAATCCTTGCAGGATATGTTTACACATAACTCCAGTCAACATGGAGGTACCTACCGCTGCACCCCATGTGCAGCTTTATCTTTAATTTATGACGCAGAATCATTCCGAACTGCCTTACAGCCAAACAATTTTCGTACTGGGAGCTGGTGGTGTATTTCCAGGTTATAGTGCAACAATGGATGTCAGGAACAAAGACCGCAGCTACTGCCCCAACTCGTGGCGGGACCCTAGATTACACATTTGACAAGCTTTGGTCTGCCTGACAAAGAGCCAAGCTAAGCCAAATGAAAACTGAACAATTGTGCAAGTTTAACCCCCAAACTGTGCCAAGTCCGCTGAACTTTAGGTGTGAAAGCAACCTGAGAGGACTTTAATTTGTCCAGGGTTAGTCTACTGTCCTATTGCCAAAATGCATTAAGTTGTGGCCATTTTATGTCAAAGTACAAGTAAGGCCTTTGAGGTTCACTTCCTGACACGAGGACAACAATAAGTGTTTATAAATTTTTCCAGACAAGTGAGTTCCAGGGGATCTCTTAACAGTTGTGATAATCTGCAGATAGACTGGCACAAAGTTGCAGTTTAATTTACAATACAAGCAGATAAGCTAATGTTTGAATATAGACACTATTCCGTTAGATAGTTCACTACGCCGTGGACAAATATCAGTGTGCAGTTTGGCTTTTGTTAATGCCTCCTGCTTGCACAGAAACTATCTACAGGGTTCTAGTCAGACTGGTTCTGTGCTGATGCTTGCTCTGTCTAAATCTGGTCTTCTTCCTTTTTTGCCCTGTGCTGTCATCCCGGTTCTGCTTATCGGGATTTCTTGGATTCCTAGGTCCTCCAGGTTAGACTTGAATGATTTGATGGTCTTTTAAATTCTGGTACAGAATCCATTTGTCCAAAAACATGTTCTAACCACTCTGTACTCCACAGGCAAGGCTGGAAACTCAACCCCTCAGACAATAGACCTAATACTGACATAAAGAAAATAGTCATGATGCTCTATATATATACCTTTCATCTTTGTGTGTTTAAATCATGTTGACCTGACTTAATATTTTCAATCTGATTTGATTTTGTTCTGTTTGTTCTCTCAGTGTTTTTGTGTTTTTTCTGTTTTTTTTTTGTGGTGTATTTAAGTTTTTACATAACAGCTGTATAAATATGATTTGGGATGAAGTCTAAACTTGGCAAAGCCATTACCTGTGATTTGAGCAGGCTGAAAATTGTGCATTATGCAGACGACTCACTGCTTTTCTTGTTGAATAAATGTACCTGGCTGGTGTAACAATGTAAAAACAAGGCTTGGGTCAGTTAAGTTTTCTCTTTAGAGTCTAAAATGTATTTTTGTTCCTCAGATTATTTTGAAAAAGACAAAAAGTAATAGCCTGTATCAAGAGATGATAACCGTTTTTATGGTAGGATTTCAATCTCCTGTAAAATACTTGCAGAAATTGAATATCAGTAAATTATTTCAATGTAACAGAGTTAAATTGCATTGTTTTTGTTTTCTTTTTGTTGTTGTTGTTATAAATATTTTAGGAACCCCCCCTAAACACTGTATTGTGTATATTGCAGGATTATGCTGCCAGCTTTCGATAGATTTATTCTTTAATGGTTCACTTATGTTTGAAGTAGAGGATGTTTTAATTTTGATACTTTGCAATACTACCTGTCATCAGTACAATTAAGTACATTTTGTTTTAAACATGCTATCATAAAAGCATCAAAGTATCGAAGATGAGGAAACCCTGGTGAAGAAGTCTTTCCAATGAATGCATGGAAAACTGAAACCCTTTTGATTCTGTTGTTATTAATCTCGTACCAGTTTTCTACACTTCTGTACCTGATTTTATGCTTTTAATGTCCAAAGGTGCACCTGGCCCAGAGGGCCCTCGTGGTCCCCCAGGATCAGGCGGGATCAGAGGAGAGAAAGGTATCCCTGGTGCTCCAGGCCAGCCAGGCCTCCCCGGACAGAAAGGAGACTCTGGCGTTCCTGGGTTCCCAGTGAGATCATTTTGTTAAACTTGATCTATTTTGTTTTGTTTGCATTGTCAGATCGAAACAAGAAGTAAAAGAATGTGTTCCCCCCCCTTATAGGGCCCCTCTGGTCTTCCTGGTGGACCTGGTATCAAGGGAGACATAGGTCTTCCTGGTGTTCCTGGATTCCCTGGTTAGTCCACAAATGGACTCTTTCTCAGATTCAAAGATGTTCTTGTATGTTATAAAGTCCTCCATTGACAAATCCAATAATTTTGATTTTTTTTCTTTGTTTGCTCCAGGACCAAAAGGTGACTCTGGACTCCCAGGTGGTAGTGGGCTTCCAGGAGATCCTGGAGATCTTGGACCTCCTGGTGAGTGAACTACTTTTTTTGTCCAACTCTTAGGTGGTGTTTACACGACTCCGTTTTCGGTGAATCCGAAGAGTTTTCATTGCGTTTCAGCCTCCCGTTTACATGAGAACAGGTGCCTGGAGCGCCTGAATCTGCAAACTTTTGAAACCAGGGTCCAAGGTGGAGGGTTTTCAAAACGCTCCGCCACCCGGTCTCATGTAAACACGATCCAGCATTTCAGGGGGAAACGCTGACATCACCACATGCGCAGTACTCTTTCACATAAAGGCTGCGCGCTCATACCAAGAACAACAACAGCTTCGGCCGTCTCCCGAGTAACATGTGTGCTGCTTCCCGTGCTTGGTTTGTTATCCAGACAAAACTATGCAGACAGATTTGTTGTCCCGACAGATTTGTTGTCCAGACTCCTGCGTCTTCGTGCGTCCACTCGCCATTGTTGTTTGTGGAAATTTTTTCTTCTTCGTAAGTGTGTTGTAACTGCGCTGTTTCTCTGCAAGCCTACATCACCATCTACTGGACTGGCATGCACACTACAGCGTTTTCAGTCGTTCTAGAGTCTCCGTCTGAACGCAGATCGTTTTTAAAGATGCAAAAGAAAAACCTTTGCGTTTCTGGAGGAAACGGAGTCGTGTAAACAGCCTCTTAATCCAAATAGGCAGTAATTCAACTGTATCCCCCTTATTATGAAGTTCTTTTCTTTTCATTTATCCTCAAGGCCCTCCTGGTGACCCTGGTGTACCACCGACTCCCATTGTTGTGAAAGGAGAGAGGGGACCCCCTGGCCCTCAGGGACTAAATGGTGCTCGGGGACCCCCTGGTTCTCCCGGGCGTGAGGGACTTCCAGGTAAGTGGATATGGAGTTTTAAGGATCATTGCAGAGTCTTGAGAGTTGGCACTATGTTTATGATAAGTCAGATTTATGTATTTATGCCTCCTGCAGAAGTTTTTAGCTTGAGATTCGTTTAAATTCTTTGATTACCTGTCAGAGTTTTTTAACTATCATATAATCCTAATATAATCTAACAGTTAACCCCACGCTTCTCTTTCAGGCCCTGCTGGTGAACCTGGAGATCCTGGTCCTGAGGGACCTCCTGGCTTTAGTGGCCCACCTGGCAGGAAGGGAGACACTGGACCTGCTGGTCAGCCTGGTAAGTAAGCAGCCTACAAAAGGGCTGGCCTGTGCCTTTGTCATGATGCAGCTGTGGGAGCAACTCAGGGGCAAGTGTCTTGCCCCAGGACACATCACCATGTGACAGCCGGAGCTGGGCTCGAACCTGCAACCTTCTCATTACTGATCAAGCCCACTATCAGACTGCACCACCACATCCCTAAATAGTTGTGATACTACCAGACTACGTATACAAGGGTCCAATAAACTCCTTTACTCTGATTTCAGGTCAGCGTGGTTACCCTGGGCCTCCTGGTTCAGATGGTCCCCAGGGTCCTCAAGGTCTACCAGGATCTGTCTCTGCTGCTCACGGCTTCCTCATCACCAGACACAGCCAGGGCCAGGATGTTCCTTTCTGTCCTGAAGGAACAAACCTCATCTATGACGGATACTCGCTGCTCTACGTGCAGGGCAATGAAAGGGCACATGGACAGGACCTTGGTATGTAAGACTTTTGTGTCACTGGAAGCTATCGTAAATCACAACCAACTTCATTTAAGTAATCCTCTTGACTTTTCCTCACAGGCACGGCTGGTAGCTGCTTGCGCAGGTTCAGCACCATGCCCTTCATGTTCTGCAACATCAACAACGTATGCAACTTCGCCTCTCGTAATGACTACTCCTACTGGCTGTCAACACCTGAGCCCATGCCAATGTCCATGGCGCCCATCACCGGGGAGAGCATCAAGCCATACATCAGCAGGTTAGAACTGGGGATGTCATGAAGAGGGAAGAATCTGGCTCCATGTGGAGTGCTGCAAAGGTCTAAGTGTGATATCTTTGTGTGTTTCAGGTGTGCAGTATGTGAAGCTCCAGCCATGGTGATTGCAGTCCACAGTCAGACCATCCAGATTCCAGTTTGCCCGTCAAAATGGGAAGCCCTGTGGATCGGATACTCCTTCATGATGGTAGGCCATTCTTTGAAAAATACAGTTCTGCTTGTGTCTAGTCCCTTAATGATGTCATTGGGGTATATGCCACCGTCACCAGGTTGGAGAGACCCCCTTGAGCCAGGTTTTAGTCCAGCCTACATTCAGCGCCAGTGGAAGGAATAAGTATAGCTATGTCTGTGCAGCCCAAGTCAACATTAGAGCACAGAGCTGGAAAGTGACATCCATATCCACTATTTGAGCTCAGACATACTGTAGCTCACAATCATTACCTCCACCAAGAGGTTATGTTTTCTCCGGCTTGTTTGTTTGTTTGTTAGCACAATTACCCAAAAACTACTGGACAGATTGTGCTGAAATTTCCAGAAGGTGTTGGTAATGGCCCAAGTAAAAAATGCTTTGATTTTGGTGGTGATCCAGATAACCACCATTAGCAAATGATCATTTTTGCTCATTAACTGTCTAACTAATAATGATATCAGCATTATTCTGAGTGCTAGGTGTGGGTTTTCAGGGTCAAGGAACCATATTGTGATGGTAACTTTATCATGGAACTACTTCTTACAGATGTAACGGCAATATGTGAGCTACCTTAGCGGAGGTTTGTGCTCTCGAAGTGCTTTCTAGTTATACCTATGTCTCTGCAGCCAAGTCAACATTAGAGCACAGAGCTCTAATCCATTATTTGCGATGGCCATGCTGTAGCTCAGAATCATTTATCATGTTAAAACAGTGCATTCTGAGTTGGGCTGAAACTGAGGGGTTAGTACAACACCTGAGTGAAATTGTATTTTATAACAACATTATTACGACATATTGTCACACATTAAAGGGTATGCATCATGCACTAAGGGGTTCAATTCGTATGGCACTGGGGTAGAGACTATTTTTAAACCTTGTCATAGGATTTATTTTTGAGTTTCTGCAGTGCTAAACATCCCCCTGCCTTCCCCCACAGCACACCAGTGCAGGTGCAGAAGGCTCCGGTCAGGCTCTGGCCTCCCCCGGTTCCTGTCTGGAGGAGTTCCGCAGCGCTCCCTTCATCGAGTGCCACGGTAGAGGGACCTGCAACTACTACGGCAACTCCTACAGCTTCTGGCTAGCCACTGTGGAGCCCAGTGAGATGTTCAGGTATGGATAGTGCGTTTAAAACAAAATGAATACATGTATAAGGCTTTTGGGTTCTCAGTTTCTTTTTCTTGGAATAATCTACAGACTGAATTTAAGCTGCAAAACATGGTGTCTCTAAATGTTTTTAAATCTGCAGTGAAAACTTTGGAATCTAAACTTTCTGAAAGTCAAATTGATGACAATTGTTTGCTCACTTCATTCTTACTGTACGAGTCTGAGTGGCTGTTTGATGAAACTGTGCGTTGCTGCCTTCTTGGTCAGGTCTCCCTTAAAAAAGAGATCCGATGATTTCAATGGGACAAACCTGATTGAATAAAGGTTTAATAAATGATTAAAAAATGGCCTTTTACTGACCAGTAATGCAGTGTAAAATATTGTATAGATGCCAAGAGAATAATAATAAAAAAAGAAATAAAACAAATTACAATTCCTAAACACTTAAAATATTTTGCTTGAAATTAAAAAAGATGTAAAACAAGAAGAGATACTCCTACCAGTAAAAGAAGAAAAATAACTTATGGATAAATTCATGAAATTCACTGATAAAGTCATGAATGAAAAACTAGAGATATACATTGTTCTCAAAGGCACAACAGGTACAGAGTAGTGCAGGAATGAGACGAAGAGCGCAGAGGACAGATAGTATTTTGGCACTCCTGTTTCTCAAGGCTGAAAATTTATTTATTTACTTATTATTTGATGTGGACATCACAATTACATTGGACAAACCAGATGCATTGTTTGAGTGGTTAAGCACATGTGCTTATTCACAAAACTTGTTCACAGGCTGCATTTGAAATGATGAAATAAAAGTAATTAGTAAAGAAAGATAAAAATGCAGTGTACAATACCATTACAATAGTACAAGTGAAGCCGTTTTTCAGATTAGATGCATACATAAGCTACAAAGCAAAGGTAACATGGTCAAGCAATCAACCAGTTAAAACTATTCATATAAGACTTTAGAATAGACTTTTGGATAAATTCCTAAAATAAGGTCTGTGGTGAACAAATACAGACTTGATTCAAGGATTTATTCAAGGATTTCTTAACAGTGCGAGATGGGGCAGTTTCCCACAGTTTGGGAATAACTGAAGTCGCAGGGGAATCACTCTCATAGATCCCCACTATCATCAACATCGTCTGTTTTGATTCAAGGCTCTCTGCTTCCAAGTTTTGTGCCTCTGAGAACATGGCTTTTTTATCATTTTAATAGAATATCAAATTTTAATGTGTAATCAAGCATCCTTGAAAATTTAGCGAGAAGACCATCTCGAATTTTAGAAAAAAAATCATTCTAAAACAGTTTATTTTACAAAAATAAGATGATTTCTTCTGGCTTTGCGGCTGTGGGAGTAAAGCAATTTTGTTGGCTTTGAATGGGAAAAACTTTACTGGATGAGTTATGTATTACATCATAAATGATCGTCTAATGCCCATCCAGTTTATGAGCACCTTAACTGCAGATATTTAAAAAAAAATGTGCAAAAATCAGTCCAAAGATTTTTAGGTGGTTGATCATGCAAGATCATAAATATCAGATGAAGAAAGTTTTGTTAATTTGTGTTCCCTGTGGCTCTAAAGTAAAATAAACTTAAAGCAAGTCTACAAGGGTGGGTTTTGGTTCATTAGCCTGTTAATAGCAATTTCCATCATGTGTTAGCATCAAGCTAACAAACTAAAACATCCCTGTCCATCTGTTTGGACTTTATCCTGTCCTAAAATATATGCCATCGTTAATTTATTATCTTATTTAATGTTTATTTGTGTAGGGACAGTATGAAGCAAGAGAATGTTGCCGCACACTACAGCAGTTATAGGCTGAGCTAATTTGCAATGACTGTCCCTAGTCGGGCCTTTAAAGACATAATCTTTCTACATCGTAGAGTAAAAATGTTTTTTGTGTTTCCACAGTTTTCAGTCTTTTTAAAATCACCTTTACTCTGTGTCTTTACAGGAAACCACAGTCAGAGACTCTGAAAGCGGGTAACCTACGAACACGAGTGAGCCGCTGCGTAGTCTGCATGAAGAGGACGTAACGGCAGCCAGCAGAGAGACCCACCGATTGCCGGGAACGCCTGATCAATAGCAACAGATGATTGGATGACGGGGGACAAGTGGGGGGGTGGTTGTCACTGCGATGGATAATCTGTCGACAAAGTGGAATTCCAATGGTGCATTGTCTTCCGGAGAAACAAACTAAACAATGGTGCTACTGTGCAACACAGCTTAAAAAAAAAAAAAGAAACAAAACTGACATAAATAAATCTTACATTTAGTCTTTGTTTTTCTTCAGAAGTACCTCAAAATGAAAGCAGAAAAAAATCCACTAAATGGTGCCATGATGGATGTGCGACGACTAAAGTGCATTTCCTTTTTTTCCCTAAAGGATCCTTGTTTCCTTCCCCCTTCTTTTTTTTTAATCACTTCTGATGGTGCAGAAAATGTGATAGCGCACATCCATTTCTAAACAGAAGTGATCCTTTGTTTTCTTTTTTAACCTTTGGCCTTATTGATGAGAAGTGGATGGTCTCGTTGGTTACCAAATCGGCACTTTGACTTCGGAACATCCAAGATGAGAGATGCACTGACGATGAGCTTTCCTTTTAGTGAGACTGACTGCCTTTTTTTATAACAAGCTTCTCATTCACGCGCTCTTCCTCTCTTCTTTCTCCGTCATTTTTCTGTCGTTTTTTTTAACGTGACATTTGGTGGTACTAACCCTGCTGTAGCCCGCCCCTAACCCTCAGCCTTCACCTTCTTTCTCTTCCTTTTTTTTGTAAGTAATAAAATGTGTATATTGTGTAAAACACTTTGTTTTTAGCGTATTAGGTCCTGAATCGGTACCAGCTGTTTGTTCTAAGACGATTTCCAGGTTCTTTTGAGCTCACATACACGCACGCATCTCCACACAAATATATACAGACATACATTCACTGCAACGCTCACTGACACACTCCACTCAGATATTGTACAAAGTAAGGCTTTTATGAATGAAACAGTATTTTATATATAATAAATATATATTTGAAAAAAGAGGATATAAACTTTATTCGGCTGTGGGGAGATTGTTCGCTGTTTTTATTAACACAGGTCAGGCATTTCAAAATAAACGCAAACTACTGAGCACATACAGAGCCATGTTCCTCGACGACAGTCTTGTATTATATAAAGATGCCTTAAATCTTTTGTATTCAATTTGTAGGATTAATAAATTTGACAAAGGGGATTTGCTAGCTAGTCTAATAAATGGGGAATGTGTGATATTCGTGCATAAAAAAGGATTTGGATGTCTCCTTAATTAGAAAAACGCATTTTTTAAATGTCTTTTAACATTTCCAGGTGCTGGGCTTTGCTATTAATAGAGGTTTTTTAGCCTCTAACACCTTCAAATCCACTTTTCTCTGGCTTGAATCTGTATCCAAAATGAATGCTCAATCCTGTTTGAACGCAGGTTAAAGTGTCTGTACCTTGAATTCAGGTATGATGGTCTCCGCGGCCTTGCCTGACGTACTGTAAGTCTACAAGAGCTGTTTTTAGGGGGAAAAGAAATGTTTTATTTCCTGTGATTTTTATTGTTATTTTTATTTTCCAAAACTTGCTTTTACAAATTCTAATTTTGTCAGCCTGGGGTGCGATTAAAAATGTGTATTTGTTTTTATTTTCTTTTTTTTTGTTTATTTTTCATGTTATGTTATCCAGAAGTTGTTATAAACTTTTAAGACTGAAATAAATACTATGTCCAAAGTGTTGTGTGCTGACAATGTTTGTCATCATTAAAGATTCAGTGTGTATCCAGGTGGCAACTGGACTGGTTCAGGTTCTTGAAGATGCTGTGCCATAAATTTAACAAGTCTTTTCTTGGTTTATCAGACTTCTATCCTTGTAAAGACTTGTGCTTGATATGTTTTACTGATATGCTCGTAAAGACACTTGCTAATTTTTTTCCATCTTTGTGGGAACTCAAAAAAGTCTTTCCTGTCTTTACCTCAATAACAAGGTTCAAGATTTCACACTCATGCTTGTTTCTGTATCTTTGTAAAGACTCATACTTGATATTCTGTTCCTTTATGGGGACATACAGTTACATTATTGCCAGTATTGGAACTTACAGTATAAGTACTTGTCTTTCCATGCTTGTAAAGAAACTTTCTATTTTTGTTCCATCTTTCTAGGAACTCCATGTCTTTTGGACTATTGCAAGTTTGTCATACATGTGTGGTCTCACACTCGTACATGTTTTTCTATGCTAGTCAAGACTCATGCTTGATATTGATACCTAAATGGGGACATGAGAAAGTGTTTGTCCAAATGTTGTTGGAACACATAAGTACTTGTTTTTCTATGCTTATAAAGGCATATCATTTTTTTTTTCATATTTTTGGGGACACACAACAGTTTCTATTAAATTTTTCTGGGTTCAGTCCCTAAATGTTGGTTGAACCACACTAAGGCTGACATACACACAGAATATTTACGCAAAGTCATACAATTTTTAATTTTTTTCCTTTGGAAAGTTGCTCTTCCTTCCTTGTGGGGACACATTTTCTTTCTCATGTTTGTGAAAATTCAATATTTGGGGGGAGGGGTGTCATATATATACTGGTCGTCTGTTTACATAAAAAATATCTAATTTTTTACATCTTTTTTTATGGGAATCAAGACAGCACTGTTTTTCTTCTCTTGGCCAAAAAGGTTTTCACATCACATTGTTTTGTCACATTTACTCCTAAATGCTTTTAGAATTACTTCAGGGCCTACATGCAAATACATTAATTTATTTTTGAGATCAGAAAAAAGCACAAATTTCAACACTTGTCCCTTCTACTATGTGGGGACACACGTTTAATAGACAAACAGCTTTTCTCTCAGTTTTTTTCAATCGAAATATTAACCTTCTAACTTTCTGGAAATATTTTTTTATACTTGCATGGACATTTTACAGAGGAGAGGTAGCACACAAACAGGTTTCCTGTCCTGATGAGACATCATTAAAATGTCCTCTTCCTTCTGGGTTAGGTATAATCTTTATGGAAACTCAAAATAATGTTTTCAGATAATACATGCACAAAGTTTTATCTGTTATTGTGGGCACTCACATGGACGATTCTTTCTATCCTAGTCAAGACACTTATTCATTATTTTCTTTCTTTATGGGGATGCATGAAGGAAAACTTTTTCCATTCTTATAGTGACATTTTTGTATTACTTATCTTTTTGAATAATTTTTCCTGTTATTTTCCCATTTTTGTCAGAGGTCTCACAAACAGACACATGTAAGTACTGATCTGTCTTTGTTTCTGAGATAACCTGAAATCATCTTTTTTAAATTTCAGGTGTTATTTTAATTTTTTTTATTCATTGCAGTGACTCACAAAAAAATCTCTCATTTTTTGTGGAGATGTTGGAGCAAGTTGCCATCTTTTGGTCACATATAACATCACTCAAATGTTTGTGGAGTTGAAGACAGATATTTCTTAATTTTCCAGTCATGAACTTAACCAGAGAGTGGACCCAAAGGCAAGACTCTAGTTGGAGAAAAAAAACGCTGTTTAATAACATGTCAGGTTTGGTACACAGAATATCAGTCAGGCAAGGCAGAGGAATCCAAAAAACCTGAGGCAAAAGGCGAGGTCCAAAAAACAAAACAGTGTCAGAACAAACGTGGTAACAAGACTAGAAGAGAGTGCTGGATCGTGACTGTGAGGTACAACAAACTGACGACGAGACAGGGAGCGACAAGGGGTTAATTACATGAGGTAATGGGGAGTTATAAACACATTTGTGGGAGGGTACAATCAGGAGCAAGTGCACACATGATGGGTGGAAGTGACGGGAAACAAACCTGAAACAGAGACAGGGGTGAGTGACTTCAAAATAAAACAGGAACTACAAGACACGAAACATGAGGAATAACTAAAAAACGACAGACATGACATTTCCAGAGACACTTGTTTCCCTTATTTTGTCACGTCTTCTGTTTTTTAAGTGCTCCCTAAAAAGCAAGACATTTACATCAATTTCCTTTTTATAGGAATAGCAGCACTTCTCTTGATTCAATTAGGATTTTGATCCTCTGTTTTTTCAATAAAAAATAACTTAAGATGCCCGACAAATAAATGTAATCTTTTGGTATAACTTCTCCAAACCAAACAGAAGAAAGATAGAGGCTCTACTCATCCTAACATTGTTAGAACGTATTTCTATTTATGGGTGAAACAGGAGCTAAAGCACACCCTTCTAATGCTGGAACCTCCTCTTACTGGAAATGTTGCAACAAGCATACCCTCTCCCTCCTCCTTCCTGCCTTGGAGCACAACCAATCCCGTCAGTCCAGAGTCCTGCTTCCTTCCTCGATCTGCCACTGCAGGGATGGTCTGTCAACATGCTGGTGAGTGCAGGAGCTGACAGTCCTTAGTCAGTGAAGATCAGCAAATTTACATGGGGGACAGGAACTTCATTTTTGCACTTTGGTTGGAGCTGAGTTAGAAGTGAAATGGCAAAACGAAGAGATCAATAAGGACAGAAAAAACAGCGTTTATCTCTAAGGTCTTTGTGGAAAGGTCTGTCCTGGAGAAAACACTGACGTAGTGGATTAGCTCATGGAGGACCGATGTGGAGCGTCTTCAGGGCCTGCAGATATGGCTCATGACGGAAGATCGGATGTCAAAAACACTCAGGAGAGTCTTCAAACTGAGGTGTTACCAGATAATGTGGAGGCTTCAAACCAACGAGAACCAAAGACCAGAGCTGAGTTTTTGAGATACTGCTGCCAGATAACCCTGGATCCAAACACAGTCAACAATAGTCTGAAATTATCCGAAGGGAATAAAAAAGCATCAAGAGCAGGAGAAGATCAGGAGTATCCAAGTCACCCTGACAGATTTATCGATGGGTCACAGGTCATGAGTAAGGAGAGTCTCACTGGACGTCATTATTTCGAGGTGGAGAGAAGTGGTGGATCTCTCTCTGTTGCCGTCTCGTACAAGGACATCAGCAGAACGGGAACTGAGAGCATATTTGGATTCAATGAAGGCTCCTGGGCGTTAGATTGTTTCGACAACCGATTTGTTGTCAGGCATGTGTATATCACAGCTGCCAGGCCCCACACAATGTCCTCAAGAGTGGGGGTGTACCTGGATCATGGTGCAGGTGTTCTCTCCTTCTATGATGTTTCTGAAACCATGATTCTCCTCCACACTGTCCAAACCAAATTCACTCAGCCACTGCATGCTGGACTTTGGGTTTATGGTATCAATACTGTTGCTTTACTGTGCTGAAGCATCAGGCATCAGGAAAAGGCCAAAAGGTGCCAAGAATACCTCTCCCAACAATGAAGCTTGATACTAGGCAGAATGGATTCATGCTTTCATGAGGTTTACGTCAAATTCTGACCCTACCATCTGAATGTCGTAGCAGAAACGGACTCATCAGAACAGGCAACTTTGTCTAAATCTTATAACGTCCAATCCTGGAGTGTATTGTGGCCTCAGTTTCCTGTTCTTACAAAAACAAAAGCTTTTTACCATCTGCTGTCTCCATCCTCAACAAAGCAACCAACTGAATAATGTGTCTCTTGTGATGTAAATATGTGTTCTATGTTTCCTAAATGTATGTCTATTCTCGATTGACAGCCTGTGAAAACGAATTTCCCACTGGTATCTATCTATCTATCTATCTATCTATCTATCTATCTATCTTGTGAAGTCAGCAATGTTCTTCTGGTCACAACAAGGTTATCTGAATTATTGTTTAATTTCTATCATCTTGCACAACTTTGTTGCAGTCCTCTAACTTCTGGCATCAATTTTGTATCATTACCTCTACCAAGCAGGTAATGATTTTGCCGGCGTATATTTGTTTGTCTGTTTGCTTGTTAGCAAGAGTTCGCTAAAACTACTTGACAGATGTTGTTGAAATTTTCAGGAGATGTTGGTAACGGCCCAACTTTAAAATGATTGGATTTTGGTGGTGATCCAGAAGACCGCCATTAGCGAATGATCATTTTTGCTCAATGAATGTCTAACTAATAATGATATCAACATGATTCTGAGTGCTAGGTGTGGCTTTTCAGGGTCAAGGAAACATATTATGATGGTAACTTTATCATGGAACTATTGCTCATAGATGTCACAGCAATATGTGAGCTACCTTGGCAGGGGTTTGCGCTCACTGAGTGCTTTCTAGTTCTAAAACGTGATATTGAAAAATGTTAAATATTGGATATTTCAACTACCTTATCAGTTGAAAGTCAATTTGGTCAATTAGCAACTGTTAAAAATTGATGAAAGACTAACATTTATCAAAACTGTGTGTAAAAGGATGCAGCTTATGTCAATATTTCTGTTGATATCATTTTGAAGAAGAAAGCGCAAACCTTCGAAAAGGTAGCTCACATATTGCTATCTATAAGCAATAGTTCACGATAAAGTTACCATCATAATATGATTCCACGACCCTGAAAACCCACACCTAGCACTCAGAATCATATTGATATCATTATTAGTTAGACAGTTATTAATTTCAGCAATGTCTGTCCAACAGTTTTTGCGTAATCCTGCTAAGAATAGACAAACAAACGCTGGCAAATACATAACCTCCTTGGCAGAGGTAATAACCAATAAATCAGTCATGATACTAATAATAAAGCTGATGAACTGATCACTGACGAGCACGTGCTTTTTCATTTATAGAAATGTTTTAGAGAAATGAATGGGACAGGGACAGGCTGATTGATAGTTTGAGTGATAGTTGTTTAAACTCTGCCTGAGACCAGCAGGTGGCAGCACAACTGCAGCTGAAGCAGCGCCTCGGTCTGATGGTAAAATGAGGTGAGGGTCTCCACAATGAACTCAGTACCACCCCTCAGGACCACCACAAAGAAACTCATGATCTACATTAGACATGAAATCTTCAAAATGTGAAAAATAAAAGTGAAAATTGATTTTACTGCTCAAGACCTTGATATGAAAGGACACTTTGTAACATAACTTAATGAATAAGAAAAAAACAACAAACAAAAATACAGAAATAACTAAATTGTGGTCAAAAATATACCAATTACAACCAGCTGACACTATGACCTCTTTTATTTCATTAACCACAAAAAAAATCATGTCTTTTCTCGTATTAATAATTTTTCTGTTTAATTTCTTCCTTTGTATTTATTTCTTTTATATCTTTGAATTGTTTGGTTCATTTAATTTTAATCTGTTAATAATTATTTCTTGTTTATTTGATTTTTGTTGTTGATTTTTTTCATTATTTTTAATAAGGTTTTAGTCTCATTATATTTTTATTCTCTTTTAATTATTTTTATTTCTCTTTTTTGCTCTGTGTTTTAGATATTTTTCAATTTATTTTGTTTTATTTCTTTTATCTGTTTTATTCCACTTTGGTGTCTTTGAACTATATTTAATTTAATGGTTATTCTGACCATTTTTAAGTCACTATTTAAAAAAAAAAAATGTTAAATGTGTTTTCTTTGACTTTACTTCCTGTGGCTGATTTTTTTTTTAACTTATTTGGTTACTTAACATTTTTGTGTATCTTAATTTTTATCCCATTCATGACTGTTAATGTCTTGATTTTTTGTTTTTGGTTTAATTTCTTTATTTGTGAAACTTTTAATTATTATCATGTCTAGTCTTCTTTTTTCCCAGTTGTTTAATTTTATTAATAATGAATCAAAAGTTGTTTTTTTTTTTTTACTATTTATGGTCACTTTTAAGTCATTTAAAAATCTCTATTGATTATTTTTGGGTTTTTATTTTTTTCAATTCATATTTAATGCTTATTGCCTTCAAATCACTTTCGTAACCCATTTCTATTATTGTTCATCTTCTTGTTGATTTCATCTCCATAATTCTTTATTATTCTCATATTGTTTTGTCTTTTGTTTTTTTTAAATATATTTCTTCACATTAAATAATGCTTTTTGTTGATTTGTATTTTATTGACTTTATTTCTTTTTCTTTACCTTTGCCAAGTAAGTTAAATTTTTTGATGGAGTTTGTAAGTTTCTTTGTGAACAGGAGAACTCAAAAAACTGATTTGGATTAAATTTTCTGGGAACGTTGGTCACGGCTCATGAAAGAAGTGAAAAGACTTTGGTGGTGAACCAAAGTGCTTTACAATAGATGGTAATTAAAAATAAATAAATAAAAACAATAAAAAGCAATAAAAGCAATAAGATCAATAAAAGCAGTAAAAACAATAAAAAGCAATAAAAGCAATAAAATACAATAAAACAGAATAAAAGTAAAAGTGTCACCACGCTACTAGATATTAAAAGCCACCCTAAATAAATATGTTTTCAGTCTAGATTTAAAAAAGCCCAGGTCAGAAATAAGACGCATTTCGGCGGGGAGCTTGTTCCAGAGCCTGGGAGCAGCAACAGAAAAGGCTCCATAACTCCGAAAGATTTCAACAGATTTTAATGACATTTTCAGGGAATGTTGGTCATGGCACAAGGAAGAAGTGACTACATTTTGGTGGTGATCGGAATTCAGAATATTTTTTTTTTTCAAGAAGCGGTTTTCAACATTTTTGACAATAACTCACCAACACTGTTGGAAATGTCTTGGTGGAGGTTTATGCTAAATTCTTTCATATCCTGATGATTGGATTAAATATGTTGTTTGTGTTTTTTTTTTCTTTAATATGCAAACATTTAACAAGACATACAAACGATTAAAGTAAAATTCGAACAGTACAGAGAAGATAATAAGACAATTACAAGAGACAAAAACAAAACAAAACAAATGAACAAACCATGAAAACAAAAACAAACAAAAAACAAGATAGTGATAGTCATAAGTATAAAAAGGTAAATAGGACAAGTAATAAAACACAAATGAGATAGGAGTGGGGGGTATCAGTCACAAGTGTTCATATGACAAAGAATACTGTTGCTTGAGTGTGTGGGCGAATAAAATGTATGTGGTTTAAGGGAAAAACTTTATGTAGAATAATAATGATAAAAAAAAATAAAATTGAAAAATAAAAATTTTGTTCTGATGTTTGTTCTTTCTTGTATGTCAGTTTGTTAACTGTTGTGTTTAAAGATGTTTAAAGACCAAAGCCAACACTGTCATTATTATTTCATTTTCTCTGTCATTGTCTTGTCTTTTTGCTCTATTTCACAAAATGCAGGCACCACACCTGAAGCTGCTTTCCCACCTTAAAGGCACCTCAGTTGATTTCTAAACTTCCCACTTTTAAACGTGTAGAAATCAACACATCAAACAATAACGGACTCAAGGGTGTAAAGACTGAGCTCCTCCAAGGGGTCAGAAAGCACCCTGTTTCCTTCTCGGTGTGGTAGCTGCTGCTTTTGTTTTGATTCTTAAGCCGTTGGTGGCGGCGGGCTTTCTTGCCTGTTCTACTTCCGGATTGGTATCGGTTGAGCTATTGAGATGAGAGGATTGGAGGTGAGGTGCTCCGTGTGTGCAGCCTGTTGTCTCTCTTCTCTAAGCTGTTTAGAGCGACTACTACTGCCTGCTGGCTCCTCGAAAGAGTGCTAATCTTTTGTCTGTGAGAGCGTCCCGCCCCCCTCCTTCTCCTCTGACTACGGCTTTCGCTCAGGACACAAAGGTGAGTTTGGGACGCACAACAAAAACACAAAGGCAACACACTGCAGCGGCTGGTGGCAGCTGTGAGGATTCCTGGTTTTAAGAGAGTCCATCTCATTACCAAAAATACGGATTACGCCAACCCCGGATGGACATGCAGAGGTGCGGTGCCAGAGTGACCCCAAATTAATCACAATAAGACTCTTGGGATTAAAGCTTAAGGTAAACATACATGTACAAAAACTATCAGCAAGCCACGTTTGAACATTTAGTTCCAACCTCAGTGGTCCAGAGACCATTTTAGTCCACATCCCCCCTTTTAAAAGACCCATATTTTGGTTGTCTTCTTTCTGAGTAAGAACAAAAAACAGCTGAAGACCTCAAAATCTGAAGGAAACATTCCCAGAGAAGCTGAACGTAGTCTGTTTTCAGTATTAACTCTGGACATCGTCCTCAGAATAAGGTCAGGTCACTGTCCCAGCATGCCCTTCACTTACACATGCAGCATACAGAGCAGCGTCATCTCTACCGCCGCCTGAAAATTTCCAGACTTTTCACGGGGGTTACATCTAAAACCCCCCTGATCTGATTATTCACACATGAACCTCACAGCGGGACATGATTCTTATGGGATGGGAGGAGAGGGACAGGGGTCTCCTGAGGTAAGGCATGTAGTTAAAGGAACAATGAAGACGAAGGAGAATGAGGAAACTTCCCTTTATGGACGCTACATGTGGATAACAAAAGAACAGAGAAGAACATGCTGGCCGTGGAGGAAGTACAAGCCACAATCCTGGTAGAGCTTTGAGGTTGTCGAACCAACTTCTGCTGGAAGTGCCCGGGTCAAAATACAAACACTGGAGTGGTGTTTACACAGCTCTGTTTTCAGCAGAATCCGAAGAGTTTTCATTGCGTTTTAGCCTTCCGTTTACATGAGAACGGTGCCTGGAGCGCCTGAATCCGCAAACTTTTGAAACCAGGGTCCAAGGCGGAGAGTTTTCAAGACGCATCGCCACCCGGTCTCGTGTAAACAGAATTCAGCATTTCAGGGGGAAATGCTGACGTCACTGCATGCGCAGTACTCTTTCACATGAAGGCTGCGCACGCATACCAGGAACAACAACAGCTTCGGCCGTCTCCCGAGTAACATGTGTGCTGCTTCCCATGCTCGGTTTGTTATCCAGAAAAAACTATGCAGACAGATTTGTTTTCCCGACAGATTTGTTGTCCGGACAAGAGACTCCTGTGTCTTCGTGCCTCCACTCGCCATTGTTGTTTGTGGAAAATTTTTTAGTTTTCATAAGTGTGTTGTAACTGCGCTGTTTCTCTACAAGCCTACATCGCCATCTACTGGACTGGCATGTACGCTACAGCGTTTTCAGTCATTCTCGAGTCTCTGTCTGAATGCAGATTGTTTTTGAAGACGCAAAGGAAAAACCTTTGCGTTTCTGGTGGAAACGGAGTCGTGTAAACTGCCTCTGGGGTGACCAAGCCTTCCCGCTGCTGCTCCAGGCTCTGGAAAAGGCTGCCCGCTGAAATGGGCCTCTTCAAGTCTAGACTGAAAACCTATTTAATTAGGACAGCTTTTAATATCCAGTAGGGAGGTAACACTTTTACTTGAACTTACAGTATTTTTTTTTATACTTTATTGTTATCATTTATTCTGCTTTATTTACTATCTATTGTAAAGCACTTTGGTTCGCCGAAAGGATTGTTGTAAAGGGCTGTGTAAATAAAGAACATTTACATTTACAATTTCAATGAAGTTAAGACGTTGTGTAAAATATATAAAAACAGAAAACAACTACAAAGGAGTCGGAGAGCACAAACCTCGGCCAAGGTAGCTCACATATTGCTGTTATATCTATAAGCAATAGTAAATGTATTTATATTTACCTCTGCCAAGGAGGTTATGTTTTTGGGAGGGTTTGTTTGTCTGTCTGTCTGTTAGTTAGTTAGTTAGTTAGCAACATTACTCAAAAAGTTATGGACGGATATTGATGAAATTTTCAGGGAATGTCCGGATTGGAATAAGGAACAAATGATTAGATTTTGGAAGCAAGCCGATCCAGAAGAAAACCGCCATTACGGAAAATGCGATTTTTGTGAATAACTGCTGAACTAATGTTGATATCATTATGAATTCAGTTGCCAGTGGTATGTTTTCATGGTCAAGGAATCTAAAAAATGTAGTCAAAATAAATGTGGGACTAAGATTTATGGTGCAAATGACAAATAGGGGGAACTGTGGCGCTTGGCGGAGGTCTGCACTCTCCGAGTGCTTTCTAGTAATTTATATTTCTGTTTACATCTATCTTTTTTTTATATCTTTTTATCTACTATACGTGGTGCTACTGGAATCTTAATTTCCCTGAAGGAGTTTTCCAAAGGGATGAAAAGATGTCTATCTAATCCATTCTAACAATTTGATTCCTTGACCCTGAAAACCCCAAAACTAGCACTCAGAATCATGCTGATATCATTATTAGTTCGACAGTTATTGAGCAAAAACAATTGTTCGTTAATTGCGGGTTGTCTGGATCACCACCAAAATCTAATCTTTTTTAAGTTGGGCCATTACCAACATCTCCTGAAAATTTCAGCAAATCCATCCAGTAGTTTATGTGTAATCTTGCTAACAAAATTAACACTGTTATGAAGCACAAAATATGACAACAGAGACCTTGGTCTGTTGAGCAACTGAAGTTGTAAGCAACAATGAGGAAGAATTCCACTTGCAAGGCTTCAGCAATTAGTGTCCTCAGTTCCCAAACGCTTACTGAGTGTTGTTAAAACTGTTGTCTGGATATTTGTCTGAGGCTTGAAAATCTCAGGAAACTCTTCAGGTGTACCAGCATTATGATCTGAAAAGTTGAACGAGTTCATGCTTGTCAGGGGGAGCCTTCGTCTAGGTTTCAGCCATTTTTTGTTGCAGCTGCCACTTTTTCCTCCAGTACATATCAGATTATGGGATGTCAATAGCATCTGCAGATTCCCCCGGCCTAAATAGGAAACTTTCCAGGATGTGAGGCGGAGGTGGAGCGGCGTCCTGTCGATGGAATTCTTTCTTGAAGACAGATGCTGTTGTTGAACGTCAGCGAGGTCAGGCCTCCCGCTGGGTGGCACGCCAACGAGATGCGAGATCAGGTGAAAGTCTTACGCATCCTCTCTCATTAGGGGAACCATCTGTGTGAGTGTTTGTGTGAGTGGATTTTGGATACGTCTTCTGACGAACATGCTAATAACTGCACTAATAGTTGAAAAGCTGCGTACATCAGTGGACTCCAACACACACTGGGAGTTGTTTTGAAACCCTAGCAGCGGTCTACATCCCCGGTGGGCCCACTGGTCGCTTCATCAGTAATGAAACTCTAGCGGGTCACATACTGGTGTTGAAATGCCCCCCGCTTGGTCCGACCCTCATCAGCCACACACGCACTCACACAAACACTTGTAGTCATCATCGTTTCTCTCTCACAGTGGATGTCTGTCAGTCAGCAGGGAAGCAGGGATAACGCAGCCCCTCCTCCGTGGGCCAGAGACGGGTCCACCATCCAGCAGAGGGATTAGAGTCAGTGTTAGAAAGAGAATCATCCCCTGAAGGTCCTAGAAAAAAGCCAAACCTTCTTTTTCATATGCTGAATCTTACTTGTACACATTGAATGAGAGGTTGTCAGCCTCAGATACAAACTCCAGTTCCAGTGAAGTTGGAACTTCAATGATTCCTGTGACAAATTACAAACTAGAAAGCACTTGAAGAGCGCAAACGTCCACAATGATAGCTCACATCTATAAGCAATAGTTCCATGATAAAGTTAGCAGCATAATATGATTCCTTGACCCTGAAAACCCACACCTAGCACTCAGATTCATGTTGTTATCGTACTTAGTTTGACAGTTATTGAGCAAAAACGATTGTTCACTAATGGCGGTTATCTGGATCATCTCCAAAAGCTAATCATTTTTAAGTTGGGCCATTACCAACATCTCCTGAAAAAATTTCATTAAAATATCCAGTAGTTTATGTGTAATCTTGCTAACAAACAAACATTCACAGGCAACAACATTAGCTCCTTGATTGAGGTAAAAAGTTGGGACAGTGGCAATGAAAGACTGGGAAAGTTGAGGAAAGCTGAAAAACACCTGTTTGGAATATTTTACAGGTGAACAGGGTAATTGGACACAAGTGAGAACCATGATTGGATATTAGAGGAGGATCGCAAAAAGGCTCAGTTGTTTACAAGCAAGGATGGGGCAACGTAAAGTTCTTTGAGTGATTTCAACGCTACAATGCTTCTCAATGTACAATAGCTAGGAACTTAGAGATTTCATCATCTATAGTCTATAATATCATCAAAACATTCAAGGAATTCAGAAAAATTTCTGCATGTAAGCAGCAAGGCAGAAAGCCAACACTGAATGCCTGTGACCTTTGATCCCTCAAGTGGCACTGCAAGGAAAACAAACATGCTGTAAAGGATATCACCACGTGGGCTCAGGAACACTTCAGAAAACCATAGTCAGTTAACAGAGTTCGTCTCTACATCTACAAGGTCAAGGTCAAACTCTACCATGCAGAGCCAAAGCCATACATCAACAACACCCAGAAACACCACCGGCTTCTCTGAGGCAAAGTGGAAAAGTCTGCTGTGGTCTGAGGCCACAATTCAAACTGATTTAGGAAGTCATGGACGTAGTGTCCCCCAGGCTAAAGAGGAAAAGGACTGTCCAGACTGTTATCAGAGCGAAGGTCAAAAGCCAGCACCTGTGATGATACGGGGGGTGTTAGTGCCCGTGGCATGGGTAACTTGCACGTCAGTGCTGACAGGTACATACAGGTTTTGGAGCAATTTATGCTGCCTTTAAGGGATGCCTTTTTTCAGGGATGTTCCTGCCTATTGCAGCGAGAAACTTTCTTCTGTTAAAACATCTGGCTTCATTGTAGAAGAGTGTAGGTACTAGACTGGCTAAGACTGTCGGGGATTTTTCACACTAAGCTCCCTTTTCCTTACTATCTCTCTTGCCTTGTCCCTGCTCTTGTACTCGTTTCTATTTTTTGTCTTGTAGGCTGCTCTGGATCATTGGTACTTTTCCTTCATTGGTACAATACAGGATCTGTATGTGGATTTCTTAATAAAGACAGAAGAACTGGAAAAACTCCCAGCAAAAGCATTTCCCACTTAAGGTGTCATTTCTCTCCCAACGTTCACTCCATTGTCTGCCTCTTGTGCTTGGCTGGTATCACAAAGCCAGTTCACACAAATATTTGAGCCTCTGTCTGACATTTTCTGTATCTCTTATCTTTTTAGCTGAGGGTTTGACGTTGACTCTGCTGTTGAGTTACGACAACTCATTTCGAAAAAGTATATCACATAAAATGAAAATGTAAATTTATGAGAAAGGTCATGATAGCCTGCAATCACTCCTGCTGACGTATTCAGATGCCCAGATGTCGCCACAGAGAGCTTATACGGGGCTATCTTGGCGCCATCAGAGGGGAGTTTTACAAAAAGGGAGCAAAAATCAAGGTCTGGACCACATAGGCTTCAACAGAAAAGAAATACATTTTTTCAACAGAATGGCAGATAACATGCAGAGATCAGACATGGCATTTCAGACGTACAACTCTGATAACAGCTTTAGTCTGGCCTCTTTTTGACCTTGTGTTCGATCCGTAGTGAGTCCAAAACAGGCAGCAGTTTATCCAGAGTTAGTCAGAGCTAATTGTATTAGATGATCTTATTGCTTATAACTTTACTGGTTGGCATCATGCACCCTGGAGCAGATACGCAGCCCTTCATCAGGTCCTAAAAAAAAAGCAGGAGGGAGAATTCCCAGAAGACTTTGACATTTAAGTTGTTATTTTGTACTAAGTGAAATTCCCCTTTTGGTTTGGCAGCATGTTCACAAGTATTAATAAGGACGAAGGAGTTATCTGAAAACATCTGAAACATGTGAAGGTCAGGAATAATTTCAAGTGTTCCAGTTGATGACGAGTGAAGCCGATACACAAACAGCACCCATAAACTGCGTAATTCACCAATGAACAGATTTCCTACTGTAAGAGTGGACATATTTATATTTTCTACAAGCTAATGACATATCTGTGGCAGAAAGATGAGTTAATGTTGAACTGTGGAAACATATCAGCTTGACATCTCTAAGCATTTTGCACGAATATCTTCATTACTGTCCAAAATGCAAAGCCCTCTCTCACCGTATTGATCCATTTACATTGTTTTCGTCAACCACTTCCTTCTGCTTTAGTTTGCTTCTTGACATCCTGGTCAAAGCCAACAAGAGAAATGTGGAGCATGTTCAGGACATTATAAGACCAGTTTGGGGCAGATTAAAGGGATCTTTCTGTATTTTTTAAGTTGGGTTGTATCAGGTACTTGACAAAAGTCAGTGAAGTGGGTGAAAGGGCTCCGAGCAGTGCTGTATAGTGAAGGGCGATATTAGACTTTTTCAGATCAATACTGATACTGGTACTTTTTGCTGTCATTTTCCCAGTACCTATACAGATACCAGTACTAATCATCTCCTGTGATGCATACAAAAATCTTGGGAATTTTTGACATCTGGATTCTAGACCATCAACTCTTAAATGAGTACAGTTTCAAGTCTTCATCCAAAGAAAATTTCCAGCATTGTCAGGTGAGTTATTGTAAAAAATGTGGAAAAATGCCCTGTTTCACACTGTGAGCTATTAATTGAAAAAAAAAAAAAAAAGTCTGGATCCGAGTTATACCACCGCCAAAATCTAATTAGTTCTTCCTTGTGCCATGACCAACATTCCCCGAATATGTCAAGAAAATCTGTTGGAACTTATTGAGTTATTTGGCGAAAATGTGGAAAACTTACCCCCTTCTTTTTTTTAATAATGTTAACAAATCTTTTAGAAAAATCCTGAGTCTGCATCAGTATTTGGATCCCCTCCAAAATCTTATCACTTCTTTCTTGTGCCATGACCAACATTCCCTGAAAATGTCATGAAACCTGTTGGAACTTAAGGAGTTTTTTGACAAAAATGTAGAAAACTGCCATATCTTGCACTGTGAGCTATTACTTTAAAAACATGTCTGGATCCCTAATCCTGATTTAGACCACCACCATAATCTAATCAGTTCTTCCTTGTGCTGAGACCAACATTCCCTGAAAATGTCATGAAATCTGTTGGAACTTATTGAGTTATTTGTTGAAAATGTTGAAAACTGCCCTATTCCAAAGTGAAAAAAGTCCTTGATCAGACCTCTTCTTAGGATTGTGCTGGTGTGGTTGAGTTTGTGTGACTAGCAGAACCTGTATTTGCAGGAGCACATGTTGACCTGTTATCTTCTCAATTGGTCCTCATAAATTGTGACATTAAAATCTCTCACGGTAGCCTCACCTGTTTCAGCCTCTCCCTGGTCTAATCATTCACGGTGATTAAAACCACCAATGTGAGTGTCCAAGGCCTTTAAGGAATACTTAAACATTTTTGGACCGTCATCCAGATTTGGATCACCACCAAAATCCAATCACTTCTTTCTCGATCCATGACCAACATGCCCTGAAAAAATCATGAAGGTCTATTTAAGTTTTATGGAGCTATTAGCAAACATGTGGAAAACTGCCCTTTTTTTCACTATGTTAACACAAGATTCCTGAATCTGCATTGGTATTCATATCACCTCCAAAATCTAATCAGATCTTTCTTGTGCAGTGAACGACATTCCCTGAAAATATCATGAACGTCCGTTGAGGACTTAAGGAGTTATTATCAAAAATGTGGAAAAGTGCCCTTTTTTCTGCAATGTTAACAAATCCTTTAGTAAATTCCTATATCTGCATCTGTTTTCAGATCACCTCCAAAATCTTATCAGTTCATTCTTGTGCCATGACCAACATTCCCTGAAAATATCATGAAAGTCTGTTGAAGTTTTATGGAGTTATAAGCAAATTGTGGAAAACTGCCCTTTTTTCGCAATGTTAACACCTTTTTCCTTTCAACATTCCTGAATCTGCATGTGTATTTGGATCACCTCCTAAATCTTATCAGTTCATCCTTGTCTCGTGACCAACATTCCCTGAAATTATCATAAAATCTGTTGAAGTTTTATGGAGTTATAAGCAAATTGTGGAAAACTGCCCTTTTTTCGCAATGTTAACACATTTTTCTTTTCAAAATTCCTGAATCTGCATGTGTATTTGGATCACCTCCAAAATCTTATCAGTTCATTCTTGTGCCGTGACCATTATTCCCTGAAAATATCATGAAAGTCTGTTGAGGTTTTTTTTTTGAGTTATTAGCAAAATTGTGGAAAACTGCCCTTTTTTCACAGTGTTAACATTTTTTTTTTTTTTTTTTTTACAAAATTCCTGAATCTGCATCTGTTTTCAGATCCCTTCCAAAATCTTATCAGTTCATTCTCGTGTCGTGACCATTATTCCCTGAAAATATCATGAAAGTCTGTTGAAGTTTCATGAAGTTATTAGCAAAATTGTGGAAAAAATGCCCTTTTTTCCACAGGGTTAACAATATTTTTTTCCCAAAAAATTCCTGAATCTGCATGTGTAATTGGATCACCTCCTAAATCTTATCAGTTCATCCTTGTCTCGTGACCAACATTCCCTGAAAATATCATGAAAGTCTGTGGAAGCTTTCTGGAGTTATAACCATTGTGGAAAACTGCCCTTTTTCGCAATGTTAACACATTTTTCTTTTCAAAATTCCTGAATCTGCATGTGTAATTGGATCACCTCCTAAATCTTATCAGTTCATTCTTGTACCGTGACCATCATTCCCTGAAAATATCATGAAAGTCTGCTGAAGTTTTATGAAGTTATTAGCAAAATTGTGGAAAAAATGCCCTTTTTTCCACAGGGTTAACAATATTTTTTTCCCAAAAAATTCCTGAATCTGCATGTGTAATTGGATCACCTCCTAAATCTTATCAGTTCATTCTTGTACCGTGACCATCATTCCCTGAAAATATCATGAAAGTCTGCTGAAGTTTTATGAAGTTATTAGCAAAATTGTGGAAAAATGCCATTTTTTCACAGTGTTAACATTTTTTTTTTTTTTTTTACAAAATTCCTGAATCTGCATCCGTTTTTGGATCACCTTCCAAAATTTTATCACTTCTTTCTTGTGCCATGACCTCCTTTTTTAATCAAAATCTGTTCATAAGATTATAAGTTACCCTGTTCACAATCTGACAAACAAACTAACAAACACAAACATAAACACAATTTTCATCATACAGGTAATAAAAATCTAATACTTTGTGGCAACAGGAGTTGTTTTCACCAAACTTTGAGATATATTCACAATTTAACATCAGTTTAATGTCTGAAAAAATGCCAAATTCACCAGCGGACAGCAAGGATTTTAAAATAACATATTTAGTGAGAAACTGATGTTTAAAGTACACAGAATGATGAGGATTACCAAGTCCTATCAGCTGTCACAAGGTTGCTGACTCATGTTACATAAAGTTGTTGGCATGTTGAAGTGTTGGTGAGTATATTGATTTTTTGCCATCTCATTTATTCATTTATTGACTTGAATCAGTAAAGAAAACACAAAGCTGGACGCTGCGATCCAGATCAAGACTTCTCAGCTGACCTCAGCCTCTCATGACCAAAGTGAACTTTGGATTGTTTTGACACTTGGACTTTGAGATGTTGGGGGCTGGATAAACACTGCGTGTGTCATTGCCCAAAAAACTATAATCCCCGAGGTAAAAACAGCCCGAGGAATGAGGAAACCAGAGCTTGTTTTCTCATAGACGCCCTCTGACAGGTTTCAAAGGGCAGTGAGTTGTGGAGATGCAATAAAAAAAAAAAACCCTCAAATGATCAATTCAGTGGAGCAAAGCAGGGAGTCATGCGGTTTCATGACAGCAGCAGGGCGTTTACTACGCTGCTCGTTCATTCATAACGTGATCAGGTTTATCTGAGGGGACCTGATATGGCTGAGGTTCACCCCAGCCAATCACAGCAGAGAGCAGAAACTTTATTACAGAGATAAAATAATTAAACCACAACAACATCCTGTGTTTGAGTAAACAATGACTCAGCACATTCTTCTGTGATCAGATTAAACAATAATCAGACTGACAAGAGGAGTGAAATAGGCTTTTATTTTGAAATAATGCTTGTTGATATGAATCTGAAAATTAAACTAAAGTCTCCATAAAACTACCATGAAAAACAGTGATTAACTATGATTGAAGTGTTGTGTTGTACGACCCTATTTCTAAAAAAGTTGGGACACATAAACAATATCTCTGTGTCACCAATTCCATAAATGTTGGGACACTGACAAAGTATTAATAAGAAATGCTTTTTGTACAACACTTTGTCCACAAATACTGGGACACTTAAAGAATAAAGATGGTCTCTGCGTTTATCAAATGGTCCCTAAATGTTGGGTCACTTTGTAAAATCTCATAATGTCTGATATAATCTGATTATCGATAAAGTAGCTCTTCAGGGTTATACGATTTACAGGATCATCTGCACTGTGGGATTTGCTTCCAACTTTGCACAAATGTCCACTCTGACTGAAGGACAAACTGTTTCGATTTTGGAGGTCTGTTGTCAAAGTCAAGGCCATTTGGCCTCATGCTTATACTTTCAATTATAACCACAACTCTAGAAAACCCTTTGAGATTTCCCTCAAATTCTGCGGCACAAAAGTTAACTCTGACTGTATGATGTCAGATTAGTTTTTAGAGGGGAAGGTTGAGGTCACTGGGCCTCATTTTAATCCCCTTATTCCAGAACAATATTTAAAGTCCTTTGGGGGAATTTGTTAAAACTTCGCACGAAGGTCTGCTCTGATTAAACAGACTAGTTTTTGTGGGTCAAGCTAACACATGTTCATCCTTTGCTTGTGAATTTGATACGATTTAGGTTTACATTTGCACACGTCCACCCTGACGTAAGGTTATAACTGTTAGATTTTGGAGGACAGAGAACATCCCTGGGCCTCATGTTCATCCTTTGCTTATTATTGTTTATATCTCAAGAAAGATTTGAAGGATTTTCAGAGAGCCGGCTGGCCCACTAGGCAATATATGCAAATGCTAAAGGCGTCGTGGCTTCCAGGGGGCGCCACAAATCGCAACAAAATCCAACTTCAATTTAACTATATTAAAACTAGTTATTACTATTAAAGGCTTATTTATGCTCGTCATACGCATAAAAATTTACGCGTCCGTTTCAAACAATGGTTCCGTCACTGCCCACATACTCCCATGCGTCCTTTACGTTGGCAACGGATGTTAACCATTACATCCACCAGGGGGCAGGCCGGAGACAAAAGTATCTGACAACAACAAACAAACAAAGAGAAACATGGCGACTGTGGAGGAGCTCCTTCCCGATCTCCTCCCAGCTGTTTTGGAGTTTAATTTTGTCGCGATGTCCCGGACAAGAAACATAATATATATAGGTTTGTAATTTCGCACCAGCTCACACAACCTTCCTTCAAAGAGCCCCGCCATTTTCGTCTTCGTTTCTCTCTAGAGATGCGAATCGGGTGGTGACAGCAGCAACACTGTCCCCATGGTTTCCGTTGGTACTGCTCCGTCTGGCCTGTATCCGTAAACTTCAATGATACGTGCAGAAATACGTACGAAAAGAACGCGAAGCACGGACGGAGAGCTCTGTGCATAAATGAGCCTTCACTCTTAAAATGGAGAGACATACATGTTCAAATTTAAAGCAATACCCTTGTAATAATAATTATAAGTAAGTCCATATAGTTATTTCATTTAGTTTTGTTATTGCATAGTGTTGTGTGCAAACTGGTTATTTAACCCCTTAAAGCCTGCTGTATCATGTTTGATAAGTACTTTAATGATATCTCTATGTAATCAATATGATCAACAAATTACTAAAAAGACATATGAATACAATCAAATAAATGATAAGAATGTCCTCAAGTGGATAATCAGTTGCCAAAAACACCTAATGTATTAAATGAGACACAAAAAATATATATGTTATATTATATGGAAATTTTGATTTTTTTTTTTTATTTCGGTAGTAAGTGAAATAAACATTTCAGCTCCAAAAATGTAGAATTTTCTGGCTATAATTTGTGATTTTTATTTTGGGGTAAGGGTATTTATCTTGTATTTCAATTTTTTTTATTTATTTATTTGTAAATCCTTAAGCATGTAGATTGTGTGACATGTTATAAATCAAAGACAATGGCAAAAATTTGATTTGATTTCTTTTGTAAGTGTATGTAAATCGCAGATGGAGGGGGGGGCCATATAAAATCTCACTTAGGGCGCCACATTAAGTAGGGCCGGCTCTGGATTTTCATGACACAAATGTTAACTCTGAAGTTCAAAGGTCAAGGTCACCAACACATCAAATCCTGTTATAAAACTTGGACCTCGTCCATAAAGAAATAAGGTTTTTGCTTATCAGACGACCTTAAACCTTTCCATCGCTTCTTCTTGGCCTAACACTTAATACCCCAAGAAGGCACACGCCAGCCATGAAGTGCTTTAAAAAAAAAGGACATGCCAAAGAAATCAAGGACACGAACTCAAGAAAAGACAAGTGAGACCAGAGCGGCTACATGAACACATTTTTATTGCAATAGCTCTATCGAAAGCAAAAAAGTTTTGATAAATATAAACACTATGCCGATGCTCAAATCGCCTCTGAGTCCCCCTCCTACCCCCTTTCCCTCCACGAGGAAAAAAAGAGAGAAAGAAAGAGAAGGAAACAAAACAAAAATAGAGGGGGGCACCCGCCGAGGCGCCCGTCAGAACATGAAAAAAGCGACAACTGGAGTTTTCATTATTTACAGGAGGAGGATTTCCATTTCCACCGCTGCGTCTTTAGACTTTTTTTCCTCTTTTTCTCGCATATAGGACGTACGTCGCTGAAAAATAATGCACATACGAAGGATACACACCTCCACAGTATTTTTTTTTTTAACTCTTTCTCTTTCCTGTAAAGCTAATGAACAACAGCATTCAACTCGGGAACTAAAGAAAACACAAGTAGCAGGGGAGAGCGGGGTCGCTTTTCCCCCTCGAAATCCTCCGAACTTTTGGAAAAATTAGCAAAAAATTAAAATAAAAACGGGCCTGCGTGTGACAGAGCGGCAATGATTCTCATTGTTTCTGCCATCGACGGCATCTCCAACTGTTACTACACAGCAGCAAATAAAGTATAATATAGTTACAAAAAATAAACATTAGGCAGAGGTTTAACCCATTTCTTTATACAAATAACTGCAAAAATGCCTAAGTACTCTTAAAAAAAATACTACCTCATGTGTCGCTCCGTTTTCAGAGACACGTCGCCCCCGATACGACAAAACAACCAAAAATAAGATGATCATTTCCCTCTGTAAACTAGAATACAAAAGAAACCAAAAGGAAACAAGGGAAAGAAAAGTTTGCATAATGATGCAGTACCCTAAAGTCTTCTCTGCCAGGATTATATAGATTTGTATTTATAGATATATATATTACGTAGGTCTCATTTCTTTATCATCTCTCCACCCCAACAAGAAACAGCTGACTTTCAACATCAGATTGGGAAACACTGAGGACAGATTTGAGGTTGAATTGTTGGCAAATAAACACAAAAATGGTGTGAAGTCATTCAGTCATAACAAAGGGGAAATCCGACGCGAAGGCAGACATAAACATCATCAATTTTGCAAATAAATTAAGGAGAACTGTGCCATTAATTCTCCAAATCTAACACTAACATTTTTAATTCGCCATAGCATTCAAAACTTAAAAAAGTACACAAAACAATCTCCAAAAAAATAAAAAAATTCTCATTTTTCAGGCAGCTGCAGCCAAAAATAATCTTATATTCAATTCTTTGTTAATTCAAAAGGGGAAAATACCTCAAATTGTTCATAATGTACATTTAAGACAATCACAGGATCAATTTTTAACAGCATTTCATGGATTTTAGATTTTAAATAAGAGCATTTACATCCAAACAGGGGAATATTTCTTTATTACGCTGAATTTTCTCGACCCTCCAGAGGGCGATTATGGGCAAATATGGGGTTTCATATTTGTTACATGCTTTTCTTTTTCAGTACCATTGATGTCAGCATAAACCTCCATTTTAAACAGGGACATTAACAGTTTTAATGGTCTTGCTCTTCTGTTTTGTGGCTCTGTTGTGACTGGAATTCCAAACATGAGCGATAAAAAAAGGAAAGAAAAAAAAAAAAAAAAACAGACAAAAAACATAAAATTAGCAAAAACATATCAGGGTAACTACCACTGAAATCTCCGACCTGTTTGTTCACACTTCACAGCTGAAAAATTTCCGAAAGTTTTCATGTCAGTCAACAGCGGGGGAGGGGCAAGCATGGAAATTTCAGGACAAGGTTGAGAAAAATCCTGGAGCTTTCCCCAGCAACTGCAGGAAAACTGCAGAGATTCTGTGCCATGAAAAGCCCTTAGGAAGTTTCTCAGAATACTCCCTGACTTGCTTGTTCATGTTGTTCCCTCAGAATGAAGTTCCACTTCATTTTCAGGTCAGTCAATGAAGGGATAGGGGAGGGGCAAGTAGGGCAATTTCAGGACAAGGTCCATGTGATAAATCCTGCTGCAAGCATCATCACACAGAGCTTCTCCAAGTAAATTCAGAATTTTCAGGAAAATTGGGAAAAGCCTGAATCACACATGCTACCCTGATTTCCCAAAAAATCCCAGGAAATCAAGCAAAAAGATTTCCTGACATGCATGTTTGAGCCTGATCCTCTATAGCAGGAAGTTTTCTTGTCAGTCAGTAAAAGAGGTTGGGGAGGTGCAAGTAGGAAAAATTCAAGATAAGGTCTGAGTGAAAAATTCTGCTGCGAGCACTTTCACATGGAGCTTTTCCAAGAAAATTTAGGATTTTTTTTTTTTTAGGAATAATGGGAAAAGCCTGTATCACACATGCTACCTTGACATTTCCCAAAAATGCCAGGGTAACCTGATCGAAAATAAGAAGTTTTACTTCAATTTTCAGGTAAGTTAATGAAAAAGGCTGGGGGAGGGAAATTTCAGGACAAGGTCCATGTGAAAAATCCTGCTGCAAGCATCGTCAGGTAGAGCTTCTCCAAGTAAATTAAGAATTTTTGAGGAAAATTGGGGAAAGCCTGAATCATACATGCTACCCTGATATTTCCCCAAAAATTCCAGGAAATCAAGCAAAAAGCTTTCCTGACATGCATGTATAAGCCTGATCCTCCATAGCAGGAAGTTTTCTTGTCAGTCAATGAAAAGGGTGGGGGAGGTGCAAGTAGGAAAGTGTCAGGACATGGTCTGAGTGAAAAATTCTGTTGCGAGCACTCTCACATGGAGCTTTTCCAAGAAAATTTAGGGGTTTTTTTTAGGAATAATGGGAAAAACCCGTTTAACACATGCTACCTGACATATTCCCCTCAAAAAAATCAGGGTTACCTGATCAAAAAGAAGAAGTTTTACTTCAATTTTTGGGTAAGTTAATGACAGAGGCTGGCCGAAGTGCGAGTAGGGAAATTTCAGGACAAGGTCCATGTGAAAAATCCTGCTGCAAGCATCGTCAGGTAGAGCTTTTCCAAGTAAATTAAGAATTTTTGAGGAAAATTGGGAAAAGCCTGAATCATACATGCTACCCTGATATTTCCCCAAAAATTCCAGGAAATCAAGCAAAAAGCTTTCCTGACATGTATGGTTGAGCCTGATCCCCATAGCAGGAAGTTTTCTTGTCAGTCAGTGGGGGAAGTAGGAAAATTTCAGGACATGGTCTGAGTGAAAATTCTGTTGTGAGGTCTTCAGTTTTCCTTGAGGGATGATGGAGGAGGGTGTAATAGGGGTAATGGGGCTCTGGTATTATGACAACCATTTCCTATGCACCAAACTGCTAACCTTAGTCTCTCAAACAGTTTTTCAGTCTCTAACAATGATTGTAGTTTGTTTCAATGAATACGAAGCACCAGAAGTGCAGAGTTCACTGCATCAAGAAAGCTGTCAATCATTCCCATCATCCTCTGCTGCAAAAACCAAACAGTTATTTCAAGACACCTCAGACCTCCCTGCTGTGAGGAGGGGGCTGACAATGACGAGTCCCACACAAAAGCAGAATGAGAGTGACAAGCTTTCAACCGTCCCGCAACATTAAAAACAAGAAAAAAGTGAGTTGGTACAAGAATGAAGTTAAAAAAACAGCAAAGATGAATGAATGCTGAACAAAGAGTCTTTCCGTGGGCTTTGTTGGCTGTCAGTCTTTGTGTTTGAGCACGTTTCTCTATGACAACCGTTAGTGTGAGTAGAATAGTTAAGTAACGGCCTATCAGTCCTAGAGCTCCACGCGCTTGTATCGGGGCATGTCTGCCGAGCCTTGTGCACCTGGGACCAGAGCTCATGTTACTGGAAACCTTCCCGACGTCACCCCGGGCCGGTGACGACCACGCAGCATGCATATGTGTGAGCATGTGAGATATCACAGACGTCATCGAGAGAGAGCCGCTGACAAAGACCCCAACGGGGCCACAGGCTGCAGCAGATACCTTCGTCTAAATAGGGCTGCTGTGTTATATGACTGCGACATGACGGCACTGCGGTTCACTCGCAGTTTTCATGTGTTTGCTCATTGGTGCTGTGTTTGCACGCGTGTGGCAATGTGACTGAACTTTGTGCTCCAGCAGCGTCATGTGCGTGGATGTGAGTCTCAGTCACTAATGGGGGCTCTCATGTGGGGGAAGTAGGCAGCTCAGACGGGGGTTAAGGTTAGGGTTACGATTTCAGGAAAAGATCTAACTGCGATTTTTTCTGGCAGATATTGCGATTTCAATTTGATTCACGATTTTCTTCAAATCAAGCTTCAGTGCAATATTCACTATATTAACAGTATAGTAACAGTGAGGAAATCAAAGATCAAAAGCACATAACACATTATTCATCGTCTAATATTGATGATAAATAATTTGTTTTCATTATTTAAGGGACACTCCAACTCCAAATAAACAGAGGGTCTGTGTTGTTGACCTGCTTACCAGCACTTTCGCGTCGTAGATGAGAAGTTCGTGAATGAGTCGACTCTCGTTCACGAACCGTTTATTTGTGAGCCATCCTTAAATGCAAATTGCCTGCAAATTTGTAAAATAGCATGTGTAAAATAGTTGACATAATAGATCCTGGGTCAGTCGGGAGCGCTGCAAAAAACTGCAGCTTTGGCGATCACGATTTTGTTTTGCGATTTCGATCCCAAATCTTTCAGCCCTACATTTTGGTGCCAATTACTTATTTTTAAATCGGTCTTATGCATCAATGTGCAGCCTTTCTGATTGCATATGGAAGCTCAGAGGCTGATCTGAAAGTACATTAACTTTCAACAAGAAGAATGGCGTTGATCCGATTATTTCGTCCTGATTCTGGTCACTCACTCTTTTTACCTCCGAGTTTCAGAGATGGGAATTGATCTGAATTTATTGACACCAATGCCACAATCGATTCTGCTTAACAATTCAGTTATTTGTAGATTCTCTTATCGGTTCTGCCTAAGCAGGTTTTCAGGGTCAACAACATCAAACACGTGGCATTCCTGATATTTAAATCAGGAGTGTAGTTAGCGTTATACTGTGTATAATTAAGACACAATTTTAGCTGCTTCTGAGTCCTGTCTGCCAAAATCACATCTTTGACTTTGTTGTCATTCATACTGCCTGCCTCTGATGAGAGCCTTGACTTTTTAAGGCATCCAGAACTTAGCTGAAGGAAGTGATAAGGGAATTGTTGAGTATAAACACGAATGATATTGAGTCCTTAAGTTTTTTCTCATTGATTCCCAACTGGAAATGTTTTTTCCATTCCCATCCCTACTTAGCCACATGCAACACAATCCTATTCCATCTATTTAATTAAACAGAGCAAAGATGACTAACTGGCTTCTTTTCAAGCCAAAGGATAGAGTGTGAACTTGAGCCAAAAGCCTTCATATTTCTCATTAAAGAACCATGGCCACGAAAGCTGACAAACAAGGCCACTCTCCTTGTTCAAGTTTATCGTAACAATCAACTTTAAAGGACCTTTCGAGATGGAAAAGCTACAAATCGTCACTTCAGTTACTCAAAATCGAAATTGCGATTTCGATTCAAAAACGATAAATCTTTCAGCCCTACAACACGGTGAGCTTTTAGAGGTTAAAAACATGGAAAACTAACTTCTCATGTTTAGAGAACATTGTCAGAAATGGTTCACAGTGTAGGTTTGTAAAGTTTTTTGGAGAAATGTGCCAACTCATATTCTCTGGACAACTGCGATGATAGCACAAGGCAGTTTAAGATCCCATTTTGATTGTTCCACAAAGAAAGACATTTATCTTAAAAGTTTTAAAAACATTGAAATATACTGAAGCAGGAAGAAATATCACAGTATTATTTTCCCATATTGTTCAGCCCTCATGATCAACATGTCAACAGATCATCAAGAGAAACGTGCTTGGCCACATTAGTGTCAGTATGCCCTTGGAGACTGCCCCGCTTTAGAGTGCAGTAAGCTAAATTAGTTTCATTTGATTTAATAAAATAGAACTTCATTCGATTAGCCACCAATAGATGCATATTAGTAAAAACATTTGGGAAAAGCAAGTTGTCAACTTTAAATCAGAACTATTTTATTCGAGTCAACAATCGGATTAGGAGCCGGGAGCCAGCTCTTCTGGAAAGCCCGGCTAACCTGAACTGTGCTACAGACCGAATGAGGTACAACTGAAATGCCAAAAGAAAACATAAACGGCTTTGGTAAATGAACCAGTCCTCATCACAGAGAAATGCAGCAGAGCCAGAAAACAACTTTTCATGCATCGGCTTCAGCAGCTGAGTTTGAACACCTCTACAAGCTGTTTGTTTTTAACGAACAGTTCAACACTTTTGGAACAAAGTTTTTTGTGAAATGTCTTGATGCATGAGAAGACCTTTACCATGGGAACATCATGACATTCAACTGTACCTAAAGCTAGCAGCTGGAGTTAGCTTAGCTTGGCAAACACAGCTTCAACACAGGGAGCCGCTTGCTCAGGTCCTTTTGAAGGTAACAGAAATCACCATCAGCAGCTCCTCAGCTCATTAAAAAATTCCACATAATATTGCTGAACGAACAAACAACAAAAACAGTTGACCAACTCTAAACTTAAATATTCAAAGGGATGTGCGAACAAGAATTTCACACACAAATTCCCTGGAGAAAAAAAGTAAAACTTCACCAGCAGGGTTTCAAATGAATAAAAAAACATATTTTATATTTAGCTATCTCACAAATAAGGCTAGCTCTTTCCCCTTCTTACCTGACAAATGCTAAGATAAGGTGAGCAAAGCTAAGCTAGCAGTTACTAGCTGTAGCTTCAAATGTAGAAGATATCCATGCATGGTGTCAATCTTCTCATCTCACTCTCTGCAAGCCAATAGAAAAGTTTTTTTTTTTTTTTTTCAAAATAATAAAATGACAAGATCTTTACCACTCTAATATCATGACTCTTCATTTGTAGCAAGGGGGCAGCTGGACTAGCTCAGCAAAAAAGCTTTGCAATAAGGGGACAAAGACAGCATAGCTGTTTGATTTTTTTTTGTTTTTGACTTGGCAGAATAAGAAAAAAAAGATAATAAAATAGATCCAAACAAAAACAAATAAATGCTAATTCAAAAAACAGATGTGTGAAAAGTGTTGGGGTCAGAAAATCTGCAAATCACCCCAGTACAAAATGAATTTCCATTCTCTCCATTAAAAGTTTTCTTCTTTTAAATCTAATAAGCTTAAAAGTTGTAGTTCTGTGTATTTTTTATGATTGAACAACGCTCCATTCCACTTCTTTCCAGTCTTTAAGCTAAGCTAAGGCATGCTAAGCTAACAGCTTCTAGCAATAGCTTCAAATATTGTTCACAGCCTTGTAAGGTATCAATCTTCTTGTCTTACTCTCAGCAAGACAAAAAAAACATTTTTCTTAAAACTCTGAGTTCAACAAGATCTTTCTTACATCATAAAACTTCAACTGTGGCCATATGTAGCACCTTGGTTAGCTTAACTTAGGTCTGCAAAGCCTTGCAGCAAGGGTAATTGCTTGCATAGCTCTAATTAAGCGTGGAAAAAAAGATGAACCACTGTTGAATCTCGTGGTCATAAATAATCTGTAAACTTAATAATCCAATAAAAAAACTAAACATTAATTATGATTGTGTGACAAAAGTCTTTAAAGGAGTAGTTACTTACACAATCCCTTACCATCCCTGAAAAATATATTTTTGATGAGGGTTTAAAAAACATAAATAAGAGCTTTAGATGTGTTGATGCATGTACATTTTCAAACTACTTGTTCCCCTTTGGCATTAGTGTTTATACTAAGTTATGCAAAGCAAAGCTAAGCTAAGCTAAGTTAGGCTAACAACTACTATCGATTCCAATATTAAAGACATCTGTGTAAGGTATCAATCTTCTCGTCTCACTCTCACCAAGCTAAAGAAAAGATGCTTCTTCAAAAATGAGACCATGGAGGGTTGTTACCTCTCTGATTTTAAAATATTTAATTTGTGGCTATATCCTGTAGCTGGGGTAGCATAGCTTTGTATAGCCTTGCAGCAAAGAATAACAGCAAGCCTTTCTTTGTTTAAGTACTAAAGTATTTTCACAAGTATTTGCAATTTTTAAGCTCAGCGATACTTGTCAAATACAGCTACATGTTTTGCTAATGTAAAACCAAATTACAGATGGATGTGTGGAAAAAAAATCAAGAAAAGTATACCTCTAAAAAGGTACATTTCCTTTTTAAATTAGGAAATCAAAAACAAAAAAACAAAACAACTTTCTTTATAAGCGAGCTGTAGAGGTGCTGATTATGTGATTTCCCTACTCTTTTAGTGTAGCATGCTAAGCTATGCTAAGCTAACTGCTGCTAGCTATAGCTTCAAATATTGCAGACACCCATGTAAGATATCAATCCTCTCGTCTCAGTCCCAGCCAGACAACTGAATAGTTAGTTTCCAAAAATGTTGAACTATTCTTTTAAAAATATTATTTTTGAAAAATTTTGCTTGAGTTGAAGGCAGACCTAACACAGATTAAACCTTACAGCATTTGATTTGTAGTTGACATTCTTCTCCTTGCCCCTCACAGAGTACCATCAGACAAAAAATGTTCCAGAATATTTGTACCTATTGCAAAAAATAAATAATGTGCTACAGAGTAAGAGTAATAATGCCTTAGAGTTAATCACTGGCTGCATTAGTTGTCAAACACAGAAATGCTCTTAAATTCAACACTGGCTTGCTCGAGAAATGTTAGCCAAGCAATACTGTAGTCCAAAGGTTGCTGGTCCAGTATTGCACTGTACCTAACTCAGACAAAAATGGGAAAAGCAGGGTACTTGTGCAATGCCACTTGTCGACTTGAGGGTTAAATTGGATCCAGCCACAAGATTGTACCATTTTGGGGTTTAATCCATTGAGGAAAACATTTCTAATTCAGCTCTGTCAACAAAGTAATAACTGTTTGGTACCGTGTTGAGGATGGATTATGCAAGGGGTGATAAAAAAAATCATAATAAAAGGAAAAAAAAAAGCTTAAATTAAACTCAATATAAAAGTCTGTACCATAATGCCTTTGCTTAGTAATCCAGCCTCCCTTTTTAATACCATAAGGAGAAGCATCTGAAAAATAAGACCATCTAGGGTTCAGTTGACGCCCCCTCTGTCAAATAAGTCTGTCGAACCAGGGGAGGAAAAAGCAGCGCAAACTGGCAGCATTGATTGTGAGAGGGAGGGTGATTAAAAAAAAAATTGGACAAGATATGCATATAAAACACAAATAAAATAAAAAAAAATGAAATACACAAAATAAAAAAAAAACTGCAAGCGTCATTTGTCATCTGTTGTGATGTTGTTGTTTTCTGCATCCAGAGGGGAGCGGTGAGGAGGTCAGAGGTCACCGGTGGCAGGGGGGAGGAGGCCAAAGGGTCACAGGCAGAGTCAGGTGCCCCTAGTGGAGAGATGAGGAGGAGGGTGGAGAGCCTCTACCGTCTCGTCGCTCAGTCTGAGAGAGAAAAGACAAAAAAAACCCCACCATGTTAGAGATCTTAAGAAGCTTTAAGAAGAGAAATCAACACTAAAACACAACAAGGGGGCGTCGTGGTAAACAATAAACCAATAAACAGAAAAAACACAGACGGCCAAGGATAATGAAATATAAGGAATGCACAATATTCTCTGGCTTATATCGGATTCAGCAGAAAATAGTTGCAAATGTTGAGAAATCAAATCATAAAAACACAAACCCAGTTCCAATGAAGTTGGAATATTATGTAAAATGTAAATAAAAACAGAATACAATAAATTCCAAATCCTTTTTGACCTATATTCAACTGAACTAAAAAGATATTTAATGTTCAATTGACAAACTTCATTGAAAATTTGCAAATATTCAACAGTTAGGAAATTAATGCCTACAACACAGTTAATTTTGTCAGCACTTCATAATTTAGTTTTAGTTATAGTCTTTTGCCTAAAATACCTTCTAGTTTTAGTCGTAATTTAGTCATCTAAATTGTTTTAATTTTAGTCTAGTTTTAGTTGATGAAATATCACAACATTTTAGACGACGAAATCAACTGTGAATTTAGTCAACTAAAATATGAAGTGTAAAGTGTAAGGCGTTTTTTATGCTTCCCCAAATTTTTAAAGTCTTGTTTATTTTTTTCAATTAGTCAACAAAATGATCACTGGGTTACAGGATTGTTTTGTATATGATACACTCACTAAACAAAGAAATGTTGTCGCTTTACTGATGCTACATTGACTGATATTTGCCGTTTTGGATATTTAAAAGCAGAAATGCTCTGGTTCATTTCGACTGAAGCTGACAGATCTTAAACCAGTGTTAATTTTGTCGACTAATTATTTTTGTCAGAGTTTTCGTCAACAACCTTTTTTCCCCTGATAAAAACTAGACAGTAACTAATAAAAACAAGTGCACACGGACAAAAACTAAAACTAAATTAACTGACATTTTCTTCAACAAATAAAAACTAGAGGAAAATATTTGACGGAGACTTAATCCAATAAGACTTCATTTGGTCATGTAGAAAGTAGGGACAGGTTAGGAATATATCCAATCACAGCTACTTTGGTCGTGTGGAAAGGTTGGATGAGTTAAGAGAGACATCCAATCACAGCTGTCTTAGCTTCGTGGTGGTGGGATCCAAGTGTGAAACATGACTTCAGAAATTCAAGGAAACATAAAAAATGCCTTACACTTTGCACTTCATATTTTAGTTGACTAAAATTGTTGTGGAATTTCATCAACTAAAACTAGACTAAAATTAAAACAATTTAGATTACTAAATTATGACTAAAACTAAAAGATATTTTCGGCAAAAGACTAAAACTAAATTAAAAAATGCTGTCAAAATATACACTGTCTTAAACAGACTGCTTGACATAATTTTAGGGCTTTTTACAGGGATCAAATCAGGGCTTGAAATCATGAAGGAGCAACCAACCAGAAAAATTAAATTACACAGCATTAAAGCCATAAAACAACATTTCCTGGAGGTTACTTAACACAACAATAATAGACGGATTAGGAGTATTTAGGCCATTTTACAACAGCCGCTGAGTTGTGTTCGCTGAGAGCTTTTCTGAAGTTTGGCTCAAACTACTCGCCTCACCAAAAAAAATCTGTTTGTCTAGTAAATAAGTGAGCGTGGCCGGTGAACTTTGGATCCCGCTGGCTGCAGGCAGACAAAAACACACACATAAAGTTTGTTTCCTGCCCCGCTATCGTGTCCGGGCCCTTGGGCTGTCAGGTCGGCTGTTGCGATGCGGCCCGGCAGCCCCGAATGACCCCAGCGATGGCCGCCGTCCAGCTGGGTTATTCCACCGAGAGCGCGGCTTTGTCCGACACAACAATGTGAGCAGCACGCCACAATACAGATGCTTTGACAGGGGGCACTGCTGGAATGCCGCTGCGCTGTTTGTCAGGCGCGGAGATGGAGGGATGGATGGACAGGCGGACTGATGGGAGGAGTAGTGACGGTACACAGACTCAGCACGGCCCAAACACAAACAGGTCCAACCAGACAAATGATAGAGAAGTTAACCAGACAGACAAAAACCTGCCAAGCCAAACAAGATCTGCTGTCAACAACAGGCAGAGGCAGAGGAACACTTCCTGTACATGAGCGAACAAAGCCAAAGACCAGGGGACATTAAATCCATTAAAATATCACTTCAAACATGAAACAAAAACTGATTCAAAGAGATATTGAGCCCTTTGCCTTACTGTATACACTCATCAGCCTCTATAAGGTACACCCCTGTAACTCATCAGCCAATCACATGGCAGCAGCTCAATGCATTTCAGCATGTAGACATCAATCGGTCAAACTTTATTTGTACAGCACTTTTCATACAAAGTCTTGCAGCACAAAGTACTTTACACAAAAAGAAAATAAATAAAATAACAAATAAAATTAGAAAATTGAATACAGTGAGACAGGCTTTCGGCAGAAATCAGCCTCTCAAATTTAATGCCATAACCTAGGGCTGGGCGATATGACCTAAAAACAAAACTTGATTCACGATTTAAATCAATTCTTCCCCCTCAAAGAAAAAGCCCTCCTTGTGACACAGATATTACACTAGTCAGATTTTGCCTGTTATCAGTATGTTCCAAAACTAAGCAGACTTTCCCTCTTACTGTTCAAATGCATGGTGTAATCTGTCATAAAATGTGGATGATGATGTTCAAACATCGGAAGGCTTGGGTACATAAACACTAAAGGATGAGCTGTTTTCACAGTATGTTAACATGGAAACATCAAATCAAAATTAAATCTCATTTAAGAAACAAATAAAAGCCTAAACGTGTGCTTGTGCAAAACCGGACAAGGCCGGTTTTGCACAAGTGAATTGCACATTCACAGTGATTATACTTTCAAACATTGCAACAACTTAAGATTTGTCATTTTTAGTTCTTCTGCAGAAAATAATTCAAATCAACTGATTTAACCCATATATTTCCCTACCCTACCATGACTGTGAACTCAAGAAAAACTACACAGGTTTGTTTTTTTGTAAAAGATGATTTTTACATGAAAACTGTCCACAGAACTATCTCATCTTAAACATATCAGAACTTATGGAGCTGAGAGAAAACTTATATTACCGCATGTTTCTGCACATATCTGGTAAATCACAGTTGATCATATATATTATTATGATCATACATTATTAGATATTTTTCTTGAAAACTACAAAAAGAATTTTTAATGCCACTGAGAATCAAATTTTATGAATTTTAATGGCATTCAAGGCCTCAATTTTCGCAAAATCAATTTAATGACTGTTAATGCTTTTTAATGCCTTGCAGAAACCCTGTGAAAATGCAAGACCCCACCCTCCCTCGCGATCCACATACAGCACACACTCACTCACGCAGACACACAAAGACATAAAGAGGAGATTCTAACAGAAAACATAATTAGAGGACTGAGGAAACGCTAACTTGAATTAAAAATGAGGAAACACAGGAGCTAAGACTAAAATGACATGATTTAAAAAATAAAATCATGATAAGAAATGAGATAAAATTACTATTGGGAAAAAATAAATTAATAAAAAAACTTAAAATATGTTAAAATGAGATAGCCCAACACCAAATGTGTAATAAAATCTGCTAGAATACTGAAAAGAAAATCAATTAACAGAGAATAACATTCTGAACTATAGATCTGAACTGAAATGGAGGAATAAAACATATTAAAAGGTTTAAATAAATAAATAAATAGGATTACATAATAATAATAAATATAATCAGCATGGTCAAGAGGGCTGGAGATCTGGACTGGAATTTATATGTCAGTATTTATTAGCTGAATGTCGATATTTTTCCTGCCAGACAATTAAAAAATACGAGTAAATGAAGCTTAAAGGGGGTTCGGGAAGGCTACAGAAGCTTAAGGATAGGGGCAGCAGCTCACCATTTTGCATAATCATGTTAAATGCTGATTTAAGAATGGCTCGCAATCGAACGGCTCACTCACAGCTGCAAATCGGCTCTCATCGCTCACTTAAAAGAGCTGTTCAAAAGACTTGACTCGTTCTCGAACGTCACATCTCTACCGCAAACCACCGCGGATGTAGGGCAACAAAACAAAGCCTCTGTTTACGAGTAAAACATGATATTACAATGATAGTCGAAGATAACGTAACATAAAAACGAGTCACAACAAGCACACAGGACCGTTTAGAGTTGCTGAAGAGTTTATCTGATGACTGAAGGCAGAGGTAGGCTAACACTACCCATTGACTCCCAGTGTTTGAGCTAAGCTAATTAGCAGTGGGCGAGCTCTTCCTGTCTCTTCCTTGTTACTGCACGCACAGACGAAATAATGGTGTCTATCTGCTTGTCATGGAGTGAGGCAAGACACGAAAACAACAAAATATACAGGCATTTCCTTTTTGCCAGATGTGTTTTTGTCAACCTCTAAATGTTATTATGAATAAATAACTCTTACTGAGGGGGGGCTCAGTCCTACTCATTTGGATGATTAGTATTAATGTGGAAAACTGATTCAGTTTTAAACAGTCCTGGTATTTGAAGCCGTTAAAAGCCGTTAAAGCAGCAGATGAATGAAACTTGGACTTAAACTCAGACTGAACTGCACGGTCACCACAACAAAGTGAACTTGAATTAGAGTTCGAGTGTTTGTGGAAGAAGGATGGCTGGAGAAAAAGGGAGACCAGTCTGAGGCCTCTGGGCTTCAGCAGAGTCCAGGACTGTGATCAAAACAACACTCTGAGGACACAAGACCGACCGACCCCATCTGACCTCGCTGTAAAACACACAACCACACACACACACAATCACACACTGGCCACAGAATCGGGTTATGAAAACACTTTGCTCCAAGCACCTGCATTAGCTAACAGCTTGTTGTGGCGTTGCTGCACAGGCAGGTGTTCCTCCCTCTCTCCCCCTCTGCCCTCCCCGACCCGCCGCCCAGCCCTAAACCCCTTTCACCCAGCTGGGACAACAGATGAAAGGCATGATGGGAGAGAACAGCGAGCGTAACGTGTTGACCTGACATGGGCTGGCTTGACAGCTGGAGGCGACGGCCTTTTGAGTACAGATCAAGTACAGAAAATGGGAGGGATTCTGGTCTGGCGCACGGAGCGTTTCTCTCCCAAATTTCTGTGAACTGGAGGTCAAGCTGCTGTGTGAAGTACAAAACATGTACGACTGTGTTGGTTTCAGATTTTGTGGTGATTTAAGTCGTCTCCGATGTGAGGTTAAGACTGTTTCAGTGACATTTATGCATCGATTTGAGGGACAATGCAACACCGCATCCTGCACACGTTACAGCTTCTTGACTGAAATGTGCAGCCCAGCCCCGTCTCTCATTGAAAAGAGATAAGATTAGATTAGACAGAACTTTATTAATCCCATGGAAGACTCTTTCAGGGAAATTAAGACTCCAGTAGCATAGCATAGTACACAGCAGAAGTGTGCCAATACATCAGTTGTTAGATTAAACGCGATGCAACACGTGAGGATTCAATTACGATTCAGAAATGTTCAAAAACGATTATTTATCATAATAACTAAAGGCCAGGAACAAAACTGCTGCTTGCGGTAGGAAAGTAATAGTCGCGCGAAGATGGTGGCAGCTAGTTCTTGAGCTACAGTTACAGAGCGTGAGATTTACTCATCAGGATTAAAAGCATTTCGGTTTTTATGAAGACAAAGATGGAAAGGATGTTGACAAAACCTACTCCATATGTAAGGCGTGTAAAACCAAAATTAAGTGCAGTGGTAACACTACAAACAAGTGCCAGCACCTCACGCCTTTCCACCCCGGGTTAGAGAAGGAGAAAAATCCGCCGGTTGTTGCTGCTAACCAGCGAACTATAGAAGAAGGACTATCAAAACTTCCCCGCAGGTCTGAAAGGGCGAAACGATTCTCATCATCCATTGCAACCTTTATCGTTAAGGACCTACATCCATATGCTGTCGTTAACAACCAGGGCTTTTGTGCTCTGACGCGGACGTTGAAGCCCAGATACAAACTCCTGAAGTGAAAGTATTTTGCCCGAAAATTAGTTCCTGAACTCTACGCCAAGTACTGGAATCGCTGAAGAGAGCATGCAGGGTAGCTCTGACATATGTCACTGGTACGGCGCACTTAATGAGTGCGTCACGGGAGCTGGCGAGCTATGTTCTCCACACCAGAGTGAATGTTTTCAAAAGATACATTTTAAGGAGGTAAATTTGTTTGGTTACTTTGATTTATGTATACTGACAAATAGGTATACCTTGCTTAAAAGTATGAAGTAGCCACAAAGTGAGGGAAAAAAGATGCATCAAAAATTGTGATAATCGTTAATATCGTGATAATCGTTGAATATCCAATCGAAGCACCCTTAATCATAATCAAATCGAATCGTGAGGTGTCTCAGATGGCACACCTCTAGTACACAGGTATAAAAGAACACAGGATATCAAAAAGTAAAACAAATATCAGATATAAAATCTATCTATCTCTCTCTCTCCATATATGTATATATATATATATATATATATATATATATGTATATAAATACATACATACATTAATAAATCTAAAAAAGTAATAAAAAAATGGCTACTAGCTGGCTACTACTACTACTGCTGCTCCTTCCCATCTTCAGTCTTCCCGTTACTCCTCCTCCTCCCTAGTGAGGAGTTGTACAGTTTAGGGTTGTCAAAAGTATCGATACTCAAACACCATATCCGGATACAATACTAATTTGCCATAGTATAGATACTACCTCAGACAAGTGTTTGCATATTTTTGCTATTTTTAATTTTAGATTTTTACCTTAGACAGCCTTAAAATACTGTCAAATCTTGTGGGTTATTTATTTTTGCATTTATTTGCACTAAGTAAAAACAATGTCTTGTTCTTATTTATTTATTTATTTTTTTTCCATTTTCTGATTATTTCACTACTATCCATAGTTCTGTTGAGAAAGCATGTTCCACTTTGAGACTGAAAAAGTGTTTTTCATGTTGATAAAAACATTTTTTGTGCCTTTTTTAAGTATTTGTCATTTTAGAAAATGGTATAAAGTATCACATATTTTTCTGGATCTCAATATCGAGTTTAAAATTTTAGTATCGTCACAACCCTAGTACAGTCTGATGGCCTGAGGGACATAGGAGGTTTTTCTTTTTATATGTAATATATAAGTATATACATGTATGTATATATATATATATATATATATATATATATATATATATATATATATATATATATATATGTGTGTGTGTGTGTGTGTATGTATATATATATATATATATATATATATATATATATATATATATATATATAATATATATAGTCAATCATGTTTCTTTCTCAATGTCAAGCACTTTGAGCTGCAATTAAATTTGTATGAACTGTGCTATACAAATAAGATTTGATTCATAAATTTAACAGTAAAATCATAAACTGCTAGATGTGATTTATTTTATTCTTGATTAGAATAAAATGTTTACTTGCACTCTTAAAGCAAGCTGCTCTCCCTTTGCAATCATCCTTCAAGAATTTATGATGAAATACATCTCAAATATTCAATAAAGTGATGACAGATTTAACTACAAGGGCACTAAGGTTGCCTAAATCTCACATCATCGTCTACATAAGAACCATCCTGGCTGCATTGTTCCGGCTCTTTCCTCTGAGGAAGGACATGTTAAGTCTCCACATTCATTCGTTTCGTCTTTTTGAAGATTTCAGCGGTCAGGAGTCAAAGTGTGAGGTCACAATGATGTAACGTCTGCCTCGTTCTCTGAAGCCAAGACGTCAGCAACACCTGGAGGGATTTTATTACATCTGGCTTATTTTTAAGTTTTATCTGTCTGAGAGGAACACAGCATCTGTGTTTTATTACGGGACAATTTCCCCTGGTTTCACCCTCAAATGCCCCGCTGGTCACGCCGAAGAATCGACTGACGGGGAAACTGCGGAGGAGGAAACAGAAGACTTGTGGGTGTTAAGTTTGTCCTGAAGAGATAAAGATGTGAGGTTTTCCTGTTTGAGGTGGGATCACTTCATCAGTGGTGTTTTTATTGGTATTGCATTACTTTAAGTATTTTTAAAACAAACAAACACTCACAGGCCTCTTTGTTAGGTACCAGGTGGAACCTTCTTTTGACTTCAGAACTGCCTCAAATCTGTGCACCAGACAGACTGTTCAATATTTCACTAGTCCATCTGGGAAAGAGCCCATACAAAGTGTTTGCGAATGGGAGACCTTTAAATAGCATATCCAACAGGGGATTGGAAGATTGTTCTGTCAATCACATTCAATACAGGCCAATCAGAAGATGCAGTAGGTGGGTGAACCTGCGCTACAGAAGTTCATAAAACAAACTCTCAACAAAACACGCTGGATGTGGAGTAAAACAGTGTCAATGTTGACAGCACTTTTTCCGTTTAGTTTCAGTTACAGTCTTTTGCCTAAAATATCTTCTAGTTTTAGTCATAGTTTAGTCATCTAAACTGTTTCAGTTTTAGCCCAGTTTTAAGTGATGAAATTTCACAACATTTTAGTTGACGAAATCTACTGTAAATTTAGTAAATATAAAGTTTTTATGTTTCCTTGAATTTCTAAGTCATGTTTTACACTTGGATTAATTTATTTAAGTTCTTATCAACACCAACCTGTTTCATAAATTGTGTAATTATTTTATCACCTAATTAGCACTGCAAACTGGATAATCCTAACTTGTACCAAAAAAATGATGAAATGTGCAATCTTCTGAGTTTTCAGTGACATCTTTTTACTCATCTGATTAAGACCTTAACCTTAACACATTCATCTTATGATCATCACGACAGACAAAAAAAACTGTTTTTGACCGAAGCTTCAACCTTTTCGCTTCATCCATTTTATCCTGTTCAAAACGAACAGATGCATTAAAACGTCACAGATTTCAAATACACCTCTACTTGCAGTCTAATAAAACTTTTCCAACGTCACATTCCTGTGAGTTGATGCGTCAACAGTAAAACTCTTCTTTATCATTACAGCGTGTAAAACAGGAAGAGGGGGACAGAAGGACGAAGGAGGGACAGACGTAAAGATGAGCGTTCCTGCTTGTTTGACAGAAACAGGAGCCTCTCTGTCTGAGTAATGCTCAGGAGGAGCACCTTTGAAATGTACACTTCAGGGTCCCTAAAAGCTGCAGGAACAGTGAGAGCACATAGCTGACAGTGTTTAGGTCCATTTATTACCCAGGAGACACAACACGTCATCTTCAGAGTGCACCGCGTGGCCGCAGACGCACAACTCATCCCGGCTGCAGGGATCTTTCTCTGACTGTGAATGTTTAAACCCAATGAATGTGTGAAAGTAAGTTTTGATAAGTTGCTTCATTAAGGCACATTTTTGTCCCATAAAGTAAATATCAGAGCTATAGGGATTAGCTTCTAAAATTCAGGCAACGAACGGCTCACTCACAGCTGCGAATCTGCTCTCATTGTTCACCTAAAAGAAAGGTTCAAAAGACTCAACTCGTTCACGAACATCACATCTGGAGCGCAAACCACTGCAGAAGTAGGTCAACAGACAAAGCCTCTGTTTAGGAGAAGAAGAATAAGATAATACAAAGAAAGTAGAAGATAATGTGAATGTGAAATTAAGGGTTTATCTGATGACTGAAGGCAGAGGCAGGCTAACACTTCCCACTGACTCCCAGTGGTTTAGCTAAGCTAACTAACACTGGGCGAGCTCTGCCAGTCTGTTCCTTTTTACTGCATGCACAGTCAAAGAATGGTGTCTATCTGCTTGTCAAAAGTGATGCAAGACAAGAAAACAAAGAAAATGTTGGCGTATCCCTTTAAATTGTCTTTTAATAATTCTGTCTTTTTGAACAAAATCGTTAAAATGTGCAGAATGTCAAATATTTGTTATTTTCATTATCTAAATATTTAAAGAAAGCTGCACGAGTATATATACACACAAGCACTGGCTACTTCATTAGGTAATCATGTGAAACTGCTTGTGAATGCAATAGCTAATCAGCCAATCACAAAGCAGGAATTCAATGCATACAGATGTGGTCAAGACGACCTGCTGAAGTCCAACAGGGCAGAATAATGGAGAAGAAAGGTGATTACAGCGAGGCTGAATGTTGGTTGTTGGTGCCAAATGGGATGGTGTGAGTTTTTGAGAAACAGCTCAACATTGTTAATTTTGTTGACTAATTATTTTTGTCATAGTTTTCGTCAACAACCTTTTTTCCCCTGACCAAAACTAGACAGCAACTAACTAAAAACAAGTGCACATGGACAAAAACTCACACTAAATTAACTAACACTTTTGTCAACAAATAAAAACTAGATGAAAATGTTTGACAGTGACTTAATACAAGGAAACATAAAACATGCCTTACCCTTTACACTTCATATTTTAGTCGACTACATTTACAGTAGATGTGTCGACTAAAATGCCGTGAAATTTCATCAACTGAAACTAAGGCTGAAATTAAAACAATTTAGGTGACTAAATTATGACTAAAACTTAAAGATATTTTAGGCAAAAGACAAAAACTAAACTAAAATGTGATGTCAAAATTAACACTAGGCCATATCGCCCAGCCCTACAAAAAGCATCAAAATGTCTTTAAGAGAAAGAAAACTAACTTTTAAGATCACTGATGTTTCCTAATAACGCTCAAATGATATCAGGCTCTCTGCAGTAACGCGATTCCCTGGGAAACACCTCCTTAAGTTGTCTGATACTCCAGGAATCCATCGGCCAATGGGGGCCTTTCTGGCACCGACTCGTCCGACAGGTTGAGGGATCAATTCCCCGTTTAGCTGGACGGACACCGACGTTGGCAGCTTTATAGACTCCCATGTTCGTTGGGGCGGGCCACCCATGTTAACAGCCCCTTTAGCATGTCAGCTCTCTGACTTAATTATTATTCGGTAATCAGACTTAAAAATGGGCAAAACATCGACGTATGTGGGTGTTTCCAGGGCTGCACCACAGCTCGCCTGTGAGGTTGCTGGGAGGGGTGATTGCTGTGTGAGCATGCATGATGGTTAATAATTCTAACATCTGTGGGTATATACATGTATCTGGCTATTTAGGAGAGAGGGTCCGCATGCAGGAAGGGGTGGGGGGGGTCCTGTTACGACCATAAATTCATGTCAGTCTGGAAATAGAGCTGTAAATATAGACCGTGGAGGTGGGAACGAGGGAGGAAAGGGCAGCCTCGTACCGTCTTCACTCACACTCTTCCTAACCCTCATTTAGTCCCCCCCCCCCAAATCTGGGGAGGGAGGGGGGAGAGGGAGAGAGGGGGGAAAAGGGCAGGTTCCCACCACTGTCACTTACATCTAAAAAACCTGTCTGTCTCTGGGCCGTGTAAGACCACCACTTCCTCCGCTGACCCCGCTTTAACCCTTTTGACACTCTATATCCACCTGACCACTCTGCACTGAGGGTGGGCTCTTACCCATAATCCCCCTGTCCACACCCTTTAATCCATTAGGGCTGTATCACAATGACGGACACATTAGAGGGGGATAAATTCCTTTCTGTGTCTCATGAAGCCTGAGAAAGAAAATAAACTTTTGAGTGAGGTTCTTAACTTTGAGGTGGTCAAACGGGCCTTGTATTATTTCTTTGTTTCACTGCTAAAATAACCTGTTTATCAAATGGTAACTTCTAAAGAATTCCTAGTTAGAAGTTGACAAAATACAAGAGAAACTCATTTAAATATGAGAACATTATGAGCTCGATCTGTTGGACTCACAATTAGATTTATCCATGTTGCAAGAACCACGACTTTTATACGCGAGAGTGATTTGAAACTGTGTTTTTAATGTTTATAACAGTTTGTGTTGTAGGGCTGGGTATTTCCAGCAACCTCACGATACGATATGGATCCTGACATTGAGGCCATGATACGATATGTATCCCGATACACGTAAATTGTGAACTTTGACTAAGCTTTTAACAGAATTCCCGACACGTTTTGGTTTTATTAATAGAAGAAAAAGAACAAGGATGAGTTTTCAATGATTCTACAGCTTAAGAAACTTAAATTCAGGTCCTCAAAGATCATAGACCTAAGTTCAAATTTTGAACATGTGCTTCATCATGTAGTTTGACTTTTACGTTGAACTGTGTCATTGTTAACATTACCCAAAGTTTGTTGACAACAACTGTCAAACATTGAGGCCGTATCGATTCTGCAGAATCCGTGTTGATACACATATCCCCAAGGAGCGCGTGACTGGAGTTTGCTATATTGATATTTCGAGGACAGGCCTAGTGTGTTCAAGATTCTAGTTTGGAAAACCTGCAAAACTATTTTATAATAGTGCTCCGAGAGCACAAACCTCCACCAAGGCATTTCTAACATTGTCCGGTGAGCTACTGTCAAAAATATAGAACCTGCCGTCTCCCACTGTGAACTCATCCTTAGAAAATTCCTAGAGCCACATCTGGATTCAGATCACCACTAAAATCGAATCACTGCTCCCTGCGTCATGACCAACATTCAGTGAAAATGTCATCCAAATCTTCTGAGAACTTTTTCAGTGTGAATTAAAAGCAGCTTTATGGTCAAAACATCCTTGTTAAGGTGGTGACTAGGGCTGAAAGATTTATCTTTGTTGGATCGAAATCGCAACTTCAGACAACGCAATCCTGACTGACCCATGATCTGTTGTGCCAACTATTTTTATTAATTCAATATTAGATGATGAATAATGTGCTATGTGCTTTTGATCATTGATGTCCTTACTGTTGTCTATACTGTAAACATAGTGAGTATTGCTCTAAAGCTTGCTTTGAAGAAAATCTTGAATCGAATTGAAATCGCAATATCTGCCAGAAAAATCACAATTAGATCTTTTCCTGAAATCTTTCAGCCCTTGTGGTGACCAAAGAAGTTCTGATCCACATGTTAAGGAGGTCTACCTGTCCTTGCAACCAGCTGATCACGTTTGATTTAATATTTATCACCAAGTTCCCTCAACAGCTGGACAGAGCCCTCTCCTGCCCCTCTGTGGGTCTGAGATCCAGGTGTTCCTCTATCAGCTCCACGCCGCAGCTGAGAGGAAGTGCATTCCTGAGTGATGATGATGCGTTTCCTCCCGGCCCCGCTGTGTGCCTTGACACGCCGCTGCCGCAATTACAGCGCCACATCAAAAGGCTGCCTGCTATGACTCAGCGAGAACATACACACACACCTACCTGCCTTGCTGCGGAGGATAAACTGTAAACATGCAGACTTAAAGTGAGCATGCTGGGAGATTTCGTGGCCTTTTGAATGCTAATGGACGCCACCTTACACCGAAACACAGAACAGAGAGTGAGGCTAATGCTTTAGCCATGCACATTTAGGACTGTAGCCTTGCCACATACACACTCTCATCTGCAAAATGATAAACAAATGAGTCAGACGGAGCTCGCAGACAATCCTGACTCATGCTCCTGCACATGGAGAGAGAGAGGGGAGGATGAGGAGGAGATGAAGAGAAGAGGGCGAGGGGTAAAAGAGGAGAGGAGGTGATCAAAGAGGAAGCGCAAAACAGAGTCAAAACATCCTCTTTTTCATCCTCTTGATCCGAAACACACTGTCGACAGACACCCACTGCAGACCGAACCTCAGACAAACAGCAGGAAACTCCAGTGTCACTGCTGATAATCCAGATCTACGACAAACGTCAGGGTCCAGAATTAACTTAATGATTCACCGGCTAATGTGGAGGGGAGACGGGAAAGTCCATCATACTGGTCACAATAACAGACGTGTTTATGTCACATGCTGGTGTTTAGATAAGATAATGAAGATTATGGCTTTAAGTCACAAAACAAATCATTTATCAGATCAGGAAAGCAAGAATTACTTTCCAGAAATGACGTAGAGCCTGTGCCGCCCCACTTTGGATCAGTGTTTGCTGTATTAAATCCCTTAAAACTGCAACCAACCCTTGTAAACTTCCTGTTTACAATCAATGTGGTTTTTACCATCAAATCATTTTTCAGTGTCACATAACATTTCACCATCATATTTCAAGATACCCTATTTGGTATAAGTACCATGATTAATTTGTGGTATTGTAACAACACTAGTCAATGGAAAGCTTTCATTGGTTCAGCTTTGTTGGGTCCTCGCCCGAAAGGCAAGGTCTCTTCTTTCTTTTTTTCTTTATCATTATCATCATCATCATTATTATTATTATTGTTATTATTATTATTATTATTATTATTGTTATTATTATACGCATTTAAACCTTAGTTTGACCCCCAAACACTCTCAGAAACTCACCAAAATTGGCACACACCCCAGATCCAGTAAAAAAATGTATCAAATTAAAAAATTAACCCCCAACATGCCGAAATGTGCTCTCTAGTTCCTTTTGTGTTTTTACTTATGACGCAGCAGTGTTCATTTTGTTGACTAATTATTTTCGAATATAGTATATTATTATTAGAATAGTGTATGCATAGTATACAATTATTAGAATATAGTCATGGAGTTACAAGAAAAAAGTCTTAAAGTTACAAGAAGAATCACAAAGTTACGAGAAAAAAGATGAAAGCTATGAGAACAATCTCATAAAGTTACGAGAATAAAGTCATAAAGTTATGAGAATTATTTCATAAAGTTATGAGAATAAAGTCAGATTTACAAGAAAATAGTCTTAAAGTTACAAGAATAATCTCAAAGTCACGAGAATAAAGTTGAAAAGTTACGAGAATAATCTCATAAAGTGATGAGAAGAATCTCAGATAATTATGAGAATAATCTCATAAAGTTACGAGAATAAAGTTGACAGTTATGAGAATAATCTCATAAAGTTACAAGAATAAAGTCATAGAGTTACAAGAATAAAGTTAAAAAGTCGCAAGAATAATCTCATAAAGTTACGAGAATAAAGTTGAAAGTTATGAGAATAATCTCATAAAGTTACGACAATTAAGTCATAGATGTGTTCAAATTAAGCCAGAAAACAAACTTTATTCTGAAAGGTTGTACCAGAAGAGCAGCCATCCGCTTATGCAGAGAGGATGGAATGAGAGCGTCTTCTTGATTAAGGTATGCTTATGTTACGCTAAAGTTTAAAAAAAATAGCCTTCTTAATGTTTTTGCCAATGCTTATGACTTTTTTTCTTGTAACTTTATTACTTTATTCTCGTAACTTTACTTTTTTTTTTTAAACATACTTCTTTTATTTTATACGTGGTCCTAATCCTCTGTTGTACAATTAAGGATTTTTTGCACTACATTTAAGTTAAGACCGTCAAAGGTGCTCTTTTAGTTCTTCAGTTGTATTAACTGCTGTTGGTCAAGGACTTTAAAGAGTGTACATGCGTGTTTCTTCTTAATGAAAATAGCAATTCTTACCTTTAGTTTTCATCCTTGTCTTGGAGTAATAGACTTTAATGTTTGATGGTGTGATGTAATTTCCTGTCATATTCTTAAATGTCACTGTAAACATAGGGACTATTGCGCTGAAGCTTGATTTGAAGAAAATCATGAATCGAATTCAATTCCTGCCAGAAAAATCGCAATTACATCTTTTCGTAAAATCGTTCAGCCCTACTTTATAGCCACATTCCAGAATTGTTTGATGTTGACTGGACGAATCGATTTAAGTTTACTTCTGTCATCTTGTGATGACTTTTTGTTGGTTTTTTCAAGTTAAACCATCAAGACATGATAGTCAGTCCATATTACACAGCCCTAGTTTGTTGCATTTCTGATAATCTGGTCAAAAGTTGACAATCAAGTTGAAATAATGTCTAAAAAATCCTTTGGAACAACTAAAAAGTCCCATTCTTCTGACAAGTTTCACATGTTTTGCCATCATCCAAAGAGCTGCTGCTGGCTCTGCCCGCCTCCGTGTTTTGTACACATGAATATGATTTCAAAGATATAAAAAGTGTCTCAAGTGACAGGCTGGGAGCAGACAAAAGCCTGTTTGAACACACACACCCACACATTAGTGCACTGTGCACACATGCTGACACAAAGAAAACAGCGGCACGTGCACAGACAGGCACAGACAGACAGACAGCAGCAGCTACAAAGACAGGAAGTCGGGCCCTCTTTTTGGGCGACTTGGTCTGCACTTGACCTCAGATAACCCTTTGCCGAGTTAATTGTCTGCCCCGCTCCCCGTGCACGAAAACACACGCAGGCCTGGAGATGAACCGCGTATTGGTGCCACTTCCTGCAGCGGCTCGGTTATAGACTAGACTCCCTGGACAGATGCCTTCAAAGACGCCTGAACGCAGCCCTGTCAAGATCACAGAGGCCTGATCCAAAATAGATTCACTAGAGGAGCTGCAAATTGATATAATGCGACTAATAATAGCACACAGCACTTGGGGTTATTTTGGATTTCAGTGAGGAGAAAATATCTGTAACACTGATTCTCTCATGAAAGATTCTCTTCAGTCACGCAGACAAAGCAAAGATGTTTGTTTTTCCATACAGGCCGGAGACAAAGGAAGATTCTCCCGACAGAAGAGGCCGAGTGGGCGAACAAAAACCTCCCAAATGTCAAACAAAAGCCATCGTGCATCTCTAACTTTTGGTTTTATCACTCATGGTTCAGTTCACAAAAACACTCAAAAGACGACTGTACACTAGGGCTGGGCGATATGGCTGAAAGATTCAGGATTCCCACACTTTGCTGGAAATCATTTTCCAGGACGTTTTTTTGCCCCATGTATTATACTGACTTAAAATTTATTCATTTCTAACTCCCGTGCATGAACATTGTCTGCTAACTATTTTTTTTGTCTGGCTTTTATGTATTATAAAATTATGGTTTATACTTATTACTCTGCGTTTTTATAAATATATTATGTTGATTTACTGTTTCAGTAGCCTAAATTTTATTTTGCCATTTTTTATTATTTCTTTTTGTCATCGTTGTTTTAAGTTTTTTTTTATTTTATTCCTTATCTTGCATTATTTTATCTGCTCATATGTTATGGCTAAGTGTGCAGTTACCAAGTACATTTTTACTTCATTTCCTATGTTTGATTTTTGTTCACTAACAGGGAAGACGGAGGAAAAATAATTTTCCAGGACAATTCAAGCTTTTCCAGGACATCTGACTTTGTTCCTCATTTCAATATGTTTTCCGTGACTGGAAAACTGGTCAATCGTTTTCCAGGTTTTCCAGGACGTGTGGGAACCCTACCGATTTTTTTTACACAACACTCGATTTACGATCCTAATTGATTTTCTCTCTCTCTCAAAAAAAAACAGAAACTGTGACACAAAAATGACATGAATCAAGTTTTGCCTTTATGCTGTGAGAGTTTATTCCCAAACCAAAGAGAATTTCCCTCTTAAAGTTAAAGAGTCATAAAATGTTGATTATGTAGCTCAAATGTAGGCGGATTTGTCTACATAAATGCTAAAAGCTGAGCTATTTTTCACAGTATTAACGTGGAACTCTTTGATCAATATTTAATCTTATAAAAAAATACAAGCCTTTCAAAGTGCTTGTGCAAAAGCTGACAGGGCCTTACATCACAAAAACTGTGAATATTCAGTATTTATATTTTCACATTGCAACAACTTACTATTGGAGTAAGTCAAGAAAAGAATCGCGATTTTAATTTTTAAATCTTCTGCAGAGAATAATTCAAATTTATCAATTTAAACGATATAATGCCCAGCCCTAAAGTACACTGCAAAAACTCAAATCTCAGCAAATGTGTTTGTCGATTTTCGACTCAGAAATATCTAAAACACTCATTATAATCCAGGTTCACTTAACAGGTCCAGATAAATATTTTACTACAAGGAATAAAAGGCAAAAACAAGGCACTGAACTGTTATAAGACAATATCTGGCAATAAAACAAGCAGGTTTGACTCAGAGAGTCAATTCAAGTTCAATTTGTCTCATCTCATTGTTAGATTACTTTACTTATTACAAGTAACTCAGGCTTTGTTTTTGGTTTTTCTATCTTCGAATAAAATCTAAATCCAGACATATCAGGAGATTGTGGCTTAGAATAAGTTATTATAAGTTATTTTTGACTTGAAATTGGACAAATAATCTCGACTAAATCTGAGTTTTTGCAGTGTAGAGGCCAAAGTACAGGCTGAAGCACATATTCCAAATATTAGAAATGTCCTCATACTGTTTCAGTATCCGCAAAAGTTCTGGATCAGGGCCGATGTGATCATTTATTGTTGATCGGGGATCTGGGTGCATTTTTTTAAGGATTTCTTAACATTGCTCTAAATGACAAATACTGTCCGAAAGCTTGGTTGTGCCCTCGAAGTACTTTTATTTTTATTTATTTATTTAGAATTTTTTGGGGGCATTTTTAACGCCTCTATTGACAGGTTGGACTGGGCATTATGACCTAAAAATAAAATTCCCTTTTTTTTTTTTTGTTTTTATTAACAAAACTTGATTTACGATTTTCAATCAATTTTTTTTTCCGTCTCAAAGAAAAAAAAGTCCAAGTGACACAAAAATAGGACAATCAAGTTTTAATTTTATGTTATAAAAATATTTTCTGAAACTAAACCGAAAAATAGTTGTGCTGCATGCTGGTATTTTCCCATTAAATGTTGATAATGTAGTCTGAACGTAGGCAGGTTTGTCTACATGAAGACTAAATTCTGAGCTGTTTTCTCAGAACATTAACATGAACCCCTCTGATCAGAATTTAATCTAATCTAAAAAACAAATACAGGCCTAAACGTGTGCTTGTGCAAAACCTGACAGGGCCTACCGTCATGAAAACCATAAATTTTAAGCATTTACATTTTAAACATTGCAACAACTTTCAATAAGAGTAAGAGTGAGTCGAGAAAAAAACTAGACTTTAATTTTAAATCTCATGCAAAAAATGATTCAAATTAATCGATATATTGCCCAGCCCTATTGACAGGAGAAAGAGAGACAGTGGACGGGTTTGTGAAGGGGGCGAAGCATGAAGAAGAAGCATGTACATGGGTTGCTTTCCCAGCACCCGGCTTTTTGATTTTTTATGAATTTTACAATAATGCTAGAAAAGAATTCAATTAGGGCATCTTTACTTAATTTGGTTAAGAAACAATAAAACAGTGTGTGGCTGTATTGTCTTGGTAAATGTAAGTATCTGATCAAGACTACGAATCCGCGGACAATCGTTTTAGCTCAGATCAAGATCGGGGCAAAAAAAGGTGATCGGGACACCCCTACAAAGACCTGAAATGTAGGCGTCTTTAGTTGTAGGGCCTTTTCTAATCTCACCTTGCTGGACAAAAGTTGTTGGGAATTCAGTAAAATTCGGTCGACGTCCATAATTCATGCATAGCCAGTACTTCTGGGATCATATCTTCAGGTCATACCCAGTCATAGAATGTTAGGGCCAATATTTACAATCAATATAATGGGCTTGATTATTGATAAACAACAGAGATTTATGAGAACACCTCAACTGTCAAGCAGGGGTGCATTTGCATTTACTCATGTTAATGAAAGGAGGAATTATTTCTATCTGCATTTTGAGCAGGTTATAAAATCAGACCTTTGACTGAAGTAACTGCTGTACCAAGTCTTGTGTTGCACGTACATTTCATACCAAATCTGCGGACCAGTGTTAATTTTTTAAAATATGAAGTGTAAAGTGTAAGGCATTTTATGTTTCCTTGAGTTTCTGAAGTCATGTTTTACACTTGGATAAAATGAAACATCTAATAACCCTTTATTGAATTCTAGTAAAGTCTGAATGTATAAATGAACAGAAACAAATTGAACTTTTGTGTGAAATGCAGTCACCTTCATTTAGGCTACCTGGCAGAGCATCTCAGTTACAATACCAGAACTGACAACAAACAGTGAACCTGCTCTACATGAATATATCAATTCATAAAGAGAGGAGCTCTGATTGGATCGCTCCCCAACTTATCCCACCACCACCATGAAGCTAAGGCAGTTGTGATTGGATGTCCCTCTTAACTCATCCAACCTTTCCACACAACCAAAGTAGCTGTGATTGGATACATTCCTAACTTACTTTCTACATGACCAAAGGTCTGATTGGATTAAGTTTCTGTCAAACATTTTCGTCTAGTTTTGATTTTTGGATGAAAATGCCAGTTAATTTCATTTCAGTTTTTGTCCATGTGCACTTGTTTTCATAATTTACTGTCTAGTTTCAGGGGAAAAAAGGTTGTTGACGAAAACTATGACGAAAATAATTAGACAACAAAATGAACACTGTGCCGGACTGAGTAAAAATACAAAAGTTGATGGGGGTTAATTTTTAAATATTACCAAATTTTTCACTGGATCTGGTTTGTGTGCCAATTTTAGTGAGTTTTTGAGCGCGTTTAGGAAGTCAAATTAAGGTTTAAATGCCCGTAAGTACAATGATAATAATAATAAAGAAAGACGAGACCTTGCCTTTTGGGCGAGGACCCTACAAAGCTTAATCAATGACAGCTGTCCATTGACTAGTGTTATTAAAATACCAAAAAATTAATCATGATACTTATACCAAATAGGATATCTTAAAACATGATGGTGAAATGTCATGCAACATTGAAACAACATGATCTGATGCTAAAAACCAGACTGATTGAAAATAGGAAGTTTACAAGGGTTGGTCACAGTTTTTAGTGATTTAATACAGAGAACTGTTGATCTATTTTCATGTTTCGTGTTAATTTTTTGGTCAAATACAGTGCTTAGACAAAACAGTGTAGGACTAATATTCTCAATGTCTGATTTATACCATCTATACACTATTATAGACCTTAGCAGATAACTGGTGGATGTATCACTGCAGCTTTTATCCTTTTCCATGACAGAAAAGTGTCCTCAAAATATTCAGATCTTTTAGTACATTTAAAATTAAATAATTTTTACTTGGACTTTCATTGATTCATGGAGTGCTATTTTGCTTGTGCTCAAGTAAACTTAAAGTAATGCTTCTTCTACTTTATTTTAATATTTTCTAGTGATGTACAGTTTTGTAAATCAGGATTAATGCAAAAATCAAAACTGACACTAACGTTTCTGTTGTAGTTCTCCCTCAGAGTCTACATTTACTCTCATGTTTGATCATAAAAACACCAGATTCTGTTGAACAAGTCACTTCTTCTGCCTTCAGCCTGATTCAGCAGTTGGATGTGCTCTACGCCAGCATTCAGATGATGTGAATTAACAGATAAACATCTGCAAATGTCATCCCTTCATGCCACTTTATTTTCCAACAGTTGATGTTTGCGAAAACAGCTGATAATGCAGATGTCATCGGTGTTTTTTAATATTTCAGTGATTTTTCCATCATGTAAGGCAACTTCTAAAAAGGGCCACATACAGCAGCCCTCTTCATTTCACGCTGCCTGTGATTCATTTCAAAACGTCGATGAATTGTCAACATGAAGAAAAAAACGAGCCCATCTGTTTGAGGGTTAAACCCGTGCAAGTCAATAAGAAATAATGATTGAAAAACAAATGCATCAGTGTTAATTTTGCCAGCATTTTTTCATTTAGTTTATAGTCTTTTGCCGAAAATAGCTTTTAGTTTTAGTCATAATCTAGTCATCTACATTGTTTTAATTTTAGTCTAGTTTTAGTCGATGAAATCTGCTGTAAATTTAGTTGACTAAAATATGAAGTGTAAAGTGTAAGGCATTTTTTTGAAGTCATGTTTTACACTTGGATAAAATGAAACATCTAATAACCCTTTATTGAATGCCAGTAAAGTTTGAATGTATAAGAGAACAGAAACTAATTTAACTTTTGTGTGAAATGCAGTCACCTTCATTTAGGCTACCTGGCAGAGCATCTTAGCTACATGAATATATTAATTCATAAAGAGGGTCTTTTAGTCTGGCTTTTATGTAGTGTCTTACTATTACAAATTTATGGTTTGTACTTTTTTTGTCTTTTTTTACTCTGCTTTTTATATATTTTTCTGATATACTTTTTATGTAGCCTTAATTAAACTTTGTCAATTTTACTGTTTCTTTTTGTCACCATTGTTTTGAGTTTTATTTTTTATTCCTTCACTTGCGTTATTTTATCTGCTCATATTTTATGGCTCAGTGTGCATTAGTTACCAAGTACATTTTTTACTTCATTTCCGATGTTTGATTTTTGTTCAGTAAGAAAGTAGAAGGAAGATAAATCATTTTCCAGGACTTTTTACTTTTTTCCTCATTTTCCATATGATTTCCATGACTGGAAAATTGCTCAATCTTTTTCTAGGTTTTCGAGGATGTGTGGGAACCCTGTAATTAGTCAACAAAATGAACACTGCTGTGACATTCTTGTTGACCTAAGTTGCACACAGTGTTGCCAGATTTTTCTACTGAAATAAGCAACCAGATCAATAAAAACAAGTCCAAAACAAGCGACCTCCAACTATTTTTTTGGTAATGCGATATATTACTTTTTTAAAAAGAGAAATCTACATAAAGCATGTTTTAACTTTCATCTACTTTAGATTTCCATTTCACAGTGACGTTTTTTCTTATTTGGCTCTTAATTTACTTCTTCAACATTGTTTTCTTTATACAGAAGTGAAGGGAGGGGCCACTGTTATTTATAACTGTTATTGCTGTCAAACCAAACACATATAGTCAGGCTTTTATCTAAGTTTTATGTTGATCCTCTACAGCTTTACTACGGTGAAAAAAATTATAGCTACATTAGGAATGTAATTAATTCCTGCAATAAGAATTTCTTTTTAGTTTTAACATCACTTTTGCCTCTTTTTACAGTAAAATTTACACTTGTGTTTCGAGAGGGACAAAACAGTTTGTGTAACTTCTAAACTGAGTTTATTTTGGTCGTAGAGAGTTCATCAGATACCTCTTGGATTTGGGGGAACAACAAGCCCAATACACGACTGCACTTCTGGAACAAGCCAAAAAAACGTAACCTGCAACTGGCAATATTTACAAGCAACTTTAAAAAAAGAAGCCCAAAGTCGCTTCTAATAAGCAGACCTGGCAACTATGGCTCTAGTGTAGTAGTGCATGCGCCGTGTGCGAGAGTGTGTTCGGAGGCGGACGCGATGACCAGGAAACTGTACTTGTGCCGTACTTCTGCTGTACTTGTGTTTCGCTTTATTTGTGGGAGCTGGGAGATAATCGGGGAGAATTCACACAGACAGAAAAGCAAGCCCAAACAAGAAACTTCATGGTAAAAAAACAAGCCCAAAAAACCGCAACCCGCAACTCTCACGAGATTTACAAGCAACTTTGTGGAAAAACAAGCCCAAAGTCGCTTACAATAAGCGGACTTGGCAACAGTGGTTGCATATCCCTGTTGAAGTTTGTGGAGTTTTAAGCAGCAGCTGCTGACTCTCTGAGCTGAAGTTTTGGTCATCTTTTTCTTACTTTAAAGTGTGTTTCAGAGGAATGACTTTGGAACGAAACTACTAGCTTCATTCTGTTATTGTTCTTTGTCAGATTGTCTTGAGGACAATCAAAACCTGATATTGATAACTAACAAAGTAATTAACAAACATCAGCAAAACATGACCTCATCGGTTGAGGCAATTATGGAATCGATGTTAAAATTACAAGATGAAAAATCAAAATAAAATATGAATTTACTTAATTGTGCAATTTAATCCACAATTCTGACACTGAAATGTAAAATTGTGAGATAAAAATAAACATTTTTGTTTGAAAGACAAACTATGAAAGAGAGGTATTAGTTTTTATTATGTTAGCTTTATAACTGAATGTATCCTGTGCTTTGAGAAGTTGCTCTCACACTGAGAATAAAACAAATGTGGCCTTCTTAATGACCTCAGTTGCCCATCCCTAATGTGTCACCCCATTACAGAGTGAAGGGTTTTCAGCTGCACTAACATGCCCTCCTCTGCTGAAGTTTTAGTATCTTTCTTTTACTTTAAAGTGCGTTTTACAGACTGAAGTTTGTAAAACAAAACTTGCTGTTTAATTAAGAGAATGTGTGATATTCTAGTGTGTTGTAAACTCAGCTGTTCTTCTTTGCAGTGACAGTTGTGTTTACATTTGTATGTTAAAATGATTCTGTAAAAAGCAGCATATCTGATATCTGCAGAAATCCAATGTCGTGCAGCCCAGACAGAAACACTTGTATTTACTCACCCTTGGTTGTTGTAGTGACTCCATCAGACTTGGTGAAGTCTATACTGGCGTAGGCTCCGTTCTCTGGCAGAGGCACCGTCCCCGCCGCCGCCACTGCCGCCGCCGTCGAGCTCCCGTTGCTGCTACCGGCTCCCGCGTTACTCCCATCCTCTCTCAGCTCCAAGGCAATGTAGTTGAGGCCGTTCTGGTACCCCACAGACATGTTCCTGCACATTCTTGCTCCTCCAGCTCCAGAGGAGGAGGATGCTGCGGACGTCCCGGAGGCTGAGCTCAAATCCAGAGCTCTCGACGAGTCCTCCAGACCCTCCACGGACACCCAAACGCTGTCGAAAGACGCCGAGCTGGCCCACCTGGGAGCCTGGCCCTCCTGTAGGTAGGATCCATTTGGGGCTGAGGGGTTGACCTGTGAGGGGTGGGTGGATGAGGATGAGGGGGCTCCTCCTGAGGGGGTTGAATTTGAGGAGGAGGTTGAGGAGAAAGTCTCTGAACTGTGCCTCCTTCTACCTTGAGGGTCGGCCCGGACCACCTTGGGCTCTGGCTGATGTGTCGGCGCCCTGCTCGGGCTCGACGGAGGAAGAGGAGGGGATATGGATGGGGAAGAGGTGGAGGTGGCGTGGCCGTATCGCCCCTCCATGACACAGAGGTGCTGCAGCATGATTGTGGGGCTCGTCCTGTCACCTCTACTGAGGTTGAATGTCATGTCCGTGTAGTCGTCCCCCATCGCCCTCCAGTGACCTCCTGTGGCCACTCCAGGGGAGGCCAGCACCCCAGGATTGCTAGCTAAGGGTCTGATGTAGCTGGGTGGGTTCCAGGGTGCAACGAGGCTGGGTCTGGGGGACTGGTTTTTACCCAAACATCCGGTGCTGTCCTGCTGGTCTGCCCCCACCTCCACGCTCATGTAGTCCTGGTGAATTTGGGGCTGGGGAGGGGAGTGAAGAAGGTCTCTTGACCCTAAGGAAGGTGCTTCATCTTCTATAGAGTGGGGGTAAGCAGGGGGCTGCTGCTGGAGGGGGTAGTGATCCCCGAATTCTATGTTGATGTACTCTCCAGGACTGGATGGCCCCTCTGCGGAGCTAACAGTGGCTGGGACAGAGGTGGAGGTGCCTGCAGATACCGTGGGGGGCTCACTCACCCGCAGTGGGCCGTGAAAACTTCTCCTGCCTAAAGGGAGGCGGTTGGGCCTCACGACGCGTCTGTCTGCAATCGCTGCAGTCGTGTGGTGGGCTCCATAAGGTGGGGGTGGGTGCGAGGGGGTGGAGGTGCTACTACTCGCCCCACCTCTCCTCTCAGGTGTGGCGACAGATGAAAAGACGGGTTTGGCGGGAGAACTCATAGGAACATACTCGCCATACTCCTTCTCATCCCTCTCTCGGGTGGGGGCTTTGTACGAGCGAGGGAGGGAGAAATACGGGCTATAAGACTTCGGGGTGCTCTCAGGTGTGCCTGGCATGTAGTAGCCTTCGTTTGAGAGCTTCTGCCCCCCACTGCTGCTGTACGACATGTCCATATACTCCCCGTTTTCAGGCCTTTCGGCTATACTTTCGCTCCCGCTCGCACCTGCCAAGATGGAGCTGCTGTGAGGGCTGGGGGAGGCCTGACCGGGGGAGGGGGAGCCGCCACCACTGCCCGGAAGCATCATCATGTAGCCGTGAGAGTCCGTGGAGGATTGTGACTGGAGCTGGGGGTGGTGATGGGCAGAGCGCGGGCCTAAAGCTGGACTGTGAAACTGAGGGGAGTGGGATACGGGGTGGGGGTAAGAGCTGGGTTGCATAGGCATGTAATCAGAAGGCGTGTCCCGCGGCGATGCAGCCACGCCACACATCATGGGCATGTAGCCGCTGTCCTCCTTGGCAGATGAAGAGGAGAGGGGAGGGCGCTCGCCGCTGGATTCCATCCGTGACATTGTGGAGGGGCGGCTCTGCTGACTGTGCTCGGAGCAGGAGCTGTAGTCAGAGCGGAGGGAGGAGGAGGAGGAGGATGGCCCGCCACGAAGCAACCCGCTTCCAAATGGTAGCACCACATCCGACCCCTCGTCTAAGGAGAAGTTTGTCTGGGTCATTTTCTGATAAACAGCGACCCCAGACCCACCAGTTGCCCCGCCAGCAGGTCTGGAGAAAGAGTGAGTCCTCCTTCTTAGTGATGACGAAGAAGACAAGCGCTCATCCTCTGTTGTTGACGTGCTTTCATCCCTCGGCGTGTCTGCTCCGCTGTTATTCCCAGAACCGCCGCTAGTACCAAAAACCTCCCGGTTCCAGCCCATAGCCATGTAATCGTTCAGACAGTTCTCCTCTCTGATTGGCGGGGTGTTCCCCAGAGAGTCGGGGGTGTTACTCCTCACACGGAAGTACCTGAAGTCACCAGGACTGGAGCCGTACTCGTCTGAGGAGTTGAAGCCGCCGTCTGATGGCGAGCCGCATATGGAGGCGCTTGAGGGGCGTGTGAGGGTGTCGGAGACGGAGCCGTGGCCGCTGCTGGAGGACACGCTCACCGGGCTGGTGGTGGAGGGGAAGTGGGAGACCGGCAGCGAGGCGGAGCGGGCGTGGTAGGTCGACGACGTGCCAGGGATCGCTCTCATGTAGCGCCCACTTCCGGTGCTGGTGCCGGCGTTTCCTGTGGCGACACCACCCCCGCCGCTGCACCCCACCCCATCCTGACGACCGTGATGTGCACGCGTGGAGTTCAGGTGGACCAGGCTTCCTGTGGCAGAACGGAAAGGCCGATTCATCGTCCCCTCACCTTCGCTTGATGTTCGAAAGCGATAACCACTGGCGCCAGAGCTTTTACTCGAAGGTGGTGTGCCGACGACAGACTCCGTCCTCGACCGGCGCTGCAGTCCTGTCTGGCTTGGAGGCAGATTGCCGAGGTGGCGCCGCGTTGTGATGAACGGCATCGGATTAGAGCCTGATGATTGGCTCTTACTCCTAGGTCTGAACTCTGCGAAAGCTTTCAGGGCTTTCATCGTCTCCAGGATGGTCTCATGCATGTTTTGGGCCACGACAGAATCATCCACCTGCATCCATATTTCTCCCGGCCCGATAGAAGAAGAGCGACCCACCTCTATAAAGAAAAAGCTTTCAGAATGTCCACATCTTCTGATATTCATAAGCTGAAGGTTAACACAAGGGGTTTCAGAGTTCAATTTTACGAGGTGTATTGTTTTAGTAGAGAGGCATAGCCGGTAAACACCTGTGAGGTTTTTAGTTTGACCCAGTCCTTTAGGTTTCACATTCACCTGCCACACCTCTTTAAACACAGTACCAGGAGTTACAGTACCATATCCATCATCTAAATCATCTGAATCCAAGTGCCCTTTTTTGCCCTCACTCATCAACTCACTGACAGCTACATACCAGTCCTCTTGCTCCTGCTCGTTCTCGGCCACAATAGCAAAGTACTCGTCCTTAGTGTAAAGGGCAATGAGGTGTTTGTTTTTGGAATCCGCCCTTTTGTTCACCGTGAAGCACTGGTAGAGGTAAATAACCCTTTTCGGGGGAGAAGGGGCGACCGCGCCACCGCTGGCGGCGGCCGCGGCAGCAGAGCGCAGGCTGTTCCTGAATTTCTTCTCACTGTCGTAGTACTCCAGGCGGCTCGGCCCGAGGTGACTGGCCGCTCGGAGCACGAAGAACCGCTTATGTCCATGTTTCTGCTTCCTAAGATAGCCACACTTGCGTATATCATCCACAACGTCCGAGGTATTAGCGACATTCACAGCCGCGTATACATGGCCACCGCTGCTGCTGCTGCTGCACGCGGCAGGGGACGCGGCAGCGGCGGGTGATGCGGCAGCAGCGGCGGGATCCTCCGCGGCGTGTACCTGGGTAAGAGCCGAGGAGGAGGCTTTCCTACCGGGGGACTCGGCGATGTTTTCCCCTGGAAGGTGCTGCAGCTGGAAGTGGTGGTGCTGCTGATGGTGGTGGAGGTGGTTGGAGGGTGGTAGGTGGAGGCGAGAGCCGCTGCCGCCGCCGCCGCCTCCTCCTCCTGCGCCGCCGCTGATATTAATTAACGGGGAAGGGGGTTCCCCGACTGAGCCGTCCCCGTTTGCGGTGGCGGATTTCGTCCCCACGTCCCTCTGCTGCGTCTCCACCATCAACATCGCTGCCTTACCTTCCTGGTAGTTCGTGAAATTCGCCATCAAAGAATACAATCAAAGGTCACTTTACTAGCAAGCTAATCCGTCTGGACCTAGACCCCATTCTTGTTTTGGGAGACGAGCTCCCGAGTCCGGCTAGGCCAGCTAACGTTCACTCGCTCGGCTCTGATTTGCAATCCTCACGAACCGGCTTTATTAGTCCGTCCGAAAAACAAGTCCTTTAGCCCGGTAAGCAGCGAGGCAGGTAATCCAAGGAGGGCTCTTTATCACGAAATGAATCCCACCGTGTGCAACATGACCACGTTCAGCCGTGTTTCTATAATCGGGAGGCTCCGGCTAGCTCCGTTAGCCTACCGTTCCCCTCTCCGCCTGTACACATCTCTCGGCCCAGAGCACAAACAACACATGACCCTCTGCGTCACGGCCCCGAACGGGAGGAACAAAGGGGCAGACGCGTGCTCCCATTGGCTCATCATTCTGACTGACATTCATTGACAGGAGAACGAGCCAATCACGAGGAGATATTAGTGCTTTGCGTCAATAGCTGTGACGAATCGTGTTGCTAGGAGTTTTATTGACGTTAAAAATAGGCGGTGACTCTGCGGGGCTGATCTGGAGTCTGTTCTTCGGGCTTTGAAGGACCGTTTAAGGGGAAAAACTGATCTGGGACCTGCAGACGAACCACAGTGACACCCCGAGTCTTCCCTCTGTCGCTGAGAGCAGAACTGTACTTCTTTTTTATTATTATTAACCTATATGCTGCTAGATACAACAACGTCTGTGAATAAGCTCAGAAATGTTTTTGAAAAATGACGTTTTAAGTCACAAGAAGTATACAAGAATCTACTTGATGAGATACAACGCCCAAATGATGATATTAAAGGCGAAATCAAAAATAAAGAAATGTGTTTGTGCAATAAAAAACAAAACAATGATAATCAAACTTTAGTTGTGAGGCTACAAGTAAAATTTAAGGTGTTGGGTGAATCTGTGAAACCAAAAGTAAAATTACAGCTAAAGTAATGGCTGAATTATGAAAGCCAACTTATTTAAAAAATGTAGATTTATGTTGAAATGACAAAGTTAAATAATAAATAAAATTTTCTCTCTCTCTCTCTCTATATATATATATATATATATATGTATATATATAAATATATATATATATATATGTATATATTTATATATATATATATATATATATATATACATAGAGAGAGAGATAGATAGATAGATAGATATGAACATGTATTGGAATTTAAAGATGGTCTTTATGAGAATTGTCCAGAAAATGTTTCCAATAATCCACTCAGAACTTATTGAGTTATTAGCAAAAATGTGTCGAGAAATTCTTTTAAATGTTCCTGGATGCGCAAGTATCATCAAAACCCATTAATATATATATTTTTTATTCATCCTGTTCACAAACAAAAAGAAAAGACGAAGAAATGAACAAAAATCAGCAAAACATGACCTCCTTGGTGGAGGAAATTATGGAATCAATGTTAAAATTACAAATGTAAAAGGCAAACTAATTTATAAATTAACTTAGTTGTGCAATTTAATCCACAATTCTGACACTGACAGGTAAAACTGTGAGATAAAAATAAACATTTACTTTATCGAGAATTTAAAATCATGAGGTTGAAGGTCAAAATAATGAAAAAGTAAAAAAAAAAAAAAAAGACCAGAAACTGAAAATATAAGGTTAGGGTCCTATTGAGTGAATCAGTGAAATCAAAAGTAAATTAATAGCTGATATAAAGAAACAATCTAAGTTCTAATTATGGAATTTCTGATGAATTTTTATGATCAGAAACAACAAATGATGAATAGAGAAACTTTTGTTAAAACTGTAATGAAGAAGCAAAATTATTAATAAAATAAATTTTACAACTGGAGCCCCATTATAACACTGAAGGTTAAAGTTCTGAGACAAAAAGTCATATTACAGTTATGAAAAAATGAAAGTCATGAGGTTAAAGGTAAAAATTAAGACCAAGTCGAAAAAAGAGGCCAAAAAACTCCCATCAGAAAGTTAAAAAGCAAATTTTATGATCCTATTGGTGATCAGTGAAATCAAAAGTAAAATAAAAACTGAAATAATGAAATAATGTCAAAGTTGTGATAGCCAACTTAGTTCTATGTAGAAATGCTAAGACAGCACAAACCCACACAAAGGCATTTCCAACACTGTCAGGGAAATTATTGTCAGAAATGAAACAAAAATAAAAAATAACAATACTAAAATTCATTATCTCCTCCCTGAGCTACCACCTTATCGCGGTGGAGTAGTTTGTGCGTCCAAATCATCCTAGGAGCTACGTTGTTGGGAGTTTGTGCCCCTGGTTGGGTCATCCAAGGCAAACAGGTCTTTGGGGGGGCAGACAAAGAGTGGCTCAAAAACCCTAATGGAAAAGATAGTAAATGGATCTCAGTCTCCCTCGCTTGGACGGGGGTCACCAGGGCCAGGGTTATACCCATGGGACCCGGCCCAAATGAGTCCTGTGGAAGGTTTTCCGGGAGTATAGGGTATCGGACCCCCTGATACGGGCCGTCTGTTCCCTGTATGACCGGTGCCAGAGCTTGGTCTGACCAGCAGTAAGTCAGACTCATTTCCAGTGAGGGTTGGACTCCACCAGGGTTGCCCTTTGTCACCGATTCTGTTCATAACTTTTATGGACAGAACTGGAGGGGTGGAGGAGTTCAAGTACCTCAGGCTCTTGTTCACGAGTGAGGGAGGATGGAGCGGGAGATCGACAGGTGGATCAGTGCGGCGTCGGCAGTGATACGGACTCTGCACAGTTCTCGATTTACTGCTCGATCTTCGTTCCTATCCTCACCTATGATCACGAGCTGTGGGTAATGCCCAAAAGAACAAGATCGTGGGTACAAGCCAGAGAAATGAGTTTCCTCCGCAGGGTGTCCGGGCTCTTCCTTAAAGACAGGGTGAGAAGCTTGGTCAGCTGGAAGGGCCTCGGAGTAGAGCCAGATGAGGTGGCTCGGACATCTAATCAGGACGTCGCCCTGGTGAAGTGTTCAGGGCACGTCCCACCGGTAGGAGACCTTGGAGAAGACCCAGGACATGCTGGAGGGACTTTGTCTCCCAGCTGGCCTGGGAACACCTCAGGATCCCCTGAGAAGAGCTGGATGAAGTGATTGGGGAAGACGATGGTATGGTAAATTCATTGTTTTGAAATAAAAAGCTGAAATTCTGAAATTAATGTTGATTTTGACAAACCAAAATAAAACTGAGCTGATAGAAGACAACTGAGCTTTTCCTTCCTCTTTTGTTTCCAGTTAGGAAAACCCTTCGCTTTTATCTGGGGTCAGTCTCTTTGTTCGATCCACACTACAGGTTTGAGTTAGCTTGTGTATGAAATTATTTATTTTAGGACCTGTGGACTAAACTGTAACACAAGTAACAAACATAATAACTTCAAATATTTCTTAATTGAACTATGATTCAACTATGACCTTCAAGTAAAACCATGATATACGTACTTTCACAGATGGTTAATGTGCTGATAAATTAGACACAGAATGTTTGTTAACAACAGGAAGTGTTTCGATTATTTGCTGTGCACGGGTCATGCATACAGCCAATTCTGACTGGGATTACCCCGAGGAGGCCATTTTAAGTTCTATCTAGGTGATGCTGTGAGAGAGGGCCAACTTCTACGAGATAGAGGGAGAACATCTTTGGATCAGTGCAGGGAAGGAAGTCGAGGCCTCAGTAAAAACAGTCTGTATCGAGTGTTTCACAGATTAGTTTCTTTATCTTGTTAGTGTCCACAGATCTTCCCCTTGCACACCGAGGACACTCACAGCTCCCTTAATCATCGGCCTTCTTGCCTGCAGGGCCCGAGGTTTACTAAAACACATGCTGCTCCGGTCATGTGAGAACCCACTGGTGTGCTTGGGCACCGGCCAACCACAGTGTCAGCGAGGGTCAGGCCAGCCGCGTTGACCTCACACGGCCTGCATCCTCTGTGCCTTAAAGCTAAAACCAAACCCGGCCCTGGCACAAGACACGAATCCGGATGAAATCCAGGTTTGTTTACAGCGTGCCTTCTGCGGCATCTGCCATTGACCTCACTTGGACTTCCTTAAATCTCGGCAAAGGCAGCTACATGTGGCACCGGACCTTTATTAAGAGAGCATGCATGTGTTTGAGCCAAGAGTCGGGGCCCCTGCTTTGTTCTCCATGGGAACCTCGATGGAGTAATTGAGGACGACTCCCCCCCGTCTGCCCACAGGGAGGTATCTGAGTTCCTCCACGCCTCGGAGAATGCCACGCTCGGCTTTCCGAGACTCTACTACACTTTGCATGCAACAATGTGCACGACCCTTTTATCCCAAACACCTTTCAGTATCATGAGTGGGATCATGTGTAGTGCAGCTGGCCCCAGCGGGAATCACACCATTCATTCACCCCGGCCGGGTGAGGGACGTGCTTTTTACCAGTCCAGCTACGAGGGACCACCTGTCTGCTCCTGCCTCTGAGACTGTCACTGTGTACAAAACTAAAAAAACTTTAAGTCATGTTGTTATTCCCATCCTCTACCACTTTATCCTGTCCAATTATTTATTAATATATAGGCGGAAAAATCTGAATAATCAAGGGATGTGTTTCTGTTTACCGGATAGGAACATATGTTTCAACAAAAAGTCCTTTTGGAAGCTTTTCTCGTGCTTCAGTGCAGCTCCCTCTTTCATTTTTGTCGATATTAATTAGCTATCTTCTGTTTTTAAGGTCATGACGTGGGCTGTAGGCCTGCTGCAAAACACTCCATGACTGCCAGTCTCTGTCTAACACCATGTCCTAACTGAATCAATCAATCAATCAATCAAACTTTATTTATATAGCACTTTTCATACAAGAAAATGGAGCACAAAGTGTTTTACAAACAGACAGATAAATTAAAAGAAGATAAGAGGAAGTATGAACCAAACAAACCCACCCACCCCGTAATCCATACACAGTATTAATAAAATACATGATAAATAAAAACAATAGTAAAACAGGAAATTTCATGTACACAGTACACAACGAGGAAACTCCATCTTAAAGGTTTAAAATGAGTAAACACTGGAGGATAGGTTAAAGTGTAAAAATAAAAGTATCATCACATAGAATAAAATAAAAAAAAACCAAACAAAAATAGAAAAAATAAACTGAAATGAAGTAAAAAATAAACAACAAAAGGGTGCTGTTATGAGCATAAAACACTGAAAGGTAACTGCAAAATGTTCAAAGAGGGGAATAAAACACTTAAGAACTCGGGGGGAAACAATAAAACAAGAGGATAAACTACTAAAAGACAATTCTAAAGTTAAAACAGAATACTATTTGAGATTAATTAATTTATTTTTAAAAATGGGACAGCATGCATTAATGAATATTTATAAAACCTAAATTACTTAAACAGATTATGTTGAGTACATTAAATTCAGTTAATGGCATTGTGCTTGATCATAACTCAGATGGGACAAATGGACTGAAGTTACAAGAACAAAGTCGAAAAGTTACGAGAATAACATCATAAGGTTATGAGAATAAAGTCGAAAAGCTACGAGAATAATCTCATAAATTTATGAGAATGAAGTGGAAAAGTTACAAGAATAAAGTCAAAAAGTTATGAGAATAACCTCATAAAGTTACAAGAATAAAGTTGAAAAGCTACGAGAATAAAGTCAAAAAGTTATGAGAATAAAAACATTAAGAAGGTTATTTTTCAAAACTTTAGATCAATATAAGCATACCTTAATCAAGAAGAAGCTCTCATTTCCTCCTCTTTGCGTAGGCAGATGGCTGCTCTTGTGGTACAGCCTTTCAGAATAAAGTTTGTTTTCTAGCTTAATTCAAATAGATTTATGACTTTATTCTTGTAGTTTTATGAGATTATTCCCGTAACTTTTCAACATTGTTCTCCTAACTTATGAATTCATCTCCTAACTTTATGAGATTATTCTCATAACTTCATGACTTTATTCTCATAACTTTATGAGATTATTCTCATCACTTTATGACTTTATTTTCCTAATTTTATGAGATTATTCTCATAACTTTATGACTGTATTTTCGTAATTTTATGAGATTATTCTCATAACTTTTCAACTTTACTCCCAAAACTTTTCGACTTTATTCTCATAACTTTTCCACTTTATTTCCATAACTTTATGAGATAATTCTCGTAACTTGATGACTTCTTTCTCCTAACTTTATGAGATTATTCTCATAACTTCATGACTTTATTCTCGTAACTTTATGAAATTATTCTCATAACTTTTCAACTTTATTCCCATAACTTTATGAGATTATTCTAATAACTTCATGACTTTATTCTTGTAACTTTATGGGATTATTCTCGTAACTTTTCAACATTGTTCTCCTAATTTACAACTTCATCTTGTAACTTTATGAGATTATTCTCGTAACTTTTCCACTCTATTCTCATAACTTTATGAGATTATTCTCATAACTTTATGACTTTATTTTTGTAATTTTATGAGATTGTTCTCATAACTTTTCAACTTTATTCCCATAACTTTTTTCAGCTTTATTCTCATAACTTTTCACCTTTATTCCCATAACTTTATGAGATTATTCTCATAACTTGATGAGTTCATTCTCCTAACTTTATGAGATTATTCTCATAACTTTTTGACTTTATTCTTGTAACTTTATGAGATTATTCTAGTAACTTTTCGACTTTATTCTTGTAACTTTATAAGATTATTCTTGTAACTCTAAGATTTTATTCTTGTAACTCTACTTTTTTTTTTAACACACTTTTTCTTTTTTTTTTTTCAAAGTGGCCCTAATCCTCCTTCGTACACTGAGGAAACGCCATCTTAAAGGTTTAAATGAGTAAACATTGGAAGTTAGGTTAAAGTGTAAAATTAAAAATATCACATAGAATGAAAAATAAATTGAAATAAAGTAAAAAAAAAAAAACACCAAGTAATCAAAGGGTGCTGGAATAAGAATAAAAACACTATAAGGTAACGGCAATGTGTAAGAAGAACTTGGGGGAAAACAATAAAACAAGAGGATAAACTACTGAAAGACTGTTATGAAGTTAAAACAGAATAAGGCAAAGGGCATGTAAAACAAAATAAAAGCATGATATGACCTTTTTAAGAGTTCACTGTCTGGTTTGAATAGCTATGCAACAAATTTCTGGATTTATTTGGCCACAAAGGATGCACCAGAAAGAACCATCAGTGCCTGAGAAAAGCACTTATTATTAGACCACATGTAAAGAGTCCTGTGAAGTGAGGCAGCCTGTGGCTGTACTGGTCTAAAAATACATCCTCCAAAGATTGCAACCCCTGCATTGAGACACAGCTATTGCCTTAGGAAGTTTAGAGTAAAGCCCTGTTTTTATCAGTAACAAAGCTTTCAGATTTAAATGAAATGTTCACTGCAGCCAGATTATTTAGCTTTTGCCCTTTTCTTCAGTTTTACATCTTAGAAAACATCTTCAAAATGGTCTGCCAAGTCTTGTGTCAGCAACAAACAAGTTTTAGAACCATAACACAGTGATGATCTTTAAGTGAGAGGTAGAAAGAATCCACAGTTGTAGGATCCTGCAGAAAATCAGAGGTATAAGATCGATCTGAGATGCTCCTCCATTCATATTAAAGGTGTAGCAGAAAGAGGATAGTAGGGCAAGGGCTACATAAGTTCAGTAGTTCTCTGAGCAGCAGCAGTTAGCACATGAAAGGCTGGAAAAGTTGAGGGGCTTTGAGTGGTCTCACGCCAGACGGAGGTTAGCAGGAACCAGGCTTCCTCTGAAAAGCAGCTGATATTTCCCCGGGGGAGAGTTGGGTTGCCTGTCGGCTCGGCTGGTAGCTCGCCATCATTGTGGCCGAGATCGGGGGCTGGTATTCCGGCTGTCATGACGCTGGCTTGTTTTTCCATAAGAGGTTAAAGAGGTGGAATATTGAGAGGGCAGCAACAGGCCTGGGCAACAGGGGCTGAGGGACAATGCTTTGATAGCAGCTTTTTTTTTTTTATAGTTTGTTTCAATAGGTCATAAAGTTAGCATGATTATTAGCAAACAGGCTAAACCGAAGCTAGCTTTGATAGATTATAAAGATGTGACAACTTTTCTGCAAACATAGCAAGAAAATCTGTACAAATGCTACAAAATTTTGAGCACAAAGAATCTGGTCGGGTCAATGGGCCTCATGTTCACCCATGTTCATTGATATCTTACCTGAAGAACTTTTTTGATAATTTATTTTTCCATCTTAAGATTGATGTCTGTTCTGACTCAGGGGTTAACTGACAACATTTTGGTAGAACACAAACCAAAATTTCAGATTACTGGGCCTCATGTTCAGCCCTTGCTTTTAAATGTGAAATTTTAGAAACCATTTTAAGGAATTTTCTTCCTTTCTTTTCTATCTTTTTAATACACCAATAAGTGCACACAAACAAGTATATGTAAATATGTACATAGCAAATTATGGTGTTGATTTAAAAAATTCTATACATGTAATAAAAATTACAAAGACAAAAACACAAAACAAAGAAAAACAACAACAACAACAAAAAAAAAAAACCCAAAACAAAACAAACAAACAAAAAATGAACAAACAAAAAGAAACATGGGGGTAGAAAAAGAGGAGAGCAAGCAAGTACTGGGTCAGAACGTTTAAAGATATTTTTTAATGACATGAAAACAAATGTCAACTCTGACTGAAGGATAGGTTTTGGAGGTCATAGGTCAATGTCAGGGTCATTGTTCCCTTTGCTCATCCTTTGCTTTTGAATGCCTCAAACTTGCTTTGAGGAAACCATGCAGACATGTCTGACATAAAGATGAATAATTGTATTTTAATTGCCAAAGGTCATAAGTAAGGGTCAATGGGCCTCATGTTCATACTTGTAGGCTTCATATTGCAAAAGTGCTTTAAGGAATAGTCTTCTAATTCAAAGATAAAATAATCATACTTTTGAGGTCATAACATAAAGCTGAAGGGCATGGGGCCTCATGTTCATCCTCTGCTTGAGAACCATTTGTCCATTTCGATAAAAGACTCACTTGATTACATTTGAATGAGGCCTCTATGACCTCTATGCCCTCTTACATTCAAGGAGAATTTCTGAGACCATGGGTAGTTTGTGAGGTCAAGGTCGATGGGCCTCATGTTCATCTCTTGCTTGAGAATACAATATCCAAAACACCCAAGAGGGATTTCCTCCCAAAGTTATACAAATGTGCTCTCTGATTCAAGGAAGAACTTCAGTTGACCTCATGTTCACCCCTGCTTACGAATGGCTTATCTAGAGAATCCTTTCAGGGTGTAAAAAACTTTACTCTAAAAGCTTTGCTTTAATGTTCACTCTAAGTCAAGGGTGAGTTGATTGCTTTATGTAGAACACATGAAAATTTAAGGTAATAGGGTCTCGTGTCAATCCACTGCTTTAAAATGTGACATCTCAAGAAATCATTTGAGACACTCTTTAAGTTAATGGTCCAGGACATGGGCCTCATGTTCATCCTTGCTTATGAATGTCTTATCTGAAGAATCCTTTCAGGGATTAAAAATATAAGAAAACTTGACTCTGAAAGCTTTGCTCTAATGTTTATTCTGACTTAAGGGTGAATTAATTACATTTAGAAGAACACATGAAAACTTAAGGTCATAGGCCCCATGTTCATCCCTTGCTTTTATGTGACATCCAAATAAATCTTCTGAGGCCCTTTTTAGGTTAAATGTCCAGGACATGGGCCTCATGTTCATCCTTGCTTATGAATGTCTTATCTGAAGAATCCTTTCAGGGATTAAAAATAACAACACTTCATTCTGAAAGCTTTGCTCTAATGTTTACTCTGACTTAAGGGTGAATTGATTACATTATGTAGAACACATGAAAAGTTAAGGGCATAGGGCCTCAGGTTCTAACCTGGCTTTTAAATGTGAGATCTCAAGAAATGTTTTTAGGTATTTTCTTCACAAATTTCTACTTTTAAGAAAAGATAAACACTTGTTTTTTTAAGTTTGTGTGTTGAAGGCCAAGTCCATGGGCCTCATGTTGATCCCTTGCTCTTAGATGCCTTCTCTCAAGAATATTTTAGGTGTTTCTCTTCAAACTTGGCACAAATATCCCCACTGATCCAAGGATGAAATGGTGACACTTCAGAGGTCAAATGAAAAGATCGAAGTCCACTTGGCATCATGTAGATCTCCTAACATGCACAAATGCCCTCTCTGACTACAACCTTAACTGTTTTGATTTTGGAGGTCATAGGTCAAGGTCACTATTAGTCTCAAATGTCAGAAAACATGAACCTACGCAGACTTACAGTAAGAACCAATCAATTTAACCCAAAAAATCCAGGCTGGTGTCTTGACTGTCGGTAAATTTGACACTAATGGGAGAAAAACTCAGTTTAACTCCATCAGATTTCAAATAAAAGGTGTTATTATTTAAAAAAAAACATTCCTCTTGAGTAAAACAAGCTGTTTAGAGATGTTTTCACGAGAGCAGACGCTGCCTGAGTCAGTTTACGGCTGTTGTTTGACTCTGAAGGCCGGACAGCAGAGAACAAAGACGTGAGCATGCAAAGGCTTGTGTTTGCATGTGTGAAAGTGAGCGTGAGTCCGTCCCAGCGGCAGCCTCACTGCAAACCAGCTGCTCGGCTTAATGATGCAAATTGAACCCGTCGCAGAGGGTCATTTATTTTAGCTGATGTTGAGGAGTTATTTGTGTTTGTCGGCACTCATCGGCGATGAATGAGGAGCTTAAACGGCTCGTATTTGGATAAATCAGCCTGTACATTAACGCAGAAATGTTTAATTAAGGAAAAAATCTAACACAAATTACAAGTCAGTACAGTTTCTTAAATAAGCTTTTAATTCAATAATTTTATTATTCTTTCTTGACTAATGCAATCAGAAAAATATTTGGCGAAAAAAATGGTTGGAAGAAAAAAAGAAATCTGAATAACTCATTAAGCTGAAACGTTTATTTCACTTTCTACTGAAATAATAAAAAAAGAATCAAAATTTCCATAAAATTTAACATATATTTTTTGTATCTGTTTTGATACATTAGGTGTTTTTGGCAACTGATAATCCACTTGAGGACATTTTTATCATTTATCTGATTGTATTCAAATGTTTTTTTAATAATTTGTTGATCATATTGATTAGATAGACGTATCATAAAAGTATGTATTAAATATGATACAACAGGCTTTAAAGGGATAATAAGATTAAATTCTGGACTAAAGTTGACAGTATTGTTTTATATCTGTTTTCTTGTTTGATGTGTTCTTTCGTTGTTTCTTACTCTTTTTCTATGTTTTCAAGAAATTACTTAAGCTGTGATTTCTGCCTGTGTATAACTTTACTTCTGTTTTTTCTTTAATTTGCTTTTTACACCCTGTTTACAGAATATTATCTTGTATGCATAATATACAACATCACTGACATTTAAGTTGACATATTTTACGGTACATTTCTGTTAATATTAAACTAACAAATAAAAAGTATTTTTAAAAAATGAATGTCTAAAGCTCCCAAATCATTGAATAATCTAATGTACCCACTTTTTGTTACATAACTAAAAATATCAAATAAGGACAAATTCAAGATCATAAAAAATGGGAAAATTTGATCTGATTTACTCTCAGCTGTGGCATATTGACCCATCCACATGTTATTTTTTATATTTTAGAATATAAATGCTACAAAGATTAATATCTATGTGATTGCTTGTCACCCACTCACATGGCAGCAACTCAATGCATTTAAGCTTGTGGACATGATCAAGTTGTCCTGCTGAAGTTCAGACTGAGCGTCAGAATGGAGAAGAAAAGTGATTTAAGTGATTTTGAACGTGGCATGGTCGTTTGTCCCAAACAGGCTGATCTACTGGGACACAAAACCATCTCAAGGCTTTACAGAGAATGGTCCGAAGAGGGAAAATATCCAGTAAGCTGCTGAGTGAAAACGTCTTGTTGATGCCAAAAGTCAGAGAAGAATGGCTAAAGTGGTTCAAGATGATGAAAAAACAATAACTCAAATAGTTGCTTTTTACAAGTGGCCTCCACAGTCACCGGATCTCAATCCATGAAGCCACTTTGGGATGTGTTGGAGAGGAGGATTTTCATCAATGAGGTTCAGCCTGCAATGTGTCCCAAATAAAGTAGATTATGACACATGAAAAAATTATTACACAAGTTTAAAATGTTGATAAAACAGCTCTGGAACAAGTGTTAATTTTGACAGCACTTTTTAATTAAGTTTTAGTCTTCTGCTTAAAATATCTTCTAGTTTTAGTCATAATTTAGTCATCTAAACTGTTTTAGTCTAGTTTTAGTTGATGAAATTTCACAACATTTTAGTCGATAAAATCTCCTGTAAATTTAGTCGACTAAAATATGAAAGTGTAAAGTGTAAGGCTTTTTTTATGTTTCCTTGAAATTCTGAAGTCATGTTTTACACTTGGATGAAATGAAACATCTAATAACCCTTTACTGAATGTAAAGGGTTATTAGATGGCAGAGCATCTCAGTTACAATACCAGAACTGACAACAAACAGTGAACCTGCTCTACATGAATATATCAATTCATAAAGAGAGTAGCTCTGATTGGATCACTCCACAACTTACCCCACCACCACCAAGCTAAGGCAGCTGTGATTGGATGTCCCTCTTAACTCATCCAACCTTTCCACACAACCAAAGTAGCTGTGATTGGATATATTCCTAACTTGTCTCTACTTTCTAAATGACCAAATTAGGTCTGATTGGATTAAGTCTCTGTCAAACATTTAAATCTAGTTTTTATTTGTCGATGAAAATGTCAGTTAATTTAGTTTTTGTCCATGTGCAATTGTTTTTATTAGTTACTGTCTAGTTTTCATGAGGGGAAAAAAGGTTGTTGATGAAAACTATGATGAAAATAATTAGTCAACAAAATTAACACTGCTCTGGAACAGTCCTCCACTTCAGATCTGGTCCACAGAAACTGTTTCTGCTCTCAAAACTCATTTTTATAGACTTGCCTCTCCAGATGACATTTAATTTTTATATCACCGGAGTTTTGGTGAAATTATTAAAATATAATTTTCTGGCTTTTACCTATATTTTGCAATTGTGTCTTTTAATTTGTTGAAACTGTACGTTTGTTTCTCACTGTTGTGATTGTTAATTACTGTTATTATTCATTTAAGAAGCTAGAATGGAATAGAACAGAATAGAATAAACTTTCATTCATCTCACACTGGGAAATTTGCTGTGTTACAGCTACAAAGGGGACAGCAATGATAAATAAAAATAGACTGAGTATATAAAAAACAGAATGCGTTATTATAATTAAAAGACTAGAAATATCAAAACTAAACTTCTGTTTTTTATGGTTTGTTTAATTTTTGCTTCGTTTTTGTCTCTTGTTATTGCCTTATTATCTTCTCCTGTATTTTCAAATTTCTTGTTATTTCTGTGTCCTGTTCATATTGTACTTTAATCATTTGCATGTCTTGTTAAATGTTTGGAAATAGCCAATAATAAATAAATATAAAAACTAAAAACTACACAATAAGAATTATTCACACAAGTACCTGTAATTAAAGAATAATCTAAATGTAAACTCCCACAAATGCCATTTTAAACAATATTCTAACACTACTTGGAGTTTGGATGATACCTTTTTAGTATTTTTTTGTTGCCTTAAAATAAAAAATTCTTTTCATTAAATTGAAACTCTGATTGAAGTACTTCAGAATCTAGCTGCAAAGCCTCTTTTGTTACTTTTTGCCATTCAAAGTGGGATATATTGGCTTAAAACTGTACATTTGTTGCTAGAATTAGGGTTGCACGATACTAAAATGCTGATGTTTAAAAAATCTTTCTGTTTTATATTGATTCCAATAAATAGAAATGACTGAATATAATTCTCTTTTCAGATTACACCAACGTGATATAAAAATATATATTTTTGACAGTAACAGTAAATTTAAGCTTTAATTGCCTTTAAAAAGCTAAAACGCTGATTTACATTACTGCTGAAAGAAAATTCAGCCTATTTGGGGAGTGAATACTCTTAATTTAGGATTTATATGTAAAAAAAAAAACCCACGATCTTGATATAAATATGTAAGGCGACTATATCAGCAGGAAATTTTCACATTTGCTGATACCGATGTCATACAGATAAAAAGAAGTATCCCTAGCTGTACAACATACTGACAAAAACAAATACAGAAAATATTGATGGTGGTGTTATTGTGATCAGGACCCTGTGGCTAATTTCTGCATTATTGCTTCCTTACTAAATTTATATAATCATATTTGCACGTCATACAAATCAAACTGTGATGATTTAACCTGAAACATCTCAGTCTTGCTCCTGTTGTCTGTATTAATCCTGGACTTGAATGTATGTCCTGTTTCTTTCTTTGTTATTCTCCACCAAAGCTTCACTTTGACTCTTTGTTGTGTCCCCTTGTCCCCCCCCCCCCCACCCCCTCTGACTCTTGTTGTCGTTGCACGGCGCCCTCTGCTGGTCGGACCGGCTCCCTGCACGGACCTCCCTGTGTCTATTGTACTGTAACAAAGGAGCAGAGCTAACAAAGCTGAAACACTCACAGAGGAAACACAAAGGAGAGCATGCTTCCCTTTGTTACTCTCTCACTCTGTTATTTCAGGACGCACACGCTGCTGCAGCACGACTGCTGCTGCTGTTGATGTTTCAATTTAACCGGCACGCGGCGTCACTTCTTTTACTGAAATGAAAACAAGATATTTAAGCAGCACGACCAGACAGTCCTGCATTATTTCTGAACACCTCACAGTCAAACTGAGCTGAGGACAGTCCTCACTGTGGTTCTTGTGTATTCAGAGACGGTGCCATCAAACTCACCAATCTTAAGTTTGCAATCATTAAATTATGAGACAGTCTGAACTTTCAGCTCATTCATAGGTGATCTTTTTGAAGCAACATGCACCACAAAGCATTCAAACAAAAGCATTATATTTACAGATTTACAGTCTCCAAAATGTATGTTCATAAAGAAAACCAGACAAAAAAATGCAAAACATGAAACTACAACCAGCTGTGTTTGTTCCTGATGTAAGATGTAAGTAAAAAAAAAAAAACCTGTAAATGCTGTTATTTGCATTAAACGCTGGCTTAAATTCAGTGTTGAGTACATTTTATTAAGTATTGCTTGTTAAATTTGTGTTCAGATATATATAAATGGTGATAAAGTAACCTCTTATGAGCAATAAAAACATTTGTCCCCTACAATATACATAAAATAAATATATAACAAACATATAATATCATAAATATACAATAAAACAATAAAATAATCCTTTATTTTCACACAAGTTGTGTGATGAAGCACTTGACCGCAGTTTTAGTTATAGTCTTTTGCTAAAATATATTTTAGTTTCAGTCATAATTTAGTCATCTACATTGTTTTAACTTTAGTCTAGTTTTAGTTGATGAAATCTACTGCAAATTTAGTCGACTAAAATATGAAGTGTAAAGGGTAAGGCATTTTTTATGTTTCCCCGAATTTCTGAAGTCATGTTTTACACTTGGATAAAATGAAACATCTAATAACCCTTTATTGAAAGCTAGTAAAGTTTGAATGTATAAATGAACAGAAACAAATTGAACTTTTACGTGAAATGCAGTCACCTTTATTTAGGCTACCTGGCAGAGCATCTCAGTTACAATACCATATTATATTTGACAGAAAAAGTTAAAGACTTGTGTTTTCGTGAGCAGAGTCTGATGTTTTTCTATAAGGTTGCTTCATAAACTGAAATGATTTAAATAATCATCAGGCTTCAGATCCATTATATGAAGTAGGGATTAATACACGAGTGTTAAAATAATGTGATATGATATGTTTTCTTCATGTGAGGCTATAAAAAGGCCTCAGCAGGAGTCATAGTTTATGTTTATGTATGATGATTAATGTTATAAATCAGGCATGAGCAAAGGACCACGTTCACGTACATAATCACGGTTTAATCCCTCACTGTTCACTAATCTCTGATCTGTATCCCTCCTTATTCTATATCACTATACCATAATCTATACTAACCTCTTCCTGCCCCCAAGCAAACCGCCATTAACGCCTGGATCCCCGTGTAAATCCGCTCATAATCTGTGACACGCCACCGCAACCTCATTGAAGCCTTTTGCAGTCTGTGGCGTGACAAATAAAAGACACAAACACAAACACAAAAATTTGAGATCTTGTGCTGTCGATATAATGTTTGTACAGAATATGTGGCTTTTGCAATTAAACCTCGAAAGTTGGTTACATAATTTAAATCTGGAAGTGGAAAGCAGACAAAAATCCCCTGAAAATTTCATTCAAACACTCATAATGTTAACAAGGTTTGGAAAATATTCCTGGAAAGACATTCAGCCATGTTCTAATCACCTTTTCCTTGTGCCATGACCAACATTTCCTGAAACCTTTATCAAAACCCATGAATAACTATTTCAGTTATCTTGCTAACGGAGGGATGGAAGAGCAAACAAACAAACACGGGCAAAAACATAAACTCCTTGGTGAAGGTATGTATTCTCTGGCATTTTTGACATGCTTAGCTGAGTTATTGGCGAATTCGTGGAAAACTGTCCTATTTAGTTAAGGAACTACAGGTGTCTCTGGACCTCTTTTGATTTCTTTAAGTTTTTTCTTTCTAAGCACCTTGAAAGTTGAAGTTTTGCCAGAACATCTGACATTCTGCTTTGAAATGCTAAAACAGAGCTCCTGGGTTCATGTCTGAATCAATATCATAAAAAAAATCGTATTACTCCTTCCTTGTGCCATGGCCAACATTCCCTGAAAATTGAATCAAAATCCACGGAGAACTTCTTCAGTTATCTCGATAACAGAGGGATGGACAGACAAACAAACAAATAAATCATACAAAAAACGAAAAACATAAACTCCTTGGTGAAGGTTTGCCTTCTCAGGCATTTCCAACATTCTTAGCTAAGTTATTGGCAAAAATGTGGAAAACTGCCCTGTTTAGTTCAGAACTACAAGTGTTGCTGGAGCTCTTTTGATTTCTTCAAGTTTATTTCTCTCCAAAGAACCTTAAAGTTGTGCCAGAACATCTGACCTTCTGTTGTGAAATGATAAAACAAAGCTCCTGGATCCATGTCTGGATCAAGATCTCCAAAAAAAATCATGTTACTCCTTCCTTGTGCAATTTCCAACATTCCCTGAAAATTGAATCAAAATCCACAGAGAACTTTTTCAGTTATCTTGATAACAGAGGGATGGACTGACAAACAAACAAATAAATCATACTAACACCGAAAAACATAAACTCCCAGTTTGTGTTCTCAGGCATTTCAAACATTCTTAGCTAAGTTATTGGTGAAAAATTGGAAAACTGACCTATTCGGTTCAGAACTACAAGTGTTGCTAGAGTTTTTTTGGTTTCCTCTAGTTTATTCTCTTGAAAGTTGTGAAGTTGTGCCAGAACATCTGACCTTCTGTTTTCTAACCTTAAAACAAAGCTCCTGGATCCACGTGTGGATCAAGATCACCATAAATAAAAAAAATCGTATTACTCCTTCATGTGCCTTGGCCAATATTCCCTCACAATGTAATCAAAGTCTGTATGAACTCTCTGAACCCTTCCTAAACCTTAGCTGGCACAAACTGCTTTCTCTGTCCCAGAAATCAATATGTGGAACGCTTTACCTTCAGAACTTTAACTGAATCCTGGATTTAGCTCTACCAAGGAGGCCTTATTTTCATCAAAATCCCTCAAAAACCTTTAAAAAAATACTAGTAAAAATGTGCAAAATTGCCCTATCTTGCGATGTTTACAAATCTTTTCAAGAATTCCTTGACTTGCATCTGGATTTAGACCACCACCAGACTTGATCAATCTCCTTCGTTGCCATGATCAACATCACCTGAACCGTGTCTTAAATTACAGATAGACGATGGCATGGCTCAGACGCTTCAGTTTTTTGTTTCTCTCCACAGGCGGGAAAAGCTTCTCCAGCTTTCCTAGTAAGTTCTGCTTCATTGATGATCCTGAGACTTGGACTTAAGCTCAGACTGTAGGGAGAGAAAAAAGCTTAGACCTTATCTTTTCAAATTCTGATTTCTATCCTCAATTTTAAGTTCTGTTCCTAATTAGGGTGGGGTTTGATGGAGGATCACTTCCTGTAAAGGACAGGGCTCGACAGGGGTGTGCATGTTTGTTGACTTTTCATTGATTTTATTTCTTTTCATTTGTAAGAGTGGCCTTGATATGCTGTCTTAACACACCAAACACAAAAATAAAAGTTCCTCTCTTCACAGAGGACACCTCACTGCCTCACAGAGGAGAGCTCCAGGGATCTTCGTAAAACCACAGAGGCCAAAGGTACTAGCTGTACACACTGAGGATCAGCTGGGATTATCCTCCCAGCCTGCAGGAAGGCCATCTGTGGCTACAACTAACTATTATTTATTCCCCATTTCACCACCAAGGGGTGCTGTAGGATTGTCTTTTAATGCGTGACTGATGCACTGGATTGTTGAACACCCAAACACACACAAATATCCACAACCGGCCAGAAATACAGATCATTTATTTCAGTTTGTCTCACAAATTTGTTTAAAAAAGCACGCTGGGTTAATGTGCCACTGGAATGATCAGTAAATGTACAAATTATGGGGGTAAAATTACCACCATGAATTGAAACGTCAAGTAATGTTTGAAGCAAAGCAAGTCTACAAAACTTAATAAAACTTTAGAACATTACGAAAAGACTTTTTTACATAAATGAAAACAATTATATATGCAGGAGCTCTAACAGGAAGCACATGTTTACATCTGATCCTTCATTACATGTTCATTTTTCAAACTTGGTGACACAAAACCAAAAACAGAGCCATTCTTTCACCAAATTCTTCCGTCTCCTGTCAGAGGAACAAAGACGATAACGAGGTCGAGGCCGACAGGGAGCTCCTGTAGATCCCTGCTTTGCTGAGTCAGCTCTTCTCCACATGTAGACTTCATCTCCTCACGGTCAGCTGTTAATACACACAGACTTAGACACAGCATGATAATCTGAGCAGACACTTCAACACAATACTTTTCCCTCTGGGTCACAAATGAGAGGGAATTTCAAGAGAAAAGTAGATGCTAAATGGTTTTTGAAGCAAAAAATGGCACTGAAAACACTGGGGATATACAAAGGCCCGGTCATCCTTCAAAATAAAACACCCTTTGGTTATTTAAAACATGTAAACTGATCTGTGGCCAGTTTGTAATGCAACTGAACACAAGAAACCTGGATTAACTTATCACTCTAAGACAGTTCAAGTCCTAAACTTTGCCTTCTGACTTAATCAGCCTTAGAAGTTAAATTTCAACCATAAAAAATATTACCTCAGTTCTTCCTTTTTGCATTTTTCTCCTGTTGGAGTCTCTCAGCTTTCTGCTTCTTGTACTGGGCAATCTCAGCCATCTGCAGACCATGGGCCATTTGACTGTTGAGACACATCAACAATCCGATAAAATCAGTTAACAGGCGTGATGCTGGATCTTTTGCTATGTTCCCACCAAGCAGTTCGATTTACAAAACCCAAAACCAGTGAAGTTGGCACGCTGTGTAAATCGTAAATAAAAATAGAATACAATGATTTGCAAATCCCTTTCAACCTATATTCAATTGAATACACAGCAAAGACAAGATACTTAACGTTCGAACTGGTAAACTGTGTTATTTTTTGCAAATATTAGCTCATTTTGAATTTGATGCCTGCAACATGTTTCAAAAAAGCTGGCACAAGTGGCAAAAAAGACTGAGAAAGGTGAGGAATGCTCATCAAACACTTATTTGGAACATCCCACAGGTGAACAGGCTAATTGAGAACAGGTGGGTGCCATGATTGGGTATAAAAGCAGCTTCCCTGAAATGGTCAGTCATTCACAAACAAGGATGGGGCGAGGGTCACCACTTTGTGAACAAATGCATGAGCAAATTGTCGAACAGTTTAAGAACAACATTTCTCAACGAGCTATTGTAAGGAATTTAGGGATTTCATCATCTACGGTCCGTAATATCATCAAAAAGTTCAGAGAATCTGGAGAAATTACTGCACGTAAGCGGCAAGGCCGAAAACCAACATTGAATGCCCGTGACCTTCGATCCCTCAGGCGGTACTGCATCAAAAACTGGCATCACTGTGTAAAGGATATCACCACATGGGCTCAGGAACACTTCAGAAAACCACTGTCAGTAACTACAGTTCATCGCTACATCTGTAAGTGCAAGTTAAAACTCTACTATGCAAAGCGAAAGCCATTTATCAACAACACCCAGAAACGCCGCCGGCTTCGCTGGGCCCTGAGCTCATCTAAGATGGACTGATGCAAAGTGGAAAAGTGTTCTGTGGTCTGACGAGTCCACATTTCAAATTGTTTTTGGAAAGTGTGGTCGTCGTGTCCTCCGGACCAAAGAGGAAAAGAACCAGCCGGACTGTTATAGGCGCAAAGTTCAAAAGCCAGCATCTGTGATGGTATGGGGGTGTATTAGTGCCCAAGGCATGGGTAACTTAAACATCTGTGAAGGCACCATTAATGCTGAAAGGTACATACAGGTTTTGGAGCAACATATGTTGCCATCCAAGCAATCCAACGTTTTTTTCATGGACACCCCTGCTTATTTCAGCAAGACAATGCAAAGCCACATTCTGCACGTGTTACAACAGCGTGGCTTCGTAGTAAAAGAGTACGGGTACTAGACTGGCCTGCCTGTAGTCCAGACCTGTCCCCCATTGAAAATGTGTGGCGCATTATGAAGCGTAAAATACAGCGACGGTGACCCCGGACTGTTGAACAACTTAAGCTGTACATCAAGCAAGAATGGGAAAGAATTACACCCGAAAAGCTTCAAAAATTGGTCTCCTCAGTTCCCAAACGTTTACTGAGTGTTGTTAAAAGGAAAGGCGATGTAACACAGTGGTAAAAATGCCCCTGTGCCAACTTTTTTGCAATGTGTTGCTGCCATTAAATTCTAAGTTGATGATTATTTGCAAAAGAAAATAAAGTTTCTCAGTTCGAACATTAAATATCTTGTCTTTGCTGTGTATTCAATTGAATATAAGTTGAAAAGGATTTGCAAATCATTGTATTCTGTTTTTATTTACGATTTACACAACGTGCCAACTTCACTGGTTTTGGGTTTTGTAGTTCGGCTAGGTGCGATACAAAGGTGTGTCCACTGTCAATTGAGGACAAAAGGAACCCAAAGAGCCAACCAGTGCTGTCCAACTTTTGGGCATCCATCTGAAGGTGTGTCGACCTCACTGCTGTAGTTTGTTGATTATAACAAAAATTCCCATGCTACCAGGTAAAACAGCAACAAATGCTGTGTCATGTTTAAATAACGATTTAGAGTGGTTTGTCCTCATGAAACAATAGTCAACAGAGTACTGGAGTGCTGGGAGTCCTCCATTGTTGCTGTTTCTTTACAATCACACTCAACTTAAGATCACTGCTGTTAGATCACGCTGTTAAGTAGCAAGGGCAATTCTATGGAAGACTTCCTGGTTTACCAAGTCCAAGCCCTCTTACTCCCACTACTGCCATGCCAGGTTGACAACACACAAAGAAAGAACTACCTGGATCCAGACCCAGATCACCACTAAAATCAAATCCTCTTGTGCCAAGACCATTACTCTTAAAAAATGTAAGGAAAATCTGCCAATACGTTCTTGAGTTATTAGTGAAAATGTGCAAAGCTGCCTCTCACAACTTTAGTGTTTACTTTAAAGAACTACGCTAACTCCGAACAAGCCAACGACTGCCTCTCCTACAACAATGACGCCAAGAACTGCTCAAACAACAACCCCTCCCCACCCTCAAGAGATGGACCAGCTGGCACTGGAAACACAAACAAGATCAGACCATACCGAACTGTACCGAGCCAAACCAGACCATTTGGTGGAAATGCAGCTTTTTTAGCAATTGCAACTGTTATCAACGGCTCAGATGTTGGTCTGCGAGGATCTGTGTCAAACCTAATGCTGTGATTGTTTTAGCATTTAAGAAAGACAATCAGACAAAAGAAATACAAGCACAAATACTCATACCCTGATGTGAGTGCTGGAGGGACCGGTAGAGGTTTGGTGAACCCGTCCCTCCCTACGAGCCAGTATGTCTCCTCTACTATTTTGCCCTTAGACAGAATTAGAGAAAATATTAACAACACAGAGACCGAATGTATGAATGCAAGTGAAATACAGAAATGTCTTTTAAAGCTTGTACCTGGACTTCTGTCTTGCCTCTTAACTCCACTTTGTAGCCCAGATTTAGATCCAGCAGAACTTTTACTGTACTCTCGTGGATGTGGATCCTATAGGCTAACCAAACAAATAGTTATATTATTTCTAGGCAGTTGAGGTATGAAAAAATAGGAAAAATACAACATATTGGTGCCAAATCCTCAAATCAGACATGTTTTATTACAACAGTGGTGGAAATCTAACTGAACTTCTTAAGATAACTTTAGAAAATTAATTTATCTGCTGTCCACTTTCGTATTGTGTACTCCAGAACAGCTAAATGAACATACTGTGCCGCCTATTCTCAAGTGCCAACTTTTTAACCTTTTAAGAAGTAAGGGTGGAACAAGAGGGTAAACTTTGTAGAGTAGATTGCCAGTTGAAATCGGAACTTTTTTGTGAATAAGATTTACTTACGCAATCCACTGGACTCCATGCGAGATGCAGTGGTCACTGTGTCTCCAAATAGACAGTAACGTGGCATAGTGAGACCAACCACACCAGCCACACATGGACCTGAAACAGTCAGGAATTCACATGAGGTAGACATTGTACTGTGCAAAATAAAAGTTTAAGTCTAAGCTTAAGACTAGGTCCAAGGATTAATTTGACACAATTAATAATAGAGACTAAAAGGTTGGCCAGTCATACCTTGTCATTATTTACAAGTTTGGCAATGTTATCATGGTCAATTATTTCTCTCCTTTAGCTACTCCAGTTGGTATTGGATTAGTCGCCTTTACAACAAGGTAAAACTTGTAAGGATCATGCATTTGTGTAATGAGCAACACAGATAAACGTCTGGATAGTGCCCCCAATTAATGTGGCAAAAATCACCTACAAATGAAAGCTGTTGCTCTGGCACTCAGAGTGGCAGCATTATCGTGTATCAGTCTTCTGACCATTTCCAAATGTAGGATCAAGTCTGGTTAAGTCAAAGACAGAGTGCGAAATGGGCGTCCCAGAAAGACAACACCTCAAGATGACCAGTTCCTGGCCCTTGCTTTACAAAGGAACTACAGGCTTTCTTCCAGGGTAGAGGAGATTTCGGCACATTTTTGTGGGCTCTACCCACGTGCTTAGCTGTGTTGCTAATTCCACAAATGCATAATCCTTTACAAGTTGTACCTCATTGTAAAGGTGACTAATCAGGCTTTCTAGTGACATAAAATACAATCCCAATTAGTGATGCAATGTTACAACTTCATTTAGTAGATGTTTTTGCCCAAAGCCATGTATATTTGAGAATAAGTAAAACACAAACAAGAATCTAGACTGGAGGGAACAACATTAGTAAGAACGACAAACAGCTTCAAGTCCGATTGGACACATGTGCTGCCATGTAGAGCTCGAGGCAGTGCCTATTTTTTATTTTATTTTACCCAAGCAATTAACAGAACTTTGTAAAGACACCTCAATGTCATTATCATCATCATGTCATTGACATCTACATGCCTTTAACTCATTCTGCCACTGAGGACGACAGAGGAGAAGAGTCAGACTAACTGTATAAGGTTCCCTAAACAGCTGACTCCTCAACTTCCTGTTAAAAGTTAACTGGGACTCCTTTCACCATTTCACCATTTGTGAATAACAGAGGAGAAGAGTCTAGCTAGCCACTGGAGAGAGATTAGCAACAAAGTGACATGCTGCTCTGGGCTGGTTAAAGACAAGACATGCTGCTGCATTCTGGATCATCTGCAGAGGTTTAAATGTGCATGCAAAACATTTCCAAACATTTTTGAGGAGTATAGTTTTCTTTTCTTTCAGAACTGTGTACTACAGCTATTACCAGACATTCTGTGTTGTACAGATGTTTTTCCTCACCTGTGTGCAGTCCTATTCGTATCCTGACAGGAACATCAGGCATGTGTCTCATTTTGAACGTTCCCACAGCGCTCAGAATATCCAGAGACATGTTTGCTATTTCTGCAGCATGGCGGTTTCCATTCGGGACAGGGACACCTGATGCCACCATGTATGCATCCCCGATAGTCTCTACCTTAACAGGAAAGTACCAGAACATGAATGTTACTGTAAAGCTTCTATTGATTGTTTTGGATTCATATCTTTTGACAGTCTTTTTCAGATAAAAAAGAACAATTGATGGCTTTTACAATGAGGCACAACTGGCATCAGTAGTGTATAACACTGCAGTTGTGTACTAGGCAGCACACAAATAGAGCACCATGGAGTCCATTAATACTGGAAACAATGAGAGACATGAGAGACATCACTATGCCACAGGTTTAGGTTCCACCTTTACAAACTGAACAAGACAACTAAGTGGAAGCTGGCCAAGAAGGACCGTTGTGCTAATGCAGCCTCATCTTTGTCATAATGACAAGGACGAGGCTGCATTAGCACAATGAGTCAAGTAAAACCATACAATTTACCATAGACAAGATAGCTTTGCATGTATTTAGGGAAGTTAAGATACTTGTAATCTGCAACATAAAGTGGGAGACATTAGGTTACAGGCTAAGTAGGACTAGGGTGGAGCTACTTGCTTTAGCTGGAAAGGAAGGTACCTTGTAGACATCATGGTTTCCTATGATAGCATCAAACACTGTGTAGAGGTCATTGAGCAAGTCGACCACCTCAATGGGTTCACTGTTGGCTGAGATGGTGGTAAAGCCAACTATGTCGCTGAAGTAGAGGGACACGCTGTCAAAATGCTCGGGTTCAACTGTTCCTCCGATCTTCAGGGCCTCTGCCACTGACCTGAGAACAGAAAATACACAAGTAGACATGTTTGAATTTTGAAAACCACGGCTAAATATGTTCAAGCCTTTTAATGCAAACTTACGGAGGCAGCATCTGTGTCAGTAGCTTCTCTGTCTTCTGTTTCTCAATCTCCAGCTCCTCCGTTCGCTCTCTGATCAGCTCCTCCAGGTTGGACGAGTACTGCTCCAACATTCGTAACATAGAGTCTATGATGTTGGTCTTCTTTCCTTTATTGATGTTCTTAAACTAAGAGGACAGTTAGAGAAGTAACGGTAAGTACAAGAACAAATCAAGGACTCAAGAAAAACTGTTAGACCGGTTCAGTGGACAACAGGCAGCTGAAGCATTTTCTCAAACTATGTTAACTTTCAACTTCACATTAACTAGCCTAAAACAAAGTTCTCTAGTGAAAGACTTTGACCACCAATACAAGATTAGTCAAAACCTTGGCCTCATGCTAACATATCCATTTACGAAGTACAGCACCATCACAATGGCTGCGCTTCTTTTCAGTTTGAATGTGGTTGAATCTGTTTAATCAAAGATGGCACACACAACCAAATGAATAACACAACAAAAACATGTCTACCTGGTCAAAGATCTCCTCAAAAGTTGGTCGTTTGTCAGGCTGCTCACTCCAGCACTGTTTCATCAGCTGGATGCACTCTAATGGAGCATAGTCTGGACTAACCAATGGGCGACACAGTGGAGGAGGCTTACGTATCTTCTCTATAATGTCTGAAAAGTGAGAAAAAATCAGTCATGATTTGTGTTCTTCAGAGAAAGGCATTCATCTTAATGTTCCGAATAAATTTTCCTTTCAAATGTTGTCTGGTCCTTTTTGGGACAACCATCTTTCTCCCTCTACGCATGGTGTTAGGATACTGAGACCAGCTGCAGCTGTACGTGGTGAACTGGCATATTTGTCCACTTTGCGTCCACAGAGCTCGCCCAACGCTACCCATTCAATAGGTAGCGTTAGCCTGCCTCTGAATACAGTCATCAGATCAACTCTTCAGCAACTCTAAACGGGCCTGTGTGCTTGTTCTGACTCACTTTTTTTTCCACATTATGTTAGGTTATCTATTTTAGCCCAAGATCAGCACTTTATGTAATTTTCGAAACCGCAGGACGCATGCGCAAACCAACGCTGACGTGCTTTGTTTTGTTGACCTACTTACAAGCACATCCGTGGTGGTTGTTTCAAAACAATCCAAAAATAAAACAACATTAAATAAAAATTTATGATCGCTAAAATTAAGTTTTAGAACAATTTCAGATCATGTCTCACCTTTGGCGGACAAGTCGAGCATACAGAATGGAGGTCCCCTCATCACCACTTCCTGCATGACAATGGAAAAGCTGTACACATCACCAGCTGGAGTCCCGTGAAGCCCTGGCTGCCCAAAGACCCTCAGGATCTCTGGTGCTGTCCACAGCAACTCTGGAACAGGCAGAACTTTAAAAATTTACTCTTGTACTGGCTGTTAGAATCTCCTAAAATTTGTTTCCTTACCATCTGAAGGAGGTTCAATGTAGGGGAACCTCTGAGCCTCAAGAACTTCATTATAGCCATAGTCTGTGACCTTGAGGACAAACCGGCCATCTACCACACAGTTCCGGGACTTCAGTCGACTGTGGGACACATCACGGTGATGGAGGTATTTCATTCCCTGAGACAGAGAGCAAACAACTAAGACTTCTTTTGGTTCTCATGAAGGGCTAAGTTTCCTTGAAATACCACTGCCAACTGACCTTTATCAAATCCAGTAGCAGAGACGACTTGAACATCCAGTCAAGTTTGACATCATCATTAAGCAGCAAGTCCTCTAAACTACCTCTTGAGCAGAACTCAGTCACAATGGCAAACACCCCACAGTCATGAAAGAAGCCAAGGAAAGGGTTCACATTCTCATGACGCATGTCCTTCATCTGTAACCAAGAGGATACTAGAGTAAGGTGCCACTTTCTGACGTTTACTGTGTTTATCTTGATCAGTGTCTTACAGAAGTGTCTCATACTAGTTCAAAAACAAGGGTGGTCTTGGGGTTGATGCTGCTGAACGTCCCATAAGGAAGTCTCTTGAGCCATGCCCAGTCACCCTTGAGGAGAGCAAAACACATTAGTTATATTTAAGGGGTTAAGACTTTCGATAAAATCCAGAATGGTACACCTAATATCTGCAGGATGTTTTGTTGGATCATGGGGAAAAAACTGTTGTCTCTCTTCAAATGAAGATTTGACGCAAGATCTAGAATTTAAAATTGAGATGGAACTGAGAGGCTTGAAAGGGGATTATCTGTGACTGAAATGATGAAACACCTTGATTTTCTTTACTTTTACAGAACATGTAAATGAACTCTCACCTCATGAATCACAACATTGGAGTTCTCATATGTGGCTGGTGATTGGGTGGAGACTGGTGACAACACGCTGCACTCTAACACACTCTTCATGTCACTGGCTTTGCTGTCATCCAGACTTAGTTTCTGCAAGGAAACCAGAAAACAATGTCAGAAAAAAGGATACAGAGTCAAACGTAATTGAGGGGATTGCTTATGTTTAGGGTAAGGGTTAAAGGAATTCACCAACATCTTTGTTGTTTTCATGTCTTGCCTCACTCCCGAGTCCATGACGAGCAGATGGACACATTCTTTCGACTGTGCGTGCAGTAACAAGGAAGAGACGGGCAGAGCTCGCCCACCACTAATTAGCTTAGCTCAAACACTGGGAGTCATTGGTTAGCATTCGCCTGCCTCTGAATACAGTCATCAAATAAACTCTTCTGCAACTCTAAACGGTCCTGTGCTCATTTTGACTCATTTTTTTTACTGAGTTATGTTACAATATCTATTTTTAAACTAAGATTAGCACTTCATGTTATTGTTGAAGGAAATACATACAAAACTAAACTGCAGGGACATGTGCAAACCACTGTGGATGTGCTTGTAAGTAGGTCAACAAAACAAAGCCATCCACAGCGCCCTGCAATTTAGTTTCGTATGTACTTCTGAAAATTACATAAGTGCTAATCTTAGTCTCTCTAAACTCCGTTTAGAGTTTCTGAAGAGTTTATTTGGTGACTGTAGGCAGAGGCAGGCTAACGTTACCTATTTACTCCCAATGTTTGAGCTAAGCCAATTCTACCCTTTTCAGACTGGCCAAAAAGCCTGTTTAAGCCCGGTAACAATTGGCTCCTGTTGGCAGCTTGAAAGGATTTAATAGGCATTTCGACCCGGTTCGGCTGACCCTGCAAGCAACACAGGTTTTACCAACTCGCCTCAGATCGGCTTCAGTAGGAACATCACACCCGGGTCAACCCGCTAATTTACGGATGACATCGGCGTAGTGTGCCCATGTCATAACATTGCGCCCGTCCCCTCCGTCTGTAACTTATGTGACTCGTTGCCATCTCAGCAACAAATTCCATCGGCCTTTGTATCATCAGCGCTGAGTTTGTACATTTTTAAAGAGGGACAGAAGTACAAAGTATAGAAAACTGTGTCCACATCTTCCATGCTCCTTTCCATTGACCTGCTAATTTAGTGTGAAAGTGGTATTAGTGGTGGGTGAGCTCTGCCTGTCTCTTCCTTGTTACTGGACACACAGTTGAAAGAATGGTGTCTATCTGCTTGTCATGGTCTTGCATACAAAACAGTCAAATACATACAACTCTCCTCTTACGTCATAACTGTTGAACAATTAACAAGCAATTCAAGGGTCTTTGGAAAAGTCCTGACCTTGTTGCTTAGCGAAGGGTTTATAAATGCGACATCATCCAGCGTTAGCAAGATCTTGTTTGGGCCCCTGAACAGTCGTATCCGATTGATGCGACGCCTATACAGCAAGACAAATTGGAGAAAGCTATTAATCTGTTTGGACATTACCTTGACCTTAGCATACAACAACATAAATCATTTGACATTGTTGATCTGTTTGGACTTTAACACCAGAAAAACATTAAGACATCCCTCTGATTTTGTACCTGACGCAGTAAATAAATGCCACTGCAACAACAGAAGAGGCCGTCGCTCCAAGGAACATGCTGATGGTCGAGAACAAGTCAACCCCTAAAAAGGCAAAAGAGAGTTCTGATTAAAAACATGATAGAGGCATGAACCATGGACAAACAACCAATGCAAAGTGGTTTTGAGAGTGCACAAGCTGAATTTATACACTTTTTTCTAGTTCTTGACCAAATCTGAAACACTCATCCCATATCCAGCCACAACATTCAGTACATGTGAGTATGTCTGTGTTTCTAACCCCCTGAGCAGATGACTCCTGGAGTGAACCAGCATGAGGGGTCACTTCTGGGTCTGTAGCCATGTGGGAAGTGAATATCTCTGCCAAGGAAACGCACCATACCGTCCTCCATGTCAATCCTGCCATGAACCAATGACATCCTGCTGTCAACACAACAATAACACGTAGGATAGCTTTCTTCTTTCAGAGTGTGGTTATGTTTTCAAGGAGCCTAGTCATGGAATGATTTTTAGCAAACTGGGAAGTCCAAATGGCAAACAGTTGCTTTGTCGTAGCTGTTCTAAGATGGATCTGCCTGCACTGCAGAAGTACTATCACAATGATGGAAAACCAGATGCCCAGTACTAATACCCAGTAAAGTCAAGACAAGTTAAGCTTGTACCACAAATGGAGAAGCACCAGTTTTGTCAAGGAAGGGAGTCCCAGTGAGCAATCTCTTGGATTTTTTCCACTGCCAATGGCCCATGTGAAGTCTGCAGTATGTTTTCCGACAAAGGGCACCATATAGAGGAGGGCACTGAATATATCAGGAAATCTCAACATCATGACTATTTCTAACATTTTTTTGTCTTTGTAGTTGCCCAAGCTCTGCTGTTAAACCTGATTCCTGCTCAAATCATCTACCTGTATGTTGGCTTCAGCTCCCAGGAAAGTCCATCTGTGTCCAGTATGTGATAGTCCAACAGGGTGTCTCCAGAGCTGTCGGTTTTGAGAGGATGGCTGAAACCCTTGAGTATGAACAAATGTTTGGTTGGAAATTACCTTAAAATTTAAGTAGCTTCTTATTAAAAAAATTCTCTGATTTGGCCAATAAAAAATCTTGGATGATTACTCCAATACTGCGTGACTATTAATGGACATCTCTTTATACAGTCTTTCTCAACAGTATGCTTCATATACCAACTTTTAAAGTGACATTTCAGTATTTCTGAAGTTGTTATGTATCAGGTTCTTGACATCAGTCAGTGAAGTGTCTGAAAAGGCTCCCAACAGGGCTGCATCTTTGAGAAGAATGAGTTCGGGTGAATGTAAGATACACTGCTGTTGTCAGGTAAGGTTGTTTTGCATATTTGTGTGAGTTTTATTGAATATATCCCACAAAACTAGTTGGCACTATTTGCTGCAAATGGCTGTGTTCCCCCACCAGCGTGCAGTTATTTGCCTGTTGAATCTCATCTGAAAGAATTTCTTCCTCTGTATATGGTTCATAAAGGTATCCCTGTACAGCCAAAGTCAGAGGAACATCTTCCTCATTCAAGTCAAAATCTCTTATATTTGGATATTACTTTAATCTCACGTTGTACTTCTGAGACCACAGAGCAAACCAGCAGATTGGCAGAATCAATGCATGTAAAATAGCGCCAAACACAGACACTTCCTGGAGGGAAAAATCAAAATTTCGCTAAATCATACATTGACCCAACATAGTTTTTTGGCTTGTGTTTACGTAAAAGTCACACGATTACTCAACATAATTGTTTCTGTCACAGCAGTGTACCTGACTGGTGGTCTCAGCTGATTCTCCTTAAAGGTACAGCTCTGCTGGAAACTTTTTCAGCCACTTACTGACTATTGTCAAGAACCTCATACAACCCAACGTCAAAAACTTTGAAATATTCCTTTACGTACCTGAAAGACTAAGTTGGTGGTACGTCTTGCTAGGTTCCCTCCAGACACCCACTCTCCAGACTCCCTGACACGATTCACTGCATGAGCCATGAAGAAGATTGAGTTGTAGATGGTGCCAAAGAGAGGAGAAACCTATAGGGCAAACAAAGACAGATTTCAACCAGAACTGCGTAAGTTGACTCAACAGTACACAAACTCTTACATATAAACTCTACTCTACCTGTTGGGGCTTAAGGGTCCATGTCACCTCTTGCCTTTCCATTGCCTCTCTGTAGGCCTCATAGAATGACATCTGTGGCGAGTCTATGGTGATGGTAAGCACAGCATCATAGGCACGCAGTAATTTGCTGTTGTTCCTCAGAGCTGGGTAGGAAACGTTGTGGTAGGGCAGGCTGTAGAGGAGGGTGTCATAGGGAACAAAAACCAAGGAGCCATCGATCATCTGCATGTCGTATGCTGTCTCCAGAAGCAGCTTTTGGACTATGCCACCAATCAGTGCAGAGTGCATGCATAGGATCACAACTAGCACAAGACAAAGTATAATTTCATGTTACTTAAATAGAGGAAATTACAACAACATATCTCAAAAACAAATCGACCAATTAGTGGAAAAAAACTCAATACACTACTGCATCACCAGCCACTGAACCATCATGGAGAGTATTTAATATTCATTTTGGACAGTGAAAATGCACCTTTTATTTCTCTCATCTTGCGGACCTTGGCGAGAGTTCGTCTTATGCTGTGTGGAGTGTTCTCCATAAAGTGAACTAGTTTGATTGGCAACCCATGGCTCCTCAGAGAATCCGCTACCTTAATAGGACAAAGACAAAATCCACAATGACCAGACATAAATATGACCTCAAAATAGGAAAATATGGATGTAAAACAGCAACCTTTTGAAAGAATAGCAAATCAAAATTGCAGCAGATTCAAACCTTGGTGGCTGTTCCCACCCAGATGTCATCCGTAGAGGAGATGATTCCTATGTGGGCCCACCTGAAGTATTTTATGACACTAAGCAGCACCATGGTGGTCCTCGGCATAGACTGTGCAAAAGTTGGATGGTTCCGAACATCGTCCAAATCATAGCCTATACAACCCCAAGAAAACATTGCCTAGAGGACAGGACAGGAAAACATACTGTCTTCCATCAATAAAATGACCCACAAAATATAACCCTCTCTGAAATGCCCACTTGGGGAATAACTTACTTTTTTCCAGCCTTTGCTCAGCATTGATGCAGCGTCACAGTAGCCAGGGTTGGCTGGTCCAATGTACCCTGAGGCCTTAGTTTGGAAACTGATGAATGCTTCAAGGGCTCTTGATGTCTCACATGGTTCCTAAAGAGTACAGTAAGTGCTCAGTCAAGCCCAAGAAAACTAAAGACTAACATTCATTCCCGAGTTACAACTGCCATTTGATCTCTAAATTTTGGGCATAGGTAGCCAAATACAGAATTAGACCATTGGATTATAGGGGATAGGGAGCATAGGCCTCTGGGGGAAATCGACCTTGGAAACAAAAATCTTGTATAAAGGATCCACATTATAGAGGATATTGGACACATGGGAACAACCCATAGAACCAAGGACCTTCAGACTGATGGCCTTCGCAATTTGGTGTCCTGCAAGCCATTGGACACATATGAATTGGGAAAACCAAAACCCCATAGACATGGGATCTTTAGAGTATTAAGATTATAGCAAAGTGGGTGAATGGGACTCTTGCAAAAAAAACAAACAAACAAAAAAACAAGGACCATGAAATCATGGATCCAAAGTATAGCAGGAAATAAACACATAGGATTGGGACCTTACGACACATGACCCTGGCATCTAAGCATCCGGAGACTCCTAGCAATTGGGCACATATGACTGAGGAAACACATGACCCAGGACCATGGGATCCCTGGAGTATAGAACCCTAGGAACACACTATTTTGTGACAAAGGCCTCTTGGGACCTGGGCCTTTAGGGTCATAAGGTCCTGGGATGAAAGGCTGTTGAAAAACATGTGGAAAATAGTACCCTCAGAGGGCAACAATACAACACTGTGGACTGTAGAACATAGAGGACACAAGATCCCGAACCATCCCATTTTGTTCCAAATGAGAAGGACTGCACCCTGGTGCAGCAGGTAGTGCCTCAAAGCAAGAGGGTTTAGTCAACTCCAAGGTCACATGACTTGCAACCAGTCCAGAGTGTATCCTGTGTTTGATCCTTAAAGGGCGAAGAGATGTAGGTAATAAATGTATAAAAGATGGATGTAATGTTGAGAGTTAGAACTCTAAAGACATGGATCTTGGGATCATTGTGTCCAGGGCACAAGACACCTTGGGAATCAGGCTCTGCTCAAGAACATTTAAGAATTAGGAAGTGCTGGATACTCAGAGCAAAGGATCCTTGGCCATATTCCCTTTTTTGCTTTTTTAAATTTTATCTTGGTGGTGTAGTAGTACCCTTGGCAAAAAGAACTTTGAGAAACTGGCACCCAAGCAAGACAAGTATGACCTTCATAGTGTTGCTTGTTCCTTGCCAACATTGTATGCCGATATTTCAGAGTACACCAGTTCATTGATCTTCTTAATCTAGGGGTGTGATTTCTGCTGTGCAAGTGGTCATGAAGTTTCATACCTGCAGCACAACATAGTCAAATGTTGCAGCATATGACAGCACGGGGTCCTTGTTGATGCGGTTCACAGCCAGCTGAGCTGCCACATGGGGTACGGCCTTGGCAAAAAATGGGTCACATCCCCACGGTCCCACCACTCCAACCCGAAACAATGCCGCGTGTGTTGGACAGGGCAGCAAACACAAGCAGGCCACAAGGACCTGGAGAACAGGAGCTCTGTCTTGTGGCTTAATCCATATTTGTGGTAGGGTGATGACGTCACAGTGCTGTGGTTTCATCTTAACACTCACAACTTCCAGATCTCACAAAAATCTGATGGAAGATGGTCGGAAGATGCCATTTCCCTGGAGCACTAAAAAGATTTGCATGACATGATAAATTCATAGATAATATTCAAAACATAAACAAATGCATGGAATGAAACCCTAAACAGCTACGCTATCAAGCCTCAATATGTCCTTTTTTCAAAACACAGACAGGAAAAATGCTGTAATGATCTGTTTAAACTGCATCTCTTTTTGTACCAATACTTCCTTCTCTATGTCAGACTGTCTCTAACAACATTATGTTGAAACTGAGACAAATGTGTCCACATGCGGTCCTGACCTGCCATTGAACCCCTGGACTCCTGCTGCTTTTACCGCCTTTAAATTGTGAACGTTGCACTTAATAACATCAGACAGGGATATCTAACCTGATGGGACTTATATTGAAGGTAAAGTCATAATCTATGAGTGGTTAAAGTAGTTTCTGGTAATAATACTGCAACATTTTGAGTAAACATCGGTTCACACCTGGTGGACTTCCTAGGGATAAAAATGGCATCCAAAGCACTTTTAGGCTTTGTCACCGAAGTGCAGCTGATCTGGCTTGTTTCCTGTATTACCCTGTTTAAAAAGCGTTAATTTAAGTAGTCTTACCATGAAGCGAAGAGATAGACCAGTCTTCTTTCATCATTTCATGTTGGATTTACCTCCAAAACAGCCTTCGTAATATGGTCTTAAGAATCTTAAACCTGCGTGTCTCGCAACATACCAGCAACACACATGTTACTCATTCATTCAAGGTTTACAGCTCTCTCATAGGGGGGTTATGGTTAGAGATGACCGAGTGCATGTGTGCGGCTCATCCCGTCAGATTATATCAAATCCAATCAAGACTCTGACAGCTATAAACTCCTCTGAGTGAAGTGAAGCAAAAGCAGTTACGCATACTGGATTAATTTAAGGTTGGTGAAACAAAACTTTGTTAACCATTACTGAGAATTTTAGCTCCAAGATCTGATCTGAATAGACTATGTCTTTTCTGTGACTTTGACTGAAGTATCAGGTGTGATTAAGGTCCTACAGACATTACCACTGAGTTCGACCTTTGCAACCAAACTCCCCCTGGAACCCAAAGACTTTGGTTTTCCAGACACTGCCTGGCATGTCATGGGAATTACACCATAGGATCAGTTGGCATCATTTATGGTGGGAAATACAGAATCTAATCATCCTCGAACCTCTGACTTCTGCGTGAAAAAATCAGGACATGCAATTGTATTTTTAAATGTCCCTCTAAAAGTTATTCACAAAAAGCAAATGTTTTTAACAACCATGAAACTATCATAAAAACAGAAACATCAAAACAAAATAGAACGTTTCAAAACTCAACATTAAGTATTCAAATACACAACAGCATTTAATAAAACACACAAAATAAGATTTATTGCAAAAAAACCTCACAACTACAACAAGGGTGGGACCACATTTTGTGAAATACTTGTGTGCATTATTAAATAAATGTTGTTTGGGCGTTTCGTGAAGGTCGTTTGCATTTTCTAAAATAATTTTATGCATTTTGTGAAATATTACCTTATTACCAATTTTCTTGCTAACGGTTGAAGCCAGCGATACTGTTGTGTTTTCTTTTGCTGATGAGAGGGGGCACTGTGCAGCCATTTCTTGAAGTGCATGTATGAAAACATAATAGAATGGACAATATTCTACTTTTTTATTTTTGACTTCCTAATTTGGTGAGTTTTTGAATGTGTCAAAGCCCCCAATTTAGCAGTTCTTCAGGGTGAACAATAAAACTGCCACAGATACAATGGAGTCTTCACACAGAGGCCGTAATAAAAGAAATATAGTTTTCGAAAGGTATGAATCTTACAACCCATGGCTGTTCTGCAAATATCTCACACACTGGGAGCTTTTATGCTGACACTGATGAACACCCTGCTGCTTTGGACCAGACATTATCCGCTGAACCTAGTGGGTTTAACTTTACTTTTTGTTGTTTTAAATATCATCATTAGGCCTATTGCTGGTATTAAAACTATAAAAATCAAACCATTTTTACTTGCATGGAGAGCCTGCTGCTGTGGACCTGTCTGATTTCACCTATTACAATAAATCTTCAGAATGCTACATTCGTTCGTTGATCATTGCAGTTGCTAATTTTAATTTTAAAACAAATAGTCCATTAACATCAATACTCACTGCATATATCATTTACACTGTTTACTTTTCTAGTGTCGACGGCCTGATACTGTGGACCAGTCTGACTTCAGCTGTTACAACATAGTATATCAATGCTACATTCATTAGTTTATCATTATCATTTTTATGCTAATGTTAATCTTAATATGAATAATCACTTCACAGCCCGATGCTGTGGACCAGTGTTAATTTTGAGAGCACTCTTTAATCTAGTTTTAGTTTTAGTCTTTTGCCTAAAATATCTTTTAGTTTTAGTCATAATTTAATCATCTTAATTGTTTTGACTTTAGCATTGTTTTAGTTGATGAACTTTCATAACAATTTTAGTCGACGAAATCTACTGTAAATTTAGTCGACTAAAATCTGAAGTGTAAAGTGTAAGGCATTTTTTAATGTTTCCTTGAATTTCTGAAGTCATGTTTTACACTTGGATCCTGCCACCACGAATCTAAGGCAGTTGTGATTGGATGTTCCTCTTAACTCATCCAACCTTTCCACACAACCAAAGTACCTGTGATTGGATATATTCCTAACTTGTCCCTACTTTCTACATGACCAAATTAGGTCTGATTGGATTTATCTCTGTCAAACATTTTCGTCTAGTTTTTATTTGTTGAATGTCAGTTAATTAAGTTTTAGTTTTTGTCCGTGTACACTTGTTTTTTTTTTAGCTATAGACTAGTTTTCGTCAGAGGAAAAAAGGTTGTTGATGAAAACTGTGACGAAAATTACAAGTCGACAAAATTAACACTGCTGTGGACCTGTCTGACTTCAACTGTTACAACAATGTATCAGAAAAATACATTTAATAGTTCATCATTATCATTATTGATGCTATTGCAATTCATAAATGAAACTTCAGATGTTTGATTGAATTGGCTTATTATTAAGAATATAATTTTTCAAAAAGATTTTGTAAAGTTGAGAAAAACGGAAAACCGCAAAGAGTCATCGGTTTATTCAATCACAAGTTTTGTCTCTGAAACGTCGGTTTCAAAAATTCTACCAGAAATTAACAACTGAAATGCCTTTTTGAACCAACTATAAAAAAAGGCATATATTAAAGGGTTCAAAGTAGAATTCAAACCACCCATCCATCCGACTGTGCTGAACAGTATTGGTGGAACCGAGTAGCTGACGAAAGGATTAATTATATCACAGACAAAAAACGGAGCCCAAAACAACACGAACGCTCCCATGATGATAGCCAGTGTTTTAGTGGCTTTTGTTTGGCTTGTGTTCGACTTACCTGCTGCAGTCACAGCGCTGTTGTTCTTCATGCTTAAAGACTGTTTCTTTGCAATGAAGAAAATCCTCAAATACACTCCGAGCAGAACTGCTGCAGGCATGTAAAATGAAAGAATACATGCCAGTGTACCAGATAGTTTATCATGAATCAGAACACACTGTCCTTCACATGTAACATTTTGATAAATCTCCCTTCCTAATGTGGTCGAATTAAAAAAGAAAAAACCAAATCCAATCAGGGCTGAAATACTCCAACTAACTAGAATCATGATCAAGACAACATTAGTGGACATTTTTGTTCTGTACAGCAGAGGCTGTGAAACAGCATAGTATCGATCTGCTGAAATAAGGAACAGATTCAGGATTGATGCTGAACTCAGTGTGACATTAGAACTCAAGCTGACTTTACAGAGGAAGTCCCCAAAGTACCAACAAGACTCAACAGTTTTAATCATTTCAGGAAACATGACTAATATCCCCACAAGTAGATCTGACATGGCCAGAGACAAAATCAGGTAGTTGGTGGGAGAATGGAGCTGCTTAAAGTAAGAAATTGAGAAAATGACCAAAAGGTTTCCACACACTGTCAGAATGATTATGACCCCAAAAATGATGTAAAGGGTGACACGTATGGGCATGGGGAAGGTTCTCTTCAGGCAGGAATTATTTCTGGACTCGAAGCAGAGTTCAGGCTCCATCTGTGTGAGAGAAACCGGAAGATGAACATTAGGAACAGAATTAACCTACTGACACTCTGCATCCACAAATGAAACATTTGCATTTACATTTTAGGGCTGTTAATTTTAGGCCTAGAATATATTGCAGTCTATCTCAATTAAATTATTTACCAGGTACAAATATTTTTTTCAGAATTAATGTTTTAAACCTTCTGACATAACTTTAAAGGTTAGATAGATAGATAGATAGATAGATAGATAGATAGATAGATAGATGGATAGATAGATAGATAGATAGATAGATAGATAGATGGATAGACTTTACTGTCCCTTGCAGGAAAAAAAAACAGTTCCATAAGCAAGATTAAAGTACAGTGCTTGTTACAATAAGCAATAAAAATAAGTCAAAACAAGTTAAAATGATCGAATAACAATAAGAATAATAAAATAATGGATAAAAGCAGGATAACAACAACAGATAAGAGGCTAGTGGCAGTAAAATAAGTTGAAAAATATATAAAATATTCCATAAAAATTGCAGGAGAAAAATTACTCTGTTAAGTATTTAGGTATTGGTTGTATCAGATACTAGAAAGTCAGCGAAGTGGCTGAAGGCTCCCAGCAGTGCTGCACCTTTAAGGAAAAAACGGTCAGACTGCTGTTAAGGTGAACTGCTGTTGGAGGAGTGTTATTTTGGGTAATTGTGTGAGTTTTATGGAAAAATGAGCCACATGCTATGATGGGCCAAATGTACAACTGGATGAAAATTTCAGAGGGCTTATTTTCCCTTTAGGAAGTCCCTCTGCCTGCCAGGATTTTATATTGCAGCAAATGACTGTGTGCACTCTGAACCTCAACCTACTCCCACCGTGTATGTGTATTAACATGAATGTCAAATACAAGTGGACATTTCACAGGGGAGCCTCTGCTATCAGAGTTTGAATCTGGTATAAATGTTTCAACCTGCAGTGTTTAAGTCGTTCTACCATTAAAAGTATAGTTGACAATCTCTAAAACAATTAAAACCCACACAAACCATTGGGTAAAATGTTCTAAACTTGCACATATTCACACTTTTTCAGCATTAAAATAATTCAAACATTGACACAGAAACATAATTCAGCTTTTAGGATGTTTCAGAGCCTTTGGTCTCATATCATCAATAATAACTCACAGTGAACTTCTCCAATTCAGTCAGTTTGTCAGCCCTTTGAGACATTTTATATTAGAGTCTGTGGCATGACAGTCTTCAAATCTTTGTCAGAGAATAAAATCACTGCGTCATCAGCAAATAACACAAGCTTCAACATTTTAGAAATTCATCAGAGTTCATTCACATCCTCACAGAATGGGTTTGTAGGAACACATTAAGAATTGAGGGAAACAAAAAGCTGGTAAAGCACCTACAAGATCAGTGACCTAGTGTTTTAATCTCATGTGTCTATTATCAAGAAGCTTTTGCTGTGATACACTCAGCAGCTCATTTCTTTTTCCTTCATCGAACCATGATGATGGAAAATCTGCCAAAATAATAAACTACAGCAGACAGAACAAGGAGAATAAACATTCACTATTATGAACGCACATCCTAACAAAGAAATTGTTAAATTAATTGATACATTAAAAATTGATGGTCAGTTTGGATGAAAAGTTCCACACATATAATTCTGGTTGAAGATCAGATTGCATGATTCTTAGTTGTCCTTTGAGTTCAGCACACTTATGCTTTCATAAAATGCACAACTGATTCATGAAAAATAAAGTTAATATGAAATGAACTTTTAATACAGAGTTAGCTTACAGAAAATTATTGTAAAAAAACATCAACACAATTCTCAAAGCACAAGTTAACAATCACACACTCTTCTGCTCTTACCTTCCATGGTCATGTGGACAGTCTGTCTAGCAGAGGAGATCATACATGGTTGTCTCTTCTTGGACTCAGTGAGCTCTGTGTCCCTCTGGCCTGTAAGTCAGAGGTTAAATAAAAGACCTTCAGAGGGAGAGGTTGGGCCATCTGTCCCCATAGTCACAAAACAAACAAGACAGCAGGGACAAATATGCCCTCATGATGCAACAATGAGCTTGAAAGACAAAAAGTTTGAAGTAACGTTGACAGTTTGGCCTCACTGTAAGTTTTACAAATGACAGAAAGCAGTGAGAACTGAAGTGAGCTCTAACTAAAAGTGGGGGGAGAGGGCAGAGGTCACTTTGAAGCTTTGAATTGTATTTTTCAGTATTAAAACTCATTCATTAATTGACACAGAAACATTATTAAACTTGAAGAATATCCATGCCCTTTAAACCTATTCAATTTTTATGAGAACTGTTCATATCACCAGTATTGAATACAAGAGACCCTTCCAAATTCATGCAGTTCAGTTTTTATTAGAGTATTAAAGAGTTGTGTCATCTGCATACAACACAAAATAATAACTTTATGGTAATTTAACAGACATCATTCACATACAGTATTTACATTTTTACATATATAGAGTTACAAACACACTTGAGGAACTCATATGAGGCCTGTGATAGTCAGATATTTCAGTGCACAGGTGTAGTTTCTGATCCTTGTGTATTTCATTCGTAAGTTTGCGTACGCCACATCCAAACACTGATGTTTTGATTAGCTTTAGCTAACGCATAAGGAAATGTTAAGCTAATTCAGGCCACACAGGGCAGTGACAACATCATCGGGGAAATGCTGACGGTCATCTGGTTTGCCAAAATATGTAATGCATGCTGAAATATCTCACGTGCGATCCAACATACGAAGGCTGATTGATAAGTTGTGAGCCTTGTATTGAAGAAGATAAGCAGGGATGTCCTTTTTCAGCTCTACCATTCCCTGACTATTTAAAGCTACGTACCAGAAGACTGGTGTCATTTGGTCAGTTTATGTTGAAGAGGTAGCACTCTAAAGTAAACAAGGCAAGTGACTTTTGCAAAATGGACAAAATTGCTAAAGAGCAGTGATTCAATATTTGCATAAGAAAGGTCTAGCACCTAAGGATATCCATACTGATATAGTAGCAACACTAGGGAATGATGCCCCTTCATATGCTATGGTGAAAAGGTGGGTGACGGAATTTAAGATGGCGGGCAGAGCCTTGGGGATGACGCCCGTCCTGGAAGGCCTGTCACTGTTGCAACCCCAGAAATGGTCAATAAAGTCCATGATACTTACTTTAGAGTGCTACCTCTTCGACATAAACTGACCAATTGACACCAGTCTTCTGGTATACAGCCTTAAATAGTCAGGGAATAGTAGAGCTGAAAAAGGACATCCCGGCTTATCTTCTTCAATACAAGGCTCACAACTTATCAATCAGTCCTCGTACTTGGAAACACCAGCAAGAGGAACAGTTACAGGTATGTGAATGTATGAATCTGTTCTTGCATGTAATGAGCTTTAAAAGAAACCCAAAATACAACAAAGGATCGTGTTGTGAGCTGAAAATGTAGTGTGAACATGGCTTCATTCATTAAGAAGTTTTGTCCCTGAAAGATCTGACTGAAAAATCTCTCCTGACATTATCAAATGAAAAGCCTTTCTGAACCAACGATAGAAGAATGCATATATTAAAGGGTTTAAAGCAGAATTCAACATACTCACCCAAATAAATGACTCAAACACTACTTGTGGTATTAATTTACTAGAATATGGATTAATTATAGTACACAGAACAGAAGGAGTAAAAGTAAAGAAAAAAACTCCCATGACGATTGCCAGTGTTTTAGTAGCTTTGACCTGGCTCTTGTTATTTGATTTCTTTACAGCATTCACACCGCTGTTATTCTGTATGCTGCAAAACTGTTGCTTTGCAACAAGAAGAATCTTCAGATAAACTCCAAGCAGAATAATCCCTGGCATGTAAAAGAACAAAATGGACCCCAGTGTAGCAGACAGCTCACCCTGAATCAATGCACATTGTCCTTCACAAATAAATTGGTTATAGTAAAAGTCCTCAATTCCTATAATATTTAACTTTAGGAAAATCATTCCAAAACCTACAATAAGTGAAACAGTCCAACAGATTAAAATCATGATCAACACAACATTGGTGGACATTTTTGTTCTGTAAAGCAGAGGTCGACAAACAGCATAGTAACGATCAATTGAAATTAATGACAGATTTATAATTGATGCTGTTATCAATGAGAGTGTAAAACTTAAGCTGACATTGCAGAAGAAGTCCCCAAAATACCAACAAGACTCTACAACTTGAATTGCATAAGGAAACATGACTATTATCCCGACTAGTAGATCTGACATAGCCAGAGACAAAATCAGGTAGTTGGTGGGAGAATGGAGCTGCTTAAAGTAAGAAATTGAGAAAATGACCAAAAGGTTTCCACACACTGTCAGAATGACTATGACCCCAAAAATGATGTAAAGGGTGACACGTATGGGCATGGGATAGTCCCTCTTTATGCAGGAATTGTTTCTGGACTCAAAGCAGAGTTCTGGCTCCATCTGTGTGAGAGAAAAAGGAAGACCACAATTAGAGACATCAGAGCTTCATATTTATTTCTAACCATATTGACAAGATCAATGCTTGATCTAAAAGAAGTCATCCAAATTGATGAATAACCTTCAAATTTCTTGAGTCCAATCCAATCTGCTCTTTTTTAACCCATTGTTGGTTCAGAGCTCCACATTTATTTGTAACCATACTGAAAAGATCATTGCTTGATCTAAAAGAGGTCGTCCATGTTGGGGAATTATCTTCAAATTTCTTCAGTCCATCCAGTCTGCTCTTTGTTTTACTCGTTGTTGGTTCTGAAATTGGTCAGCTGATCATGTACCTGTGAACATAACAAAAGAAAGGTTCAAATCCACAATCTATTTTTGGCTGGGAATGCCAAAAAGTATTCACGGCTAATATTATTATGTTCAGAATTCCTCATCATTGTTGTTAAGCCCATTTTTCTTCTTCATTTTTTTCCCAGTTTATAGTTTGATAACGTGGCTGATTGTAGATAAGTGGTAGAACTGGTCGTCTTCCCTCTAGTATCAGTGAGTGAAACTGGTAAAAATGTTTCAACCTGCAGAGTTTAAGTCATTTTACCATTAAAAGTATAGTCAACAATCTCTAAGATAATTAGGCTCAAACAATCTTGTTGATAAAATGTTCCAATTTTGCACATATTCACACTTTTTCAGCATTAAACTAATTCAAACACTGACACAGAAACATAATTCAGCTTTTAGGATGTTTCAGAGCCTTTGGTCTCATATCATCAATAATAACTCACAGTGACCTTCTCCAATTCATTCAGTCTGTCAGCCCTTTGAGGCATTTTATATTAAAGTCTGTGGCATGACAGTCGTCAAATCTTTATCAGACAATTATATCACTGTGTCATCAGCAAATAACACAAGCTTCATCATTTTAGAAATTCATCAGAGTTCATTCACATGGAGTGTCTACAGTTTGGAGCCTGACATGTAACAGTGATGAACTTCAGCAGAAACCTGCTCTGAATCAGATTTTATGTTGCTCAGTTGTATATGTTTATCTCCAGAGCCTGCATTATCAAGCTTATATAGAACTTTAACAACACTGACACTGACCAAAGTGCTGCAGAGTGATTATTATGACACAGATCAGATATACAAACATCCCAGCTCTTTCAGAACATGCATCAAACTCAGAATGTGAACATTTATCCAAACAGGAAATAAATAAATATATTTGATCAGTTTGACACCTGACATCTTTACTTTAATCTGAATGTAATATAGTATTGGTAAAAATGATTTGCATGTCATTGTTTTCATTGACATTTTACACAACAATCTCTCTGTGTTACAGTATGGGTTTGTAGAAACACATGAAATATCAATAGAAACAAGAAACACATAAACACAGTGCAGCCAATAAAATACTGATGAAGCATGTTGAAATGAAAGCTGGTAAAACACCTAAAAGATCAGTGACCTAGTGTTTTAATCTCATGTGTCTATTACTCATATCAAGAAGCTTTTGCTGTGATACACTCAGCAGCTCACCTCTTTTTCCTTCAGTGAAGCATGATGATGGAAAATGTGCCAGAATAATAAACTACAGCAGACAGAACAAGGAGCATCAACATTCAGTATTATGAATTAACATCATATCAAAAACTGATGGTCAGTTTTGTCAGGATGAAAAGTTCCACACCTATAAATCTTGTTAAAGATCAGATAAACTCATTCTTAGTTGTCCTGTAAGTTCATCAGTCCAATACTTAGATAAAATACGTAATTGAATTATGAAATATGAAGCCTAATTCATGAGCTTTTAATTCAGACTTAGCTTACATAAAAAACATTTCCAATGAAGTTTTTATGAGCAACAGAACAATAAAATTTACTTATTTCTCTAAGCACAGGTCAACAATCACACACTCTTCTGCTCTTACCCTCCGTGGTCATGTGGACAGTCTGTCTGGCAGAGGAGATCATACATGGTTGTCTCTTCTTGGACTCAGTGAGCTCTGTGTCCCTCTGGCCTTTAAGTCAGAGGTTAAATAAAAGACCTTCAGAGGGAGAGGTTGGACCATCTGTCCCCAAAGTCACAAAACAAACAAGACAGCAGGGAAAAATATGCCCTCATGATGCAACAACGACTATGAAAAACAAAAAGTTTGAGGTAACTTTGACAGTTTGGCCTCACTGTAAGTTTTACACATGACAGAAAGCAGTGAGAACTGAAGTGAGCTCTAACTAAGAGTGGGCAAAGAAACTGATTCACTTTCATATAATGACTTTAATAACTCGGTGCAGTAGAGGGCAGAGGCCTACGGAGCCCCTAAAGGGACATCGGCCGAAAAAAAATAAATTATGAGTTTCTGGTGCACACGAGAAACTATCCCGCGTTCACGAGGGAGTTCCCGTGCTCACGAGAAACTGACAGTGCATGCGCATGGGAAATTCCACGTCATTGACTTGGACTTTCCAGCTCAATAACTCATCAATGAAACAACGTAGCTACTAACCCGACCCCTCTTATTAATCATGTCATGGAGACTGTGAGCTACAACCTCGTTTTCCTCAAAACAACCCATACTCTGAGCCAGACAAGTCCAATATGTCTCAATATGCTGCCGGCTTAGGGACCATCACAAAATTACCACAGCAAAGGAATGATGTGAACAAAAAGTTAACTTCACCATGATGAGATGTAACGTCTTCAGAAACACAGTACACATAAATGACGTTATGCTATTCATACTACATGTAATTCATAAAAAATATCTTTTAGGATTTTTTGATTAAAAATAAAGCCAATGTCATCAACTCTATGAGGTCTACTGACAACATGACCATAAAATATAAATGTTGATCTCAATTATCAGAGGTATTATGGTCATTACCTATTAATTAACATAATTCAATACAAAAAAAAAAAACACTCAAAGTTACACTATGTAAGATTCCGGCTTTCAGCTCTCTAGTGACCTCTATGGTCATTGAATGTAACTGCACGGTCGTGATTGACGTGGAAAGTCCAACTCAATGACGTGGAGTCTCAAGTGTGCATGCGCTGTCAGTTTCTGGTGCTCACCAGAAACTCATAATTTATTTTTTTTCTGCCGATGTCCCTTTAGGGGCTCCGTAGAGGCTACTTAGAAGCTTTGAATTGTATTTTTCACTATCAAAACTACTTCATTAATTGACACAGACAAAACATGCAACTTTTAGAATATTCACTCCCTGTAAACCTTTTCCAGTTCAGTAGAATTTTTCACATCATTAGTACTGAATACAAGAGGCCTTTTGAAATTCATGCAGTTCAGTTTTTATTAGAGTATTAAAGAGTTGTGTCATCTGCATATAACACAAAATTAATTATAGCAATTTAACAGACATCATTCACATACAGTATTCATATCTTATAGATTTACAAACACACTTGAGGAACTCATAAGAGGCCTGTGATAGATATGTCAGTGCACAGGTGTAGTTTCTGATCCTTGTGGATTTCACTCTCAAGTTTGTGTACGCCACATTCAAACACTGATGTTTTGGTTAGCTTTTGCTCACGCATGAGGAAATGCCAAGCTAACTCAGGCCACAGGGCAAAGACAACATCACTTGGGAAATGCTGACGGTCATCTGGTTTGCTGAAAAATTTCCTAGGTGCGATCCAACATACTTGTAAACACGAGCAAGAGGAACAGTTACCTATATGTGAATGTAAGAATGTGTTTTTGCATGTAATGAGCCTCAAAAGAAACCCAAAACACAACAAAGATCCTGTTGTGAGCTGAAAATGTTGTGAGAACATGGCTTCATTCATTAAGAAGTTTTGTCTCTGAAACATCTGATTGAAAAATCTCTCCTGACATTATCAAATGAAAAGCCTTTCTGAACCAACGATAGAAGAATGCATATACTAAAGGGTTCACAGCAGAATTAATCAAACTCACCCAAGTTAATGACTCCAACACTATTTGTGGTATTAAGTAACTGGAATAAGGATTGATTATATTACACAGAACAGAAGGAGTAAAAGTAAAGAAAAACACTCCCATGACGATTGCCAGTGTTTTGGTAGCTTTGGCCTGGCTCCTGTTATTTGATTTCTTCACAGCATTCACACCACTGTTATTCTGTATGCTGTGAAACTGTCGCTTTGCAACAAGAAGAATCTTCAAATAAACTCCAAACAGAATAATCCCTGGCATGAACAAAGACAAAATGGGCCCCAGTGTAGCAGCTAGTTCACCCTGAATCAAAGCACATTGTCCTTCACATATAAACTGGTTATAGTAAAAATCCTCAATTCCTATAATATTTAACTTCAAGAGAAACGTTCCAAAACCTACAATAAGTGAAACAGTCCAACAGATTAAAATCATGATCAACACAACATTAGTGGAGATTCTTGTTCTGTAAAGCAGAGGTCGACAAACAGCATAGTAACGATCAATTGAAATTAATGACAGATTTATAATTGATGTTGTAAGCAATGAGGCACCAAAGCTAAACATGAGTTTGCAGAAGAAGTCCCCAAAGTACCAACAAGACTCGACAACTTGAATTGCATAAGGAAACATGACTATTATCCCAACGAGTAGATCTGACATAGCCAGAGACAAAATCAGGTAGTTGGTGGGAGAATGGAGCTGCTTAAAGTAAGAAATTGAGAAAATGACCAAAAGGTTTCCACACACTGTCAGAATGACTATGACCCCAAAAATGATGTAAAGGGTGACACGTATGGGCATGGGATAGTCCCTCTTTATGCAGGAATTGTTTCTGGACTCAAAGCAGAGTTCAGGCTCCATCTGTGTGAGAGAAAAAGGAAGACCACAATTAGAGAAATCAGACCTTCATTTTTGTTTCTAACAATATACACAGAATCACTATTTGATCTAAAAGAGGTGAAATTTGGTGAATTACCTTCAAATTACTTCAGTCCAAAACAATCTGCTCTTCTTTGTTTTACTTGTTGTTGGTTCTGTAATTGATCAGCTGATCATGTACCTGTGAACAAAACAACATCAAAGGCTGAAATCCCGCCCAATCAACTTTTTGCTGGTGATGCCAAAAAGTATTTACAGTTATTGTATATATTTGCAAAATTCCCCTTCAGTGTTGTTAAGCCCATTTATGAGTGTGGGTTCTTCAACTTATTTCAACCAATAAACTGTACAAGTAAAAGGAGAACAATATTCTGTTCATCTAGTGCATTATTGCCATAACCTCTCTGCTTCATTTTGTTCCAGTTTATAGTTTGATAACATGGCTGATTGTAGATAAGTGGTAGAATTGATCGTCATTCCTCTGCTATCAATGAGTGAAACTGGTATAAATGTTTCAACCTGCAGATTTTAAGTCATTTTACCATTAAAAGTACAGAAAAAAAATCTCAATATAATTAGGCTCAAATAATCCAGCGGATAAAATGTTCCAAAATTGCACATATTCACACTTTTTCAGCATTAAAATAATTCAAACATTGACACAGAAACATAATTCAGCTTTTAGGATGTTTCAGAGCCTTTGGTCTCATATCATCAATAATAACTCACAGTGACCTTCTCCAATTCATTCAGTCTGTCAGCCCTTTGAGGCATTTTATATTAAAGTCTGTGACATGACAGTCTTCAAATCTTTATCAGACAATTAAATCACTGTGTCATCAGCAAATAACACAAGCTTCAACATTTTAGAAATTCATCAGCGTTCATTCACATGGAGTTTCTACAGTTTGGAGCCTGACATGTAACACTGATGAACTTTAGCAGAAACCTGCTCTGAATCAGATTTTATGTTGCTCAGTTGTATATGTTTATCTCCAGAGCCTGCATTATCAAGCTTATATAGAACTTTAACAACACTGACACTGACCAAAGTGCTGCAGAGTGATTATTATGACACAGATCAGATATACAAACATCCCAACTCTTTCAGAACATGCATCAAACTCAGAATGTGAACATTTATGCAAACAGGAAATATATCAATATATTTGATCAGTTTGAACATCTGATATGTTTACCTTTGTCTGAATGTTATATAGTATTGGTTAAAATAATTTGCATGCCATTGTTTTCATTGACATTTTATGCAACATCCTCTCTTTGTTACAGTATGGGTTTGTAGAAACACATTAAATATCAATAGAAACAAGAAACACATGAACACAGTGCAGCCAATAAAATACTGATGAAGCATATTGAAATGAAAGCTGGTAAAACACCTAAAAGATCAGTGACCTAGTGTTTTAATCTCATGTGTCTATTACTCATATCAAGGAGCTGCTGCTGTGATACACTCAGCAGCTCACCTCTTTTTCCTTCAGTGAACCATGATGATGGAAAATGTGCCAGAATAATAAACTACAGCAGACAGAACAAGGAGCATCAACATTCAGTATTATGAATTAACATCATATCAAAAACTGATGGTCAGTTTTGTCAGGATGAAAAGTTCCACACCTATAAATCTTGTTAAAGATCAGATAAACTTATTCTTAGTTGTCCTGTAAGTTCATCAGTCCAATACTTAGATAAAATACGTAATTGAATTATGAAATATGAAGCCTAATTCATGAGCTTTTAATTCAGACTTAGCTTACATAAAAACATTTCCAATGAAGTTTTTATGAGCAACAGAACAATAAAATTTACTTATTTCTCTAAGCACAGGTCAACAATCACACACTCTTCTGCTCTTACCCTCCGTGGTCATGTGGACAGTCTGTCTGGCAGAGGAGATCATACATGGTTGTCTCTTCTTGGACTCAGTGAGCTCTGTGTCCCTCTGGCCTGTAAGTCAGAGGTTAAATAAAAGACCTTCAGAGGGAGAGGTTGGACCATCTGTCCCCAAAGTCACAAAACAAACAAGACAGCAGGGAAAAATATGCCCTCATGATGCAACAACGACTTTGAAAAACAAAAAGTTTGAAGTATCTTTGACAGTTTGGCCTCACTGTAAGTTTTACACGACAGAAAGCAGTGAGAACTGAAGTGAGCTCTAACTAAGAGTGGGGGGAGAGGGCAGAGGTCACTTCAAAGTGTTGAATTGTATTTATCAGTATCAACCCTTTTCAGCAATTGACACAGACAAACCATGCAACTTTTAGAATATCCACACCCTTTCAACCGATTCCAGTTCAGTAGAATCTTTCATATCATCAATACCGAATACAATTGACATTTTCAGATTCATGCGGTTCAGTTTTTATTAGAGTATTCAAGAGTTGTGTCACCTGCATATAACACAAAAATTAACATTTTGGTAATTTATAACAGATATCATTCACAGAGAGTATTTACATGTCATTGCTTCACAGAAACCCTTGAGGAACCATAAGAGGCCTGTGATAGTCTGATATTTCAGTGCACAGGTGTAGTTTTTGATCCTTGCGGGTTTTAATTCTCAAGTTTGCGTACACCACATTCACTCACCGATGTTTTGGTTAGCTTTTGCTAAAGCATAAGGAAATGTTGAGCTATTTCAGACCACGCAGGGCTAAATTAATGTCAGCTGGGAAATGCTGCTGATCATTTGGTGTGTCAAAAAAATTAATAAATCCATAAAAAGTCCTGACGTGTGATCCAGCACACTTGTAAACATCAGCAAGAGTTGTCATGATCCTGCCTTTGCTCCAATTAAGTCCCTCGTTTTGTTCATGTTTTATGTCTTGTCTTCGTGTTTCCTGTTTTACTTTGAAAACTCACCTGTCTTTCTTGTCTCCTTAGGTTTTACTTCCTGTCTGGCGTTGTCACACCTGATCCCTGATTGTTCTCTCCCAGCTGTGTCTCATCACTCCCAATCACCTCATGTAATTAACCCTTGTGTTTTCCCCTGTCTTGTTGTCAGATTGTTTGTATCGTATGGCCCTTTTCCATCAGCACGTCTTAGCCCTACTCTACTCGGCTCGGCTTTCCCCGACTCTACCCGGCTCTACTCTACTCGCATTGTGCGGCTTTTCCACCAGCCCGGTTCCCTGGCCAGCGGGGGCAGGTTCGCCAAAAAACAGTAGGGCGACACTGCGTTCATGTCATTTTGAGCGCGACACAACAATCAAAACAATGGAGGACTTGGAGGCAATAGTATACTTGCTGCTCGATCTGCGGCTTTTTGTCACAAACTGAATGAAAGAGGAAAGCAAAAGAAGGCTGCAGGCGGCGAGAAGAAATACCGAAGACGAGAGCAATCGAGCTGCAAAGAAAAGTTTTATGAGGGTAAGCTAATGTTAGCTACTGCTAGCATGTTAGCTAGCTCGTCGCGCTCATGACTTATCGGTGACGACATTCTCTGACCAATCAGTAGCCGGCAGTCGGTCGACGTCACCTTTTAGTATCGACTCAGCTCGCTAAGAACCAGAGCAGAGTAGGTACTAAAACTGGTTTGTTTAAGGAGGTACCGTGCCGGTGGAAATGCAACGCAAACCGGGTAGAGCCGAGTAGAGTAGAGTAGAGTAGGGCTAAGGCGTGCTGGTGGAAAAGTGTCACGTTGCAGCGTTCTTATCACAGCCAAAGTTTGGTCATGACCTTCTTTGTTGGACCTTGCCTTTTTGCCTACAATTTTTGGATACCTTTGCCTGACACTGCCTGCCTTTTGTGAACTGGATTTTTGAACTGAAAATAAACCTTGCCTTTAGCCTCGTGGACTTGCTTAATTGAGTTCTTTTTGTGCCACAAGTGTATCTATCATGACACAACAATCTGGCCCGAATGCAAACTCTGCGGACAAAGATCAGATATGTCAGCTCCTGTGTACTCAGGGACAGAGACTGGCCATTCAGAAAGAGCAGATGGTGTTCCTGTGCTCCCATGTGAAGGAGCTGACCAAGCGGCAGGAGACCATAATGGCAAGCTCGAACACCAAGATTACCTGTCTCACCCACCTGCTGCTGAAGGAGGCTCCCACAGCTCCAGAGCCGGACTCTTCCTCGAAGCCATTTCCGGGTTGCTCCTTGGACGCATCGCCACCGTCTGCCATGTCATGTCCCCTGCTCTCCAGACCAGAGAGATTCTCCAGTGACTCGGGTGATGTCCGCCCTTTTTGACTCAGTGTGAACTCTATTTTGAATCCCTGTTTTCCGCCTTCCCCACAGACAGATCCAAGGTGGCGTTTATAATTTCCCACCTCTCTGGGCTTGCAGGGGCTTGGGCCACAGCCGAGTGGAGTCACTGTTCCAATGTCTGCTCCACTCTCACCGCTTTTGTCAATGCCATGACTCAGGTTTTCCAACACACCTCTTCAGGCAGAGAAGCAGTTTGCACACTCAGCAGGCTGTGGCAAGGAAAGAGACAGGTCGTTGACCATGCCATTGAGTTCCAGACGCTAGCAGTGGAAAATTACTGGAACACGCCTGCACTGACTGATGCATTCTTCAGACAACTCATATCATTCATAAAAGACACTCTGGTGCCCCTCGATCTCCCAGAGGAACTGGATCCACTCATCGCCTTAGCCATCAGGGTCAACAACCGCCTTATGGGATGGGAGAAGGAGAGAGGACACTCCAATGCCCGTACCTCGCCTCATCATCGCTGGGAAAACTACTCCTTGGACCAGCCTTCCCATGTGCGTCCTGCAGTGGCTTCTCCCTTACAGCCGTTGCCCGGTGTTGAGGAGCTGATGCCGCTGGGATGCACCCGGCTCACCCCAGAGGAGAGACTTTGGTGACTTAAAGATAGACGATGCTTTTATTGTGGCCTTCTTGGACAGTCTGTGAGTAACTGTCATGTCAAGGGTGCCCAAAGACCTGTCCACAGACGTCTTAGAGTTAGTCAGAATGTTGTTGTAAACAATCCCGCTCGTCTTGAATCCTTGATAGAGCTAAGCACACTCACTGACTCAAAGTTTCTGTATTCATTGACTCCGGTTCTGATGCTAACCTCATTCACTCTTCTCACGTCAGGAGACTCCAGTTGAGGACATTTTGACTCCACAGACCCCTTTAGGTTTTTGCTGTAGACTGCTTTCAGTTGGGCAGGATAACCCACCGTACAAAATCAGTAACAGTAAAATTCCCTGACTTCCACACCGAGAGATTAAGCTTTCACATATTTAATGCCATGACACACCAATTGATACCTGGGCACCCTTGGCTAGGACTGCACAACAGCTAGACTGGGCCACAGGACAGGTAACTGCTCTATGACTTGTTTTCTGACTCATGTACAGACCGACACTGCAACCAAGACCAAATCTATAGACTTGTCCCTTGTTCCACCATGCTACCATGATTTCGCCCCTCCATAGATAAGTATGTCACAGTTCTCCCAGCCCTGGCCTTGGTTAGGAGATGCAAGAGAGCCTGGGAGCGAGTGAGAAGACAGCTGCAGCATCAGTCTGCGGTGTACAAGGTGGCAGCGGATGGCAAGAGGGTCCCCGCACCTGCCTAAAAGACGGTCGAAAGGTGTGGCTGTCTATCCGTCACCTTCCCCCCCATGTGGAATCTCGCAAGCTCGCTCCCAGGTTCGTAGGCCCCTTTCCTATTTCCAAAATTATTCATCCAGGAACTGTTCAGCTCAAGCTCCCCAGAACCATGAGGATTCATCCAACGTTTCATGTCAGCCAAGTCAAGCCTGCAAGGCAAAGTCTTCTAGTCCCTCTGGCCAGACCCCCTCCACCTGCCTAGATTGTTGATGGGGGCCCTGTTGTCACTGTCATGAAGCTCCTGGCCACTCGCCGTCGGGGCGTGGCTTCCAGTATCTGGTGAACAGGGAGGGATACGGCCTGGAGGAAAGATAGTGGGTCCCTCCTGATTCATTATGGACCCCTCCCTCATTTGTGACTTCCATGCTACCCATCCTGAGGTTCCTGGGCCTTCAGGAGCCGACCCTGCCTTCACTTTAGTTAAGTTTCCCATTTTGTTCATGTTCTATGTCTTGTCTTTCCTGTTTTACTTAGAAAATTCACCTGTCTTTCCTTGTCTCCTTAGGTTTTGCTTGCTGTCTGGCGTTTTCACACCTGATCCCTGATTGTGCTTCCCCAGCTGTGTCTCATCACTCCCAATCACCTCATGTATTTAACCCTTGTGTTTTCCCCTGTCTTGTTGCCAGATTGTCACTTTCCAGCATTTGTATCACAGCCGTAGTTTGGTCATGAACTTCTTTGTTAGACCTTGCATTTTTGCCTACCTATTTTGGATACCTTTACCTGACTCTGCCTGCCTTTGGTGTACCGGATTTTTGGACTGAAAATAAACCTTGCCTTTTGCCTCATGGACTTGCTTCGTCTGCTTAATTGAGTTCTTTTTGTGCCACGAGTGTATCTATCATGACAAGAATTACAATTACAGTTACTCATCCCTGACGATGACAGCTTCTTCTCCCTCAGACTTGGACTCCTGTTGTACGACCTGAGGCGCCCTTTTGGGGACAACCATCTTTGGCCCTCTAGGCATGGTGTTAGAATACTGAGACCAGATTCAGCTGCACATGGTGACATGGGTTTTGTGTTTACTTTATATGGTGTTTGTTGTATTAGATCATAATATGTTTTTACAACCTTTAACAGTGCCAAGCTCCATTGGGCCATATTTCCCTTAAGTTAAGCACGCCACCCTTGTGTTACATCTACACTGGTAAATATTAAATAAATCCGTTTATTATTAGTCAGAAGGCTATCAAGAGGCAAGTTATTGCATGTAATGTCATATCATTGTACACCGTGGTTGTCCTGACCAAAACACAGTTATTAATCAAAGGCTCATTCAGTTCTAATTAGGATATTGACACAAACTAAGCCTTTTGTTAGTATTCTGCATTAATTCCTCAATTTGTCTGACTTATTTCTAAAAGCTTACAGATATATATCAAAATATGCATTACTGATGGCAACCATGGGGGCAGTGTTAGGTTGGTTAGCCCACAGTTCAAAACAGACAAAAAAACCCCCCAAAACATAAAAAAAGGTTTTAAAAATGGAAAAATATATATTAAGAAAATATCAGTATGTCGTGGATTAATGCTTTAAATTCTATCCTGATGTAACAAAAGCACATTTGTATGGAAGGAGGTATAACTGAAATGTTTTAATATGAATCAGGTTTTGTATTTAATGAGCCTTAAGAGAAACCAAAAATACAAGACAGGATCCTGTTGTGAGCTGAAAATGTTGTGTGAACGTGGTTTTATTCACTGAGAAGTTTTGTCTCTGAAACATCAGACTGAAAAACCTCTCCTGACATTATCAAATGAAAAGCCTTTCTGAACCAACGATAGAAGAAAGCATATATTAAAGGGTTCACAGCAGAATTCAACAAATTCACCCAAATGAATGTCTCCAACACTATTTGTGGTATGAAGTAAGTAGAATATGGATTGATTATAGTACAGAGAACAGAAGGAGTAAAAGAAAAGAAAAACACTCCCATGACGATTGCCAATGTTTTAGTACCTTTGACCTGGCTCTTGTTATTTGATTTCTTTACAGCATTCACCCCTCTGTTATTCTGTATGCTGCGAAACTGTCGCTTTGCAACAAGAAGAATCTTCAGATAAACTCCAAGCAGAATAATCCCTGGCATGTAAAAGAACAAAATGGTCCCCAATATAGCAGACAGTTCACCCTGAATCAAAGCACATTGTCCTTCACACATAAATTGGATTCTTGTTCTGTAAAGCAGAGGTCGACAAACAGCATAGTAACGATCAATTGAAATTAATGACAGATTTATAATTGATGCTGTACCCATTCAGACTCCAAAACTCAAGATGAGTTTGCAGAAGAAGTCCCCAAAATACCAACAAGACTCAACAACTTGAACTGCATATGGAAACATGACTATAATCCCGACGAGTAGGTCTGACATAGCCAGAGACAAAATCAGGTAGTTGGTGGGAGAATGGAGCTGCTTAAAGTAAGAAATTGAGAAAATGACCAAAAGGTTTCCACACACTGTCAGAATGATTATGACCCCAAAAATGATGTAAAGGGTGACACGTATGGGCATGGGATAGTCCCTCTTTATGCAGGAATTGTTTCTGGACTCAAAGCAGAGTTCAGGCTCCATCTGTGTGAGAGAAAAAGGAAGACCACAATTAGAGAAATCAGACCTTCATATTTATTTCTAACCATATTGACAAGATCAATGCTTGATCTAAAAGAAGTCATCCAAATTGATGAATAACCTTCAAATTTCTTTAGTCCAATCCAATCTGCTCTTTTTTAACCCGTTGTTGGTTCTTGAATAGGTCAAGTGACCATGTACCCGTGAACATAACAAAAGATAAGGTTCAAATTCAATCCAATCTACTTTCGCTGGTGATGTCAAAAAGTATTCACAGCAAATATTTCAAAATTTCTCCTTATGTAGTTAGGCCTATTTTATGTAAGGCAAGGCAAGGCAAGGCGAGTTTATTTGTAGAGCACAATTCGTACACAAGGTAATTCAAAGTGCGTTACAGAACAAGAAAAATGCGTTAAAATCACAACACAAAATAAAAACAAAAATAATCATTATAAAATGAACTTTAAAAGAGAAGAGTGCAGATAAGATCCTTCAGTCATATGCACAGTTAAATAGAGCTGTTTTGAGCCTAGATTTGAACATTGTCAGTGTAGAGGCCTGTCTCACATTTTCAGAAAGACTGTTCCAGATTTTAGCTGCTTAAAACTGGAACCCTGATTCCTCATGTTTAGTCCTGACTCTGGGCATCAGCAGGAGGCCGGTCCCTGAGATGGTTCATATGGCACTAACATGTCAGAGATGTACGTTGGTGCTAGGCCATGGAGAGACTTGTACACAAGCAGAGCTGCTTTAAAGTCTATTCTCTGAGCCACAGGAAGCCAGTGCAGGGACCTGAGCACAGGACTAATGTGCTCGTACTTCCTGGTTCTGGTCAGGACCCGAGCAGCAGCATTCTGGATGTACTGCAGCTGTCTTACAGCTCGTTTGGAGAGGCAACTCTCCAAATGAGCGGTAAATTAATAAACTGTCCATTTGAGTTCAGCAGTCCCCACCTTAAAATTCTTAAGTGATTTATGACATGTGAAGTTCATCTAATGTGGTTTGAATGCAGAGTTGGCTTCCATTAAAACATTTCTGATTGATTTTCATGATCAGCTTAATAACAATACCATTTACTTATTTCTCACTACAAGTTAACAATCACACACTCTTCTGCTCTTACCTTCCATGGTCATGTGGACAGTCTGTCTGGCAGAGGAGATCATACATGGTTGTCTCTTCTTGGACTCAGTGAGCTCTGTGTCCCTCTGGCCTGTAAGTCAGAGGTTAAATAAAAGACCTTCAGAGGGAGAGGTTGGACCATCTGTCCCCATAGTCACAAAACAAACAAGACATCAGGGACAAATATGCCCTCATGATGCAACAATGAATTAGAAAAACAAAAAGTTTGAAGTAACTTTGACAGTTTGGCCTCACTGTAAGTTTTACACATGACAGAAAGCAGTGAGAACCGAAGTGAGCTCTAACTAAGAGTCGGGGGGAGAGGGCAGAGGTCACTTTGAAGCGTTGACTTGTATTTTTCAGGATCAACACTTAGGGCTCTAATTTCGTAGACCAGGTGCAGGTGGGGTGCACCTGCCCTGCGCCTGCGCCTGCGCCGCGCCAACGGCATGGGTCCAGGGCATTTTGCAAGTTTTGTGCACAGCTCAGCCTGGCACAGGGAGGCGCATCCACGCCTCCGTCTCACCCACCGGTGCAAATGGCAGAGAGGGAGGAGAGTAGGCGTGAGTGGGTTTAACACAGCCGAGTGTAATCTACACCAATCAAATCAACGCCTCTCCTCGCCTTTAAATGCGCCGTGGGCGAGGCGCAGTGACAATTTCACCTCGGTGGCAAAGAAGGTCAGAGCCGCTGTCACTTCTGCAGCAGCTGGGAGAGCGCAGGGTCCACCGGGCTGGCATCGGAGGCCACGATGCGCGTCACCATGTGGACCACCTCGCGGGACAGATGTAACTTGTTCCTGTGTCATAATAGGTGTACAAAATTAAGTGATAATTACATTTAACACAGCAGCAGGCTAATCCATTAATCATACTGGTGATCCACCTACATTCCTGGTCTGTCATCGCCAAATAGCAGCACCTTAGGTGAAAATATAACTCCTCCTCATCCTCCTTGCAATAATGTACTCCATCTTTTTAGATCACGTTAAGAATAAAGATTAAAACAGAGAAATATGGGCAATCACAGCTAAATCCTTAAGACACAGAGTGACTTACATTTATTCAGCGAGCGTCTCTCTCTTTTTTCTTTTCTATTTAATTTCAAGAAATGAGAGAAGCCGGATACTCCGTATCGGATGATGTGGCTGTTTGTGGTTGGCTGAGAGATGTGAACTCATTAGTTATAACAAACGTCTCTGATCTGACATCAGATGTGATGGGATAATTAATATAGATATAAATGTATGTGCTGGTTCAGACGGTTACATTAAATAGCGGTTGCTGTGATTGTTTATTGCATTGAAATGGGCCTGACACTGTGGACACCTGCCTGTGAGGTTTTGGTGATGTGTGCGCACTGTGCGCCTGTCGGCCAAATTACCACTGCCCCGAGCGCGCCTCGCCTGCGCCGAGAATAGACCAGGTTGGAACTGGCGGGCTTTCAGCGCACCTTCGGCGCGTTTTTTTGGCACAAAATTGTCACTGCGCCAAGCTGAATCTTTCAACACCTCCCCCTGGTGCGCTGTCACACCCATCTCGGCACAGCCGGTGCACTGGACAAAATTACCACTGCGCGGGGTGCGCCAGGCTGCGCCACCCTGAGTTACACCAGGAAATTAGAGCCCTTATTCTTTAACTGACACAGACAAAACATTCAACTTTTATTATATCCACACCCTTTAAAACTATTCCAGTTCACGTAGAATTTTTCATATCATCAGTACTGAATACTAGAGACCTTTTGAAATTCATGCAGTTCAGTTTTTATTAAAGTATTGAAGAGTTGTGTCATTTGCATACAACACAAAACTTAATTATAGCAACTTAACAGATATCATTCACAAACAGTATTTACATTTTATAGCTTCACAAAAACCCTTGGGGAACCATCGAAGGCCTGTGATAGTCTGATATTTCAGTGCACAGGTGTAGTTTCTGATCCTTGTGGATTTCATTCTCAAGCTTGCAAACGCCACATTCAGACACTGATGTTTTGGTCAGCTTTTGCTCACACATAAGGAAATGTTGAGCTAAGTCAAACCACACAGGGCTAAGTTCATGCAGCTGGGAAATGTTGATGATCATCTGGTGTGTCCAAAGAACTGATAAATCCTTAAATATTGCTGATGTGTGATCCAACACGCTTGTAAACATCAGCAAGAGTTACAGATATGTTTATCCCTAACCCCACACGTCAGACGGATAGTTCCATATATCCGCCACGGAAATATTTCACCAGTCCATCTGGAGAAGAGCCGTTCGAAAATGTTTTCATGGGCAGAACCTTCAAAAACCACAGCAGCTAGTGACTGAACGATCTTTCTGCTCATCACACTCATCACAGACCAATCATATCAAGCCACAGTATGACGTAGCAGCTCGACACTGTTGTTAGCCGTTAGCTTAAACTACGTTTCAGTATTTAGACTATCATCTTACATGAAATTACACCACACAGATGTATCATTTACCACTTATATGTGACATGAACCTGGTCAACAACAATCCCCACCAAGTTCTCCTGGTAAATTTCTGAGGAGAACATATTTCACCAGGTATCACTGAGTAACCACGACTGCCATAGACTAACCGGCATCGTTTGGAGGATTTCCACATTCTCTCCTAGTTTCCCTGCAGTGATCCCCGGTCGGGAGAAGAGCAAAAACATTATTTCCCGTAAGAGACGTTTAAGTGACGTTCTTCGCTCCTCTTTTCTCCTCGTTTTCTGATAAAACTGCAAATATCGCCGCATCCACGGAGCCCGCTTCAGAAGCCGCCATTGTTTTCAAACATGCAGTCACTTCCTGTTGTCATCATGTCTGCAGCTTCCGCCTCTTTTCTCTGATTGGACGGTTAAGCATTTAGCCCGTGAAGTCGTTGGACGATGGATGTTAACAAGATGGTCCTGCAGGACTTCATAAGATGAATCAGGCAGGTCCATCTGCTTTGCAAGGTTAGTTCATCCCTGTTGATTCCAGCTGCTTCCTCCTCAGGCTTGGACTCCTGCTGTACGACCTGAGGCACCCTTTTGGGGACAGTCGTCTTTAGTCCTGTAGACATGGTGTCAGAATGTTGAGACCAGATTCAGCTGCACTTGGTGAAATGGACTTTACATTTGCTTTATATAGCGCTCATTGAGTCACGTTAAAATACGTTTGTGCAACGTTTAGCGGCATATCTGTTGGGCCATATTTTCCTTATGTTGAGCACTCCACCCATGTGTTACATCAACACTGGCGAATGTTTAAAATCTGTTTAATATTAGTCAGGGGGCTGTCAAGAAGCATCATGGTATGCAAATGTTGTCATATCATTGTACACCATTGTTTCCTGACTAAAACACAGTTATCAAGCAGAGACTCATTCAGTTCTAATTACCTCCGCCAAGGAGGTTATGTTTTTGGGAGGGTTTGTTTGTCTGTCTGTCACTTAGTTAGCAACATTACTCAAAAAGTTATGGACGGATTGGGATAAGGAACAAATGATTAGAATTTGGAAGCGATCCGGATCTCCGTCTGGATCCAGGAATTTTTTAAAGGATTCTTTAACATTGGGAGATAGGGCCATTTTTGACATTTCTGCATATAACTCCACAAATAATGGTCAGGGCACTTGGGAAAAAATACAGGACAAGTTTCTAACATGCTCTACAGTATATCAAAGACTGATCCGGATAAAGAAATAATTTCGGATACTATGATCCAGAATATGAAAAAATAGGGGACCTTTGGAATTTTCATTATAGGAAGAGAACAAATGAAGCTATAAACACACAACAAACACCATTAAATAGCCAAGGCATTGTGAAATTTGGAAGGTGCCAACAGATTTGCTGTATCTTCAAAAGCTAGGGAGCTAGATCCAGAAGAAAAACACCATTAAGGAAAATTCGATTTTCGTGAATAACTACTGAACTAATATTGATATCATAATGAATTCGGTTGCTAGTGGTATGTTTTCATGGTCAATGAATCTAAAAATGTAGTTAAAATAAATGTGGGACTAATATATATGGTGCTAATGACAAATAGGGGGAACTGTGGCAGTTGGCGGAGGTCTGCACTCTCTGAGTGCTTTCTAGTTAGGAAAGTGACACAAAATGAGCCTTTTGTTTGTGTTCTGCATTAAATCTTCAATTTGTTTGACAGATTTCTAAAAGCTTGGATATACATATCAAAACGTGCATTACTGACGGCAAAAATGGGGCATTGCGTTGGTTAGCCCACAGTTCAACAAAGACAAAAAAACAAAACATAAAAAAACATTTTAAAATTGGAAAAATGTCTCGAGAAAATATCAGAGTGGTCAGACTTGATAAACCTGCCACGGTGATGTTACTTTGTGACTTCACACCCTCTTGTGGATTAATGCTTTAAAGTATATCCTGATGTAACAAAAGCACATTTGTATGGGAGGAGGTAAAACTGAAATATTTGAATATAAGGATCTGTTTTTGCATGAAATCGGCTTTAAAAGAAACCCAAAATACAAGAAAGTTTCCTGTCGTGAGCTGAAAATGTTGTGTGAACATGGCTTCATTCATTGAGAAGTTTTGTCTCTGAAACATCAGATTGAAAAAACTTTCCTGAGATTATCAAATGAAAAGCCTTTCTGAACCAACTATAGAAGAATGCATAAATTAAAGGGTTCACAGCAGAATTCAACATACTCACCCAAACAAATGTCTCTAACACTATTTGTGAGATTAAGTAACTGGAATATGGATTGATTATAGTACAGAGGACAGAAGGAGTAAAAGAAAAGAAAAACACTCCCATGACGATTGCCAGTGTTTTGGTAGCTTTGGCCTGGCACCTGTTATTTGATTTCTTCACAGCATTCACACCTCTGTTATTCTGTATGCTGCGAAACTGTTGCTTTGCAACAAGAAGAATCTTCAGATAAACTCCAAGCAGAATAATCCCTGGCATGTAAAAGAACAAAATGGTCCCCAATATAGCAGACAGTTCACCCTGAATCAAAGCACATTGTCCTTCACATAAAAAATAGTTATTGTAAAAGTCCTCAATTCCTATAATATTTAATTTTAAGAAAAACGTTCCAAAACCCACAATGGGTGAAATAGCCCAACAGCATAAAATCATGATTAACACACCATTAGTGGAGATTCTTGTTCTGTAAAGCAGAGGTCGACAAACAGCATAGTAACAATCAATTGAAATTAATGACAGATTTACAACTGATGCTGTGACCAATGAGACACCAAAACTCAAGATGAATTTGCAGAAGAAGTCCCCAAAATACCAACAAGACTCGACAACTTGAACTGCATATGGAAACATGACTATTATCCCGACCAGTAGATCTGACATAGCCAGAGACAAAATCAGGTAGTTGGTGGGAGAATGGAGCTGCTTAAAGTAAGAAATTGAGAAAATGACCAAAAGGTTTCCACACACTGTCAGAATGATTATGACCCCAAAAATGATGTAAAGGGTGACACGTATAGGCATGGGATAGTCCCTCTTTATGCAGGAATTGTTTCTGGACTCAAAGCAGAGTTCAGGCTCCATCTGTGTGAGAGAAAAAGGAAGACCACAATTAGAGACATCAGAGCTTCATATTTATTTCTAACCAAACTGACAAGATCAATGCTTGATCTAAAAGAGGTCATCCAAATTGATGAATTACCTTCAAATTTCTTCAGTCCAATCCAATCTGCTCTTTTTTCAACCCATTGTTGGTTCTTGAATTGGTCAGGTGACCATGTACCTGTGAACATAACAAAAGATAAGGTTCAAGTCCAGTCCAATCAACTTTTTGCTGGTGATGTCAAAAAGTATTCACAGCAAGAATTATTTTCAAAATTTCTCCTAATGTAGTTTAGCCCATTTTATGTACATTAATAAACTGTACAAGTAAAGGGAGATCAATATTCATCAAGGTTCATCAAGGACATTATTGCCATAACCTCTCTGCTTTATTTTGTTCCAGTTTATAGTTTGATCACATGGCTGATTGTAGGTAAGTGGTAGAACTGGTCGTCTTTCCTCTGCTATCAATGAGTGAAGCTGGTAAAAATTTTTCAACCTACAGAGTTTAAATCATTTTACCATTAAAAGTATAGTCAACAATCTCTAAAATAATAAGGCCCAAACAATCCAGCAGATAAAATGTTCCAAAATTGCACATATTCACACTTTTTCAGCATTAAAATAATTCAAACATTGACACAGAAACATAATTCAGCTTTTAGGATGTTTCAGAGCCTTTGGTCTCATATCATCAATAATAACTCACAGTGACCTTCTCCAATTCATTCAGTTTGTCAGCCCTTTGAGGATTTTATATTAAAGTCTATGACATGACAGTCTTCAGATCTTTATCAGAGAATTAAATCACTGTGTCATCAGCAAATAACACAAGCTTCATCATTTTAGAAATTCATCAGAGTTCATTCACATGGAGTGTCTACAGTTTGGAGCCTGACATGTAACACTGATGAACTTCAGCAGAAACCTGCTCTGAATCAGATTTTATGTTGCTCAGTTGTATATGTTTATCTCCAGAGCCTGCATTATCAAGCTTATATAGAACTTTAAACAACACTGACACTGACCAAAGTGCTGCAGAGTGATTATTATGACACAGATCAGATATACAAACATCCCAACTCTTTCAGAACATGCATCAAACTCAGAATGTGAACATTTATCCAAACAGGAAATAAATCAATATATCTGATCAGTTTGAACATCTGATATCTTCACTTGGATCTGAATGTAATATAGTATTGGTTAAAATAATTTGCATGTCATTGTTTTCATTCACATTTTACACAACATCCTCTCAGTGTTAGGATGAAAAATTCCACACATATACATCTTGTTAAAGATCAGATAAACTGATTCTTAGTTGTCCTGTAAGTTCATCAGTCAAAAACTTCCATAAAATACATAATTGATTTATGAAATATGAAGCCTAATTAATGAGCTTTTAAACCAGATACATAATAACATTTTAATGGAGTTTTGATAAACAACACAATACAATTTACTTATTTCTCTAAGCACAGGTTAACAATCACACACTCTTCTGCTCTTACCCTCCATGGTCATGTGGACAGTCTGTCTAGCAGAGGAGATCATACATGGTTGTCTCTTCTTGGACTCAGTGAGCTCTGTGTCCCTCTGGCCTGTAAGTCAGAGGTTAAATAAAAGACCTTCAGAGGGAAGAGGTTGGGACCATCTGTCCCCAAAGTCACAAAACAAACAAGACATCAGGGACAAATATGCCCTCATGATGCAACAACGACTTTGAAAAACAAAAAGTTTGAAGTAACTTTGACAGTTTGGCCTCACTGTAAGTTTTACAAATGACAGAAAGCAGTGAGAACTGAAGTGAGCTCTAACTAAGAGTGTGGGGAGAGGGCAGAAGTCACTTTAAAGCTCTGAATTGTATTTTTCACTGTCAAAACTATTTAATTTATTGACACAGAAACATCATTAAACTTTTAGAATAATCATACCCTTGAAACCTATTCAAGTTTATGCTAATTTTTCATATCATCAGTATTGAATACAAGAGACCTTTTCAAATTCATGCAGTTCAGTTTTTATTGGAGTATTAGAGAGTTGTGTCATCTGCCTACAACACAGAAAATAACGTTATGGTAAATTAACAGACGTCATTCACATACAGTATTTATATTTTACAGATTTACAAACACACTTGAACCATAAGAAGCCTGTGATCGTCAGATATTTCAGTGCAAAGGAGTGGTTTTTATTACTTGTGGATTTTTTTCTCAAGTTTGCGAACGCCACATTCAAACACTGATGTTTTGGTTAAGCCCCAGTCACACATTCCCGTTTCTCATGGCGATTGTGCACGATTGTCATCATCCTGATGAAACGTGCTTTGGTCGTAGTGCATGCGCTACTTGATCTGGATCAGCGTTGTACAGTCGTGGACGAACGCTGGGGAACGGAGAAGGGTCCCGACAGTTTTGAACTGTTCAAAACTGTCTTGGAGATTTGCCGCTCTTAGTATTGCAGGGTGGAAGCCTAATGCAGTTCTAAGGCAAACAGTATTAGTGTGGCATGTACGGGGCTTAATCAGGCTCATCGTGGGTCAATCCTGAAAGCTTTCTGAGGACGATTGACAAGGACGTGTCCGTTTGTGCCCCGATTGTGTCCCATTCAAGGTGACACAAGCGACGGGGCTCAGTCGGCACAAACTGGGCTCGAACGGGGCTGACGTCATGGAAATTCATGGAATAATCGTCGTATCGTTGTACTGACCCAATTGAAGATGGGCGAACGCCACTGAAGTGCTGTAGAAGTGCAGTAGAAGCGTTTCTGACGGTGTATTTACGGGGTGTGTCCAGGGGAGAGACAGTCATTTCTTCCCGTATCATGCCGATTGTGTACAGTCATGCACAATGACCATGAAAAATAGGAATATGTGACTGGGGGATTAGCTTTTGCTAAAGCATACGGAAATATTGCGCTAATTCAGGCCACACAGGGAAAAGATAACATCATTTAGGAAATGCTGACGATCATCTGGTGTGTTGAAAAAGTTAATGTATTTAACAATTTCTGACGTGCGTTCCAACATGCTTGGAAACTGTTGAGGCGGTGCTCCCAATTATTATTAAATGTTTGTTTGTTTTATGAATTTGATGGGCAAACCTAATGTTATGTTTTTGTTTATTGTATGTATTCATTAAGAGATTGATTGATTGAAAAGCTGTCTGATGTAGGCATTTTCAATGAAAAGTCTGGCACCTGCAGCAGGTAGTGGTTGCAAGTAGATGGCACGAGAAGCAGCACAGCAGAGTGTCTCCAGTCCTTTCACTAAATTTCCGGTGCTTGTTTTTAAGTTGTTGGGCTCAAAATGCTGTGCCACCGCATAGCTTACTCTGTCAACAGAAACTCGAGCAAGAGGAACAGTTGCAGGTATGTGAATGTATAAATCTGTTTTTGCATGTAATGAGCTTTAAAAGAAACCTAAAATACAAAAAAGGATCCTGTTGTGAAGTGAAAATGTTGTGTGAAAATGGCTTCAGTCATTAAGAAGTTTTGTCTCTGAAACATCTGATTGAAAAATCTCTCCTGACATGATCAAATGAAAAGCCTTTCTGAACCAACGATAGAAGAATGCATATATTAAAGGGTTCACAGCAGAATTCAACATACTCACCCAAACAAATGTCTCATACACTATTTGTGGTATTAAGTTTCTGGAATATGGATTGATTATATTACAGAGAACAGAAGGAGTAAAAGTAAAGAAAAACACTCCCATGACGATTGCCAGTGTTTTGGTAGCTTTGACCTGACTCCTGTTATTTGATTCCTTTACAGCATTCACACCACTGTTATTCTGTATGCTGTGAAACTGTCGCTTTGCAACAAGAAGAATCTTCAAATAAACTCCAAGCAGAATAATCCCTGGCATGTAAATGAACAAAATGGACCCCAGTGTAGCAGACAGCTCACCCTGAATTAATGCACATTGTCCTTCACACATAAATTGGTTATAGTAAAAGTCCTCAATTCCTATAATATTTAACTTTAGAAAAAACATCGCAAAACCTACAATGAGGGAAACAGCCCAACAGATTAAAATCATGATCAACACAACATTAGTGGAGATTCTTGTTCTGTAAAGCAGAGGTCTACAAACAGCATAGTAACGATCAACTGAAATTAATGACAGATTTAAAACTGATGCTGTGACCAATGAGACACTCAAACTCATGCTGACATTGCAGAAGAAGTCCCCAAAATACCAACAAGACTCTACAACTTGAACTGCATAAGGAAACATGACTATAATCCCAACAAGAAGATCTGACATAGCCAGAGACAAAATCAGGTAGTTGGTGGGAGAATGGAGCTGCTTAAAGTAAGAAATTGAGAAAATGACCAAAAGGTTTCCACACACTGTCAGAATGACTATGACCCCAAAAATGATGTAAAGGGTGACACGTATGGGCATGGGATAGTCCCTCTTTATGCAGGAATTGTTTCTGGACTCAAAGCAGAGTTCCAGCTTCATCTGTGTGAGAGAAAAAGGAAGACCACAATTAGAGAAATCAGAGCTTCATATTTATTTCTAATCATATTCAGATCAGTGCTTGATCTAAATGAGGTCGTCCAAGTTGTTGAATTACCTTCAAATTTCTTCACTCCAATCCAATCTGCTTTTTTTTTTAATTGTTGGTGTTTCTCTAATTGATCAACAGATCATGTACCTGTGAACATAACAAAAGAAAGTGAAACGATTGTGTTTAGGACCCAAATGCAGTACTCAGGCGCTCAGGAACAGTTCGTAATGACCTTTAATTTCACCACAGCAAACAAGGTATGCAGTAGGCAGAGTATACACAGCATACAGTTTGTTCTTCAGGCTCAAAGCCCTACACAGTCTCTGGGGCTCTGACGAGAAGCAGCCTACTTCAGGCAGCACTACTGATCAGGGTACACAGACAGAAGCTTGTTGTCAGGAACAGGAGAAGTGGAGTCGGGAGTGGGGATCGAACCCGTGATCTCCGGAACAGGAGCTGGTGACGTTGTCCTCTCGGCCACACCGCAGCCACACACACCTTCCGCCACACAGAGTCTTTAAGGCGAAGCGGGCTCTGACTCACCCGATCTTTTGAAGCAGGAAGTGACGTAACCTGCCGAGGACCAGACGACCACCACAGATCAGGAGCCGCAGACAGGTACTCGTCGTCAGGAACAGGAAGCGGGGTCGTAAGCCGAAGATCAGTCAGCGAAGGCGGCAGCACCGTTGGGGAGCAGGCTGAAACTTGTCGTCAGGAACAGGAAGCGGGGTCGTAAGCCGAAGATCAGTCAGCGAAGGCGGAGGCATCGTCGGGGAACAGGCAGAAGGATAACCGAGGCCAGGCGGAGGAGTCGTAACCAGACGAGCAGGTAGATACCAGAGACGCCGAGACAGAGCACGAGGTCGGGGACAGAAGGCAGGTGAGTTTACCGGGAAGCAGACGAGAAGAGCTGGTCAGGGACAGGCAAAGTCGGCACCAGGAGATCAGGCAGGGGATGAACGCTGGAAAGTCTCGCATAACGCTGAAGAACAATCTGGCAGTGCATGAGAGTTCTGGTGAGGCTTATATACAGGACTGATTGTAATGAGCTGCAGCTGTGTAGACAGGTGAGCGGAGTTGAGCTGATGAGGTGGGCGTGGCTGGCAGGTAGAGTGGAGCAGAGGGAGGGAGAGTTGAAAAACACAGCAGCAGTGACAGAAGGGGAGTGAGAGACAGGAACTGTGACAGAAAGGCTGAAATCCACAATCTACCTTTTGCTGGTAATGCCAAAAAGAGTTTACACTAAATATTATTATTTGCAAAATTCCTCATCGTTGTTGTTAAGCCCTTTTATGTGTGTGGGGCCTTCAACTTATTTCAACCAATAAACTGTACAAGTAAAAGGAGAACAATATTCTTTTCATCTAGGACATTATTGCCATAACCTCTCTGCTTCATTTTGTTCCAGTTTATAGTTTGATAACATGGCTGATTGTAGATAAGTGGTAGAACTGGTCGTCTTTCCTCTGATATCAGTGAGTGAAACTGGTAAAAATGTTTCAACCTGCAGAGTTTAAGTCATTTCACCATTAAAAGTATAGTCAACAACCTCTAAGACAATTAGGCTCAAAATATCCAGTAGATAAAATGTTCCAAAATTGCACATGTTCACACTTTTTCAGTATTAAACTAATTCAAACATTGGCACAGAAACATAATTCAGCTTTTAGGATGTTTCAGAGCCTTTGGTCTCATATCATCAATAATAACTCACAGTGACCTTCTCCAATTCATTCAGTTTGTCAGCCCTTTGAGGATTTTATATTAAAGTCTGTGGCATGACAGTCTTCGAATCTTTATCAGACAATTAAATCACTGTGTCATCAGCAAATAACACAAGCTTCATCATTTTAGAAATTCATCAGAGTTCATTCACATGGAGTGTCTACAGTTTGGAGCCTGACATGTAACAGTGATGAACTTCAGCAGAAACCTGCTCTGAATCAGATTTTATGTTGCTCAGTTGTATATGTTTATCTCCAGAGCCTGCATTATCAAGCTTATATAGAACTTTAAACAACACTGACACTGACCAAAGTGCTGCAGAGTGATTATTATGACACAGATCAGATATACAAACATCCCAACTCTTTCAGAACATGCATCAAACTCAGAATGTGAACATTTATCCAAACAGGAAATAAATCAATATATTTTATCAGCATGACATCTGATATGTTTGCTTTCACCTTAAGGCAATATAGCATTTATTAAAATGACTTTTACACAACATCCTCTCTTTGTTACAGTATGGGTTTGTAGAAACACATTAAATATCAATAGAAACAAGAAACACATGAACACAGTGCAGCCAATAAAATACTGATGAAGCATATTGAAATGAAAGCTGGTAAAACACCTAAAAGATCAGTGACCTAGTGTTTTAATCTCATGTGTCTATTACTCATATCAAGAAGCTTTTGCTGTGATACACTCAGCAGCTCACCTCTTTTTCCTTCAGTGAAGCATGATGATGGTAAATGTGCCAGAATAATAAACTACAGCAGACAGAACAAGGAGCATTGACAATCACTATCATGAATAACATGCTAATCAAGAAATTGTTAAAAGAACTTCATACCTTAAAAACTGATGGTCAGTTTTGTTAGGATGAAAAATTCCATACATATACATCTTGTTAAAGATCAGATAAACTAATTCTTAGTTGTCCTTTGAGTTCAGCAGTCCAATACTTGCATAAAATACATTACTGATTCATGAAATATGAAGTCTAATTAACGAGCTTTTAATCCAGATACATAAAACCATTTCTAATGGAGTTTTGATAAACAACACAACAATACAATTTACCTATTTTTAAAAGCACAGGTTAACAATCACACACTCTTCTGCTCTTACCTTCCATGGTCATGTGGACAGTCTGTCTAGCAGAGGAGATCATACATGGTTGTCTCTTCTTGGACTCAGTGAGCTCTGTGTCCCTCTGGCCTGTAAGTCAGAGGTTAAATAAAAGACCTTCAGAGGGAGAGGTTGGACCATCTGTCCCCAAAGTCACAAAACAAACAAGACAGCAGGGAAAAATATGCCCTCATGATGCAACAATGAGCTTGAAAACAACAAGTCTGAAGTAACTTTGACAGTTTGGCCTCACTGTAAGTTTTACACATGACAGAAAGCAGTGAGAACTGAAGTGAGCTCTAACTAAGAGTCGGGGGAGAGGGCAGAGGTCACTTTGAAGCTTTGAATTGTATTTTTTAGTGTCAAAACTAATCAATTTACTGACACAGAAACATCATTAAACTTTTAGAATAATCATACCCTTTAAACCTATTCAATTTTTATTAGAATTGTTCATATCACCAGTATTGAATACAAGAGACCCTTCCAAATTCATGCAGTTCAGTTTTTATTAGAGTATTAAAGAGTTGTGTCATCTGCATACAACACAAAATAATAACTTTATGGTAATTTAACAGACATCATTCACATACAGTATTTACATTTTTACATATATAGAGTTACAAACACACTTGAGGAACTCATATGAGGCCTGTGATAGTCAGATGTTTCAGTGCACAGGTGTAGTTTCTGATCCTTGTGTATTTCATTCGTAAGTTTGCGTACGCCACATCCAAACACTGATGTTTTGATTAGCTTTAGCTAACGCATAAGGAAATGTTAAGCTAATTCAGGCCACACAGGGCAGTGACAACATCATCGGGGAAATGCTGACGGTCATCTGGTTTGCCAAAATATGTAATGCATGCTGAAATATCTGACGTGCGATCCAACATACGAAGGCTGATTGATAAGTTGTGAGCCTTGTATTGAAGAAGATAAGCAGGGATGTCCTTTTTCAGCTCTACCATTCCCTGACTATTTAAAGCTATGTACCAGAAGACTGGTGTCATTTGGTCAGTTTATGTTGAAGAGGTAGCACTCTAAAGTAAACAAGGCAAGTGACTTTTGCAAAATGGACAAAATCGCTAAAGAGCAGTGATTCAATATTTGCATAAGAAAGGTCTAGCACCTAAGGATATCCATACTGATATAGTAGCAACACTAGGGAATGATGCCCCTTCATATGCTATGGTGAAAAGGTGGGTGACGGAATTTAAGATGGCGGGCAGAGCCTTGGGGATGACGCCCGTCCTGGAAGGCCTGTCACTGTTGCAACCCCAGAAATGGTCAATAAAGTCCATGATACTTACTTTAGAGTGCTACCTCTTCGACATAAACTGACCAATTGACACCAGTCTTCTGGTATACAGCCTTAAATAGTCAGGGAATAGTAGAGCTGAAAAAGGACATCCCGGCTTATCTTCTTCAATACAAGGCTCACAACTTATCAATCAGTCCTCGTACTTGGAAACACCAGCAAGAGGAACAGTTACAGGTATGTGAATGTATGAATCTGTTCTTACATGTAATGAGCTTTAAAAGAAACCCAAAATACAACAAAGGATCGTGTTGTGAGCTGAAAATGTAGTGTGAACATGGCTTCATTCATTAAGAAGTTTTGTCCCTGAAAGATCTGACTGAAAAATCTCTCCTGACATTATCAAATGAAAAGCCTTTCTGAACCAACGATAGAAGAATGCATATATTAAAGGGTTTAAAGCAGAATTCAACATACTCACCCAAATAAATGACTCAAACACTATTTGTGGTATTAATTTACTAGAATATGGATTAATTATAGTACAGAGAACAGAAGGAGTAAAAGTAAAGAAAAAAACTCCCATGACGATTGCCAGTGTTTTAGTAGCTTTGGCCTGGCTCTTGTTATTTGATTTCTTTACAGCATTCACACCGCTGTTATTCTGTATGCTGCAAAACTGTTGCTTTGCAACAAGAAGAATCTTCAAATAAACTCCAAGCAGAATAATCCCTGGCATGTAAAAGAACAAAATGGACCCCAGTGTAGCAGACAGCTCACCCTGAATCAATGCACATTGTCCTTCACAAATAAATTGGTTATAGTAAAAATCCTCAATTCCTATAATATTTAACTTTAGGAAAATCATTCCAAAACCTACAATAAGTGAAACAGTCCAACAGATTAAAATCATGATCAACACAACATTGGTGGACATTTTTGTTCTGTAAAGCAGAGGTCGACAAACAGCATAGTAACGATCAATTGAAATTAATGACAGATTTATAATTGATGCTGTTATCAATGAGAGTGTAAAACTTAAGCTGACATTGCAGAAGAAGTCCCCAAAGTACCAACAAGACTCTACAACTTGAATTGCATAAGGAAACATGACTATTATCCCGACTAGTAGATCTGACATAGCCAGAGACAAAATCAGGTAGTTGGTGGGAGAATGGAGCTGCTTAAAGTAAGAAATTGAGAAAATGACCAAAAGGTTTCCACACACTGTCAGAATGACTATGACCCCAAAAATGATGTAAAGGGTGACACGTATGGGCATGGGATAGTCCCTCTTTATGCAGGAATTGTTTCTGGACTCAAAGCAGAGTTCTGGCTCCATCTGTGTGAGAGAAAAAGGAAGACCACAATTAGAGACATCAGAGCTTCATATTTATTTCTAACCATATTGACAAGATCAATGCTTGATCTAAAAGAAGTCATCCAAATTGATGAATAACCTTCAAATTTCTTGAGTCCAATCCAATCTGCTCTTTTTTAACCCATTGTTGGTTCAGAGCTCCACATTTATTTGTAACCATACTGAAAAGATCATTGCTTGATCTAAAAGAGGTCGTCCATGTTGGGGAATTATCTTCAAATTTCTTCAGTCCATCCAGTCTGCTCTTTGTTTTACTCGTTGTTGGTTCTGAAATTGGTCAGCTGATCATGTACCTGTGAACATAAAAGACAGGTTCAAATCCAATCTACTTTTTTGCTGGTGATGCCAAGAAGTATTCACTGCAAATATTATTATGTTCAGAATTCCTCATCATTGTTGTTAAGCCCATTTTTCTTCTTCATTTTTTTCCCAGTTTATAGTTTGATAACATGGCTGATTGTAGATAGGTGGTAGAACTGGTCGTCTTCCCTCTGATATCAGTGAGTGAAACTGGTAAAAATGTTTCAACCTGCAGAGTTTAAGTCATTTTACCATTAAAAGTATAGTCAACAATCTCTAAGATAATTAGGCTCAAACAATCTTGTTGATAAAATGTTCCAATTTTGCACATATTCACACTTTTTCAGCATTAAACTAATTCAAACATTGGCACAGAAACATAATTCAGCTTTTAGGATGTTTCAGAGCCTTTGGTCTCATATCATCAATAATAACTCACAGTGACCTCCAATTCATTCAGTCTGTCAGCCCTTTGAGGATTTTATATTAAAGTCTGTGGCATGACAGTCGTCAAATCTTTATCAGACAATTAAATCACTGTGTCATCAGCAAATAACACAAGCTTCAACATTTTAGAAATTCATCAGAGTTCATTCACATGGAGTGTCTACAGTTTGGAGCCTGACATGTAACAGTGATGAACTTCAGCAGAAACCTGCTCTGAATCAGATTTTATGTTGCTCAGTTGTATATGTTTATCTCCAGAGCCTGCATTATCAAGCTTATATAGAACTTTAACAACACTGACACTGACCAAAGTGCTGCAGAGTGATTATTATGACACAGATCAGATATACAAACATCCCAGCTCTTTCAGAACATGCATCAAACTCAGAATGTGAACATTTATCCAAACAGGAAATAAATAAATATATTTGATCAGTTTGACACCTGACATCTTTACTTTAATCTGAATGTAATATAGTATTGGTAAAAATGATTTGCATGTCATTGTTTTCATTGACATTTTACACAACAATCTCTCTGTGTTACAGTATGGGTTTGTAGAAACACATGAAATATCAATAGAAACAAGAAACACATAAACACAGTGCAGCCAATAAAATACTGATGAAGCATGTTGAAATGAAAGCTGGTAAAACACCTAAAAGATCAGTGACCTAGTGTTTTAATCTCATGTGTCTATTACTCATATCAAGAAGCTTTTGCTGTGATACACTCAGCAGCTCACCTCTTTTTCCTTCAGTGAAGCATGATGATGGAAAATGTGCCAGAATAATAAACTACAGCAGACAGAACAAGGAGCATCAACATTCAGTATTATGAATTAACATCATATCAAAAACTGATGGTCAGTTTTGTCAGGATGAAAAGTTCCACACCTATAAATCTTGTTAAAGATCAGATAAACTCATTCTTAGTTGTCCTGTAAGTTCATCAGTCCAATACTTACATAAAATACGTAATTGAATTATGAAATATGAAGCCTAATTCATGAGCTTTTAATTCAGACTTAGCTTACATAAAAAACATTTCCAATGAAGTTTTTATGAGCAACAGAACAATAAAATTTACTTATTTCTCTAAGCACAGGTCAACAATCACACACTCTTCTGCTCTTACCCTCCGTGGTCATGTGGACAGTCTGTCTGGCAGAGGAGATCATACATGGTTGTCTCTTCTTGGACTCAGTGAGCTCTGTGTCCCTCTGGCCTTTAAGTCAGAGGTTAAATAAAAGACCTTCAGAGGGAGAGGTTGGACCATCTGTCCCCAAAGTCACAAAACAAACAAGACAGCAGGGAAAAATATGCCCTCATGATGCAACAACGACTTTGAAAAACAAAAAGTTTGAGGTAACTTTGACAGTTTGGCCTCACTGTAAGTTTTACACATGACAGAAAGCAGTGAGAACTGAAGTGAGCTCTAACTAAGAGTGGGCAAAGAAACTGATTCACTTTCATATAATGACTTTAATAACTCTGTGCAGTAGAGGGCAGAGGCCTACGGAGCCCCTAAAGGGACATCGGCCGAAAAAAAATAAATTATGAGTTTCTGGTGCACACGAGAAACTATCCCGCGTTCACGAGGGAGTTCCCGTGCTCACGAGAAACTGACAGTGCATGCGCACGGGAAATTCCACGTCATTGACTTGGACTTTCCAGCTCAATAACTCATCAATGAAACAACGTAGCTACTAACCCGACCCCTCTTATTAATCATGTCATGGAGACTGTGAGCTACAACCTCGTTTTCCTCAAAACAACCCATACTCTGAGCCAGACAAGTCCAATATGTCTCAATATGCTGCCGGCTTAGGGACCATCACAAAATTACCACAGCAAAGGAATGATGTGAACAAAAAGTTAACTTCACCATGATGAGATGTAACGTCTTCAGAAACACAGTACACATAAATGACGTTATGCTATTCATACTACATGTAATTCATAAAAAATATCTTTTAGGATTTTTTGATTAAAAATAAAGCCAATGTCATTAACTCTATGAGGTCTACTGACAACATGACCATAAAATATAAATGTTGATCTCAATTATCAGAGGTATTATGGTCATTACCTATTAATTAACATAATTCAATACAAAAAAAAAAAACACTCAAAGTTACACTATGTAAGATTCCGGCTTTCAGCTCTCTAGTGACCTCTATGGTCATTGAATGTAACTGCACGGTCGTGATTGACGTGGAAAGTCCAACTCAATGACGTGGAGTCTCAAGTGTGCATGCGCTGTCAGTTTCTGGTGCTCACCAGAAACTCATAATTTATTTTTTTTCTGCCGATGTCCCTTTAAGGGCTCCGTAGAGGCTACTTAGAAGCTTTGAATTGTATTTTTCACTATCAAAACTACTTCATTAATTGACACAGACAAAACATGCAACTTTTAGAATATTCACTCCCTGTAAACCTTTTCAGTTCAGTAGAATTTTTCACATCATTAGTACTGAATACAAGAGGCCTTTTGAAATTCATGCAGTTCAGTTTTTATTACAGTATTAAAGAGTTGTGTCATCTGCATATAACACAAAATTAATTATAGCAATTTAACAGACATCATTCACATACAGTATTCATATCTTATAGATTTACAAACACACTTGAGGAACCATAAGAGGCCTATGGTAGTCTGATATTTCAGTGCACAGATGTAATTTTTGATCCTTGTAGATTTCATTCTCAAGTTTGCGTACGCCACATTCAAGCGCTGATGTTTTGGTTAGCTTTTGCTGACGCATAAGGAAATGCCAAGCTAACTCAGGCCACAGGGCAAAGACAACATCACTTGGGAAATGCTGACGGTCATCTGGTTTGCTGAAAAATTTCCTAGGTGCGATCCAACATACTTGTAAACACGAGCAAGAGGAACAGTTACCTATATGTGAATGTAAGAATGTGTTTTTGCATGTAATGAGCCTCAAAAGAAACCCAAAACACAACAAAGATCCTGTTGTGAGCTGAAAATGTTGTGAGAACATGGCTTCATTCATTAAGAAGTTTTGTCTCTGAAACATCTGATTGAAAAATCTCTCCTGACATTATCAAATGAAAAGCCTTTCTGAACCAACGATAGAAGAATGCATATACTAAAGGGTTCACAGCAGAATTAATCAAACTCACCCAAGTTAATGACTCCAACACTATTTGTGGTATTAAGTAACTGGAATACGGATTGATTATATTACAGAGAACAGAAGGAGTAAAAGTAAAGAAAAACACTCCCATGACGATTGCCAGTGTTTTGGTAGCTTTGGCCTGGCTCCTGTTATTTGATTTCTTCACAGCATTCACACCACTGTTATTCTGTATGCTGTGAAACTGTCGCTTTGCAACAAGAAGAATCTTCAAATAAACTCCAAACAGAATAATCCCTGGCATGAACAAAGACAAAATGGGCCCCAGTGTAGCAGCTAGTTCACCCTGAATCAAAGCACATTGTCCTTCACAAATAAACTGGTTATAGTAAAAATCCTCAATTCCTATAATATTTAACTTCAAGAGAAACGTTCCAAAACCTACAATAAGTGAAACAGTCCAACAGATTAAAATCATGATCAACACAACATTAGTGGAGATTCTTGTTCTGTAAAGCAGAGGTCGACAAACAGCATAGTAACGATCAATTGAAATTAATGACAGATTTATAATTGATGTTGTAAGAAATGAGGCACCAAAGCTAAACATGAGTTTGCAGAAGAAGTCCCCAAAGTACCAACAAGACTCGACAACTTGAACTGCATAAGGAAACATGACTATTATCCCAACGAGTAGATCTGACATAGCCAGAGACAAAATCAGGTAGTTGGTGGGAGAATGGAGCTGCTTAAAGTAAGAAATTGAGAAAATGACCAGAAGGTTTCCACACACTGTCAGAATGACTATGACCCCAAAAATGATGTAAAGGGTGACACGTATGGGCATGGGATAGTCCCTCTTTATGCAGGAATTGTTTCTGGACTCAAAGCAGAGTTCAGGCTCCATCTGTGTGAGAGAAAAAGGAAGACCACAATTAGAGAAATCAGACCTTCATTTTTGTTTCTAACAATATACACAGAATCACTATTTGATCTAAAAGAGGTGAAATTTGGTGAATTACCTTCAAATTACTTCAGTCCAAAACAATCTGCTCTTCTTTGTTTTACTTGTTGTTGGTTCTTTAATTGATCAGCTGATCATGTACCTGTGAACAAAACAACATCAAAGGCTGAAATCCCGCCCAATCAACTTTTTGCTGGTGATGCCAAAAAGTATTTACAGTTATTGTATATATTTGCAAAATTCCCCTTCAGTGTTGTTAAGCCCATTTATGAGTGTGGGTTCTTCAACTTATTTCAACCAATAAACTGTACAAGTAAAAGGAGAACAATATTCTGTTCATCTAGTGCATTATTGCCATAACCTCTCTGCTTCAGTTTGTTCCAGTTTATAGTTTGATAACATGGCTGATTGTAGATAAGTGGTAGAATTGATCGTCATTCCTCTGCTATCAATGAGTGAAACTGGTATAAATGTTTCAACCTGCAGATTTTAAGTCATTTTACCATTAAAAGTACAGAAAAAAAATCTCAAGATAATTAGGCTCAAATAATCCAGCAGATAAAATGTTCCAAAATTGCACATATTCACACTTTTTCAGCATTAAAATAATTCAGACATTGACACAGAAACAAAATTCAGCTTTTAGGATGTTTCAGAGCCTTTGGTCTCATATCATCAATAATAACTCACAGTGACCTTCTCCAATTCATTCAGTTTGTCAGCCCTTTGAGGCATTTTATATTAAAGTCTGTGACATGACAGTCTTCAAATCTTTATCAGACAATTAAATCACTGTGTCATCAGCAAATAACACAAGCTTCATCATTTTAGAAATTCATCAGAGTTCATTCACATGGAGTGTCTACAGTTTGGAGCCTGACATGTAACAGTGATGAACTTTAGCAGAAACCTGCTCTGAATCAGATTTTATGTTGCTCAGTTGTATATGTTTATCTCCAGAGCCTGCATTATCAAGCTTATATAGAACTTTAACAACACTGACACTGACCAAAGTGCTGCAGAGTGATTATTATGACACAGATCAGATATACAAACATCCCAACTCTTTCAGAACATGCATCAAACTCAGAATGTGAACATTTATCCAAACAGGAAATAAATCAATATATTTGATCAGTTTGACATCTGATATCTTTACTTTAGTATAAATGTAACATAGTATTGGTTAAAATAATTTGCATGCCATTGTTTTCATTGACATTTTACGCAACATCCTCTCTTTGTTACAGTATGGGTTTGTAGAAACACATTAAATATCAATAGAAACAAGAAACACATGAACACAGTGCAGCCAATAAAATACTGATGAAGCATATTGAAATGAAAGCTGGTAAAACACCTAAAAGATCAGTGACCTAGTGTTTTAATCTCATGTGTCTATTACTCATATCAAGGAGCTGCTGCTGTGATACACTCAGCAGCTCACCTCTTTTTCCTTCAGTGAACCATGATGATGGAAAATGTGCCAGAATAATAAACTACAGCAGACAGAACAAGGAGCATCAACATTCAGTATTATGAATTAACATCATATCAAAAACTGATGGTCAGTTTTGTCAGGATGAAAAGTTCCACACCTATAAATCTTGTTAAAGATCAGATAAACTTATTCTTAGTTGTCCTGTAAGTTCATCAGTCCAATACTTACATAAAACACATAATTGAATTATGAAATATGAAGCCTAATTCATGAGCTTTTAATTAAGAGTGAGCTCACATAAAATCATTTCCAATGAAGTTTTTATGAGCAACAGAACAATAAAATTTACTTATTTCTCTAAGCACAGGTCAACAATCACACACTCTTCTGCTCTTACCCTCCGTGGTCATGTGGACAGTCTGTCTGGCAGAGGAGATCATACATGGTTGTCTCTTCTTGGACTCAGTGAGCTCTGTGTCCCTCTGGCCTGTAAGTCAGAGGTTAAATAAAAGACCTTCAGAGGGAGAGGTTGGACCATCTGTCCCCAAAGTCACAAAACAAACAAGACAGCAGGGAAAAATATGCCCTCATGATGCAACAACGACTTTGAAAAACAAAAAGTTTGAAGTATCTTTGACAGTTTGGCCTCACTGTAAGTTTTACACGACAGAAAGCAGTGAGAACTGAAGTGAGCTCTAACTAAGAGTGTGGGGAGAGGGCAGAGGTCACTTCAAAGTGTTGAATTGTATTTATCAGTATCAACCCTTTTCAGCAATTGACACAGACAAACCATGCAACTTTTAGAATATCCACACCCTTTCAACCGATTCCAGTTCAGTAGAATCTTTCATATCATCAATACCGAATACAATTGACATTTTCAGATTCATGCGGTTCAGTTTTTATTAGAGTATTCAAAAGTTGTGTCACCTGCATATAACACAAAAATTAACATTTTGGTAATTTATAACAGATATCATTCACAGAGAGTATTTACATGTCATTGCTTCACAGAAACCCTTGAGGAACCATAAGAGGCCTGTGATAGTCTGATATTTCAGTGCACAGGTGTAGTTTTTGATCCTTGCGGGTTTTAATTCTCAAGTTTGCGTACACCACATTCACTCACCGATGTTTTGGTTAGCTTTTGCTAAAGCATAAGGAAATGTTGAGCTATTTCAGACCACGAAGGGCTAAATTAATGTCAGCTGGGAAATGCTGCTGATCATTTGGTGTGTCAAAAAAATTAATAAATCCATAAAAAGTCCTGACGTGTGATCCAGCACACTTGTAAACATCAGCAAGAGTTGTCATGATCCTGCCTTTGCTCCAATTAAGTCCCTCGTTTTGTTCATGTTTTATGTCTTGTCTTCGTGTTTCCTGTTTTACTTTGAAAACTCACCTGTCTTTCTTGTCTCCTTAGGTTTTACTTCCTGTCTGGCGTTGTCACACCTGATCCCTGATTGTTCTCTCCCAGCTGTGTCTCATCACTCCCAATCACCTCATGTATTTAACCCTTGTGTTTTCCCCTGTCTTGTTGTCAGATTGTTTGTATCGTATGGCCCTTTTCCATCAGCACGTCTTAGCCCTACTCTACTCGGCTCGGCTTTCCCCGACTCTACCCGGCTCTACTCTACTCGCATTGTGCGGCTTTTCCACCAGCCCGGTTCCCTGGCCAGCGGGGGCAGGTTCGCCAAAAAACAGTAGGGCGACACTGCGTTCATGTCATTTTGAGCGCGACACAACAATCAAAACAATGGAGGACTTGGAGGCAATAGTATACTTGCTGCTCCATCTGCGGCTTTTTGTCACAAACTGAATGAAAGAGGAAAGCAAAAGAAGGCTGCAGGCGGCGAGAAGAAATACCGAAGACGAGAGCAATCGAGCTGCAAAGAAAAGTTTTATGAGGGTAAGCTAATGTTAGCTACTGCTAGCATGTTAGCTAGCTCGTCGCGCTCATGACTCATCGGTGACGACATTCTCTGACCAATCAGTAGCCGGCAGTCGGTCGACGTCACCTTTTAGTATCGACTCAGCTCGCTAAGAACCAGAGCAGAGTAGGTACTAAAACTGGTTTGTTTAAGGAGGTACCGTGCCGGTGGAAATGCAACGCAAACCGGGTAGAGCCGAGTAGAGTAGAGTAGAGTAGGGCTAAGGCGTGCTGGTGGAAAAGTGTCACGTTGCAGCGTTCTTATCACAGCCAAAGTTTGGTCATGACCTTCTTTGTTGGACCTTGCCTTTTTGCCTACAATTTTTGGATACCTTTGCCTGACACTGCCTGCCTTTTGTGAACTGGATTTTTGAACTGAAAATAAACCTTGCCTTTAGCCTCGTGGACTTGCTTAATTGAGTTCTTTTTGTGCCACAAGTGTATCTATCATGACACAACAATCTGGCCCGAATGCAAACTCTGCGGACAAAGATCAGATATGTCAGCTCCTGTGTACTCAGGGACAGAGACTGGCCATTCAGAAAGAGCAGATGGTGTTCCTGTGCTCCCATGTGAAGGAGCTGACCAAGCGGCAGGAGACCATAATGGCAAGCTCGAACACCAAGATTACCTGTCTCACCCACCTGCTGCTGAAGGAGGCTCCCACAGCTCCAGAGCCGGACTCTTCCTCGAAGCCATTTCCGGGTTGCTCCTTGGACGCATCGCCACCGTCTGCCATGTCATGTCCCCTGCTCTCCAGACCAGAGAGATTCTCCAGTGACTCGGGTGATGTCCGCCCTTTTTGACTCAGTGTGAACTCTATTTTGAATCCCTGTTTCCGCCTTCTCCACAGACAGATCCAAGGTGGCGTTTATAATTTCCCACCTCTCTGGGCTTGCAGGGGCTTGGGCCACAGCCGAGTGGAGTCGCTGTTCCAATGTCTGCTCCACTCTCACCGCTTTTGTCAATGCCATGACTCAGGTTTTCCAACACACCTCTTCAGGCAGAGAAGCAGTTTGCACACTCAGCAGGCTGTGGCAAGGAAAGAGACAGGTCGTTGACCATGCCATTGAGTTCCAGACGCTAGCAGTGGAAAATTACTGGAACACGCCTGCACTGACTGATGCATTCTTCAGACAACTCATATCATTCATAAAAGACACTCTGGTGCCCCTCGATCTCCCAGAGGAACTGGATCCACTCATCGCCTTAGCCATCAGGGTCAACAACCGCCTTATGGGATGGGAGAAGGAGAGAGGACACTCCAATGCCCGTACCTCGCCTCATCATCGCTGGGAAAACTACTCCTTGGACCAGCCTTCCCATGTGCGTCCTGCAGTGGCTTCTCCCTTACAGCCGTTGCCCGGTGTTGAGGAGCTGATGCCGCTGGGATGCACCCGGCTCACCCCAGAGGAGAGACTTTGGTGACTTAAAGATAGACGATGCTTTTATTGTGGCCTTCTTGGACAGTCTGTGAGTAACTGTCATGTCAAGGGTGCCCAAAGACCTGTCCACAGACGTCTTAGAGTTAGTCAGAATGTTGTTGTAAACAATCCCGCTCGTCTTGAATCCTTGATAGAGCTAAGCACACTCACTGACTCAAAGTTTCTGTATTCATTGACTCCGGTTCTGATGCTAACCTCATTCACTCTTCTCACGTCAGGAGACTCCAGTTGAGGACATTTTGACTCCACAGACCCCTTTAGGTTTTTGCTGTAGACTGCTTTCAGTTGGGCAGGATAACCCACCGTACAAAATCAGTAACAGTAAAATTCCCTGACTTCCACACCGAGAGATTAAGCTTTCACATATTTAATGTCATGACACACCAATTGATACCTGGGCACCCTTGGCTAGGACTGCACAATAGCTAGACTGGGCCACAGGACAGGTAACTGCTCTATGACTTGTTTTCTGACTCATGTACAGACCGACACTGCAACCAAGACCAAATCTATAGACTTGTCCCTTGTTCCACCATGCTACCATGATTTCGCCCTCCATAGATAAGTATGTCACAGTTCTCCCAGCCCTGGCCTTGGTTAGGAGATGCAAGAGAGCCTGGGAGCGAGTGAGAAGACAGCTGCAGCATCAGTCTGCGGTGTACAAGGTGGCAGCGGATGGCAAGAGAGTCCCCGCACCTGCCTAAAAGACGGTCGAAAGGTGTGGCTGTCTATCCGTCACCTTCCCCCCCATGTGGAATCTCGCAAGCTCGCTCCCAGGTTCGTAGGCCCCTTTCCTATTTCCAAAATTATTCATCCAGGAACTGTCCAGCTCAAGCTCCCCAGAACCATGAGGATTCATCCAACGTTTCATGTCAGCCAAGTCAAGCCTGCAAGGCAAAGTCTTCTAGTCCCTCTGGCCAGACCCCCTCCACCTGCCTAGATTGTTGATGGGGGCCCTGTTGTCACTGTCATGAAGCTCCTGGCCACTCGCCGTCGGGGCGTGGCTTCCAGTATCTGGTGAACAGGGAGGGATACGGCCTGGAGGAAAGATAGTGGGTCCCTCCTGATTCATTATGGACCCCTCCCTCATTTGTGACTTCCATGCTACCCATCCTGAGGTTCCTGGGCCTTCAGGAGCCGACCCTGCCTTCACTTTAGTTAAGTTTCCCATTTTGTTCATGTTCTATGTCTTGTCTTTCCTGTTTTACTTAGAAAATTCACCTGTCTTTCCTTGTCTCCTTAGGTTTTGCTTGCTGTCTGGCGTTTTCACACCTGATCCCTGATTGTGCTTCCCCAGCTGTGTCTCATCACTCCCAATCACCTCATGTATTTAACCCTTGTGTTTTCCCCTGTCTTGTTGCCAGATTGTCACTTTCCAGCATTTGTATCACAGCCGTAGTTTGGTCATGAACTTCTTTGTTAGACCTTGCATTTTTGCCTACCTATTTTGGATACCTTTACCTGACTCTGCCTGCCTTTGGTGTACCGGATTTTTGGACTGAAAATAAACCTTGCCTTTTGCCTCATGGACTTGCTTCGTCTGCTTAATTGAGTTCTTTTTGTGCCACGAGTGTATCTATCATGACAAGAATTACAATTACAGTTACTCATCCCTGACGATGACAGCTTCTTCTCCCTCAGACTTGGACTCCTGTTGTACGACCTGAGGCGCCCTTTTGGGGACAACCATCTTTGGCCCTCTAGGCATGGTGTTAGAATACTGAGACCAGATTCAGCTGCACATGGTGACATGGGTTTTGTGTTTACTTTATATGGTGTTTGTTGTATTAGATCATAATATGTTTTTACAACCTTTAACAGTGCCAAGCTCCATTGGGCCATATTTCCCTTAAGTTAAGCACGCCACCCTTGTGTTACATCTACACTGGTAAATATTAAATAAATCCATTTATTATTAGTCAGAAGGCTATCAAGAGGCAAGTTATTGCATGTAATGTCATATCATTGTACGCCGTGGTTGTCCTGACCAAAACACAGTTATTAATCAAAGGCTCATTCAGTTCTAATTAGGATATTGACACAAACTAAGCCTTTTGTTAGTATTCTGCATTAATTCCTCAATTTGTCTGACTTATTTCTAAAAGCTTACAGGTATATATCAAAATATGCATTACTGATGGCAACCATGGGGGCAGTGTTAGGTTGGTTAGCCCACAGTTCAAAACAGACAAAAAAAACCCCCCAAAACATAAAAAAAGGTTTTAAAAATGGAAAAATATATATTAAGAAAATATCAGTATGTCGTGGATTAATGCTTTAAATTCTATCCTGATGTAACAAAAGCACATTTGTATGGAAGGAGGTATAACTGAAATGTTTTAATATGAATCAGGTTTTGTATTTAATGAGCCTTAAGAGAAACCAAAAATACAAGACAGGATCCTGTTGTGAGCTGAAAATGTTGTGTGAACGTGGTTTTATTCACTGAGAAGTTTTGTCTCTGAAACATCAGACTGAAAAACCTCTCCTGACATTATCAAATGAAAAGCCTTTCTGAACCAACTATAGAAGAAAGCATATATTAAAGGGTTCACAGCAGAATTCAACAAATTCACCCAAATGAATGTCTCCAACACTATTTGTGGTATGAAGTAAGTAGAATATGGATTGATTATAGTACAGAGAACAGAAGGAGTAAGAGAAAAGAAAAACACTCCCATGACGATTGCCAATGTTTTAGTACCTTTGACCTGGCTCTTGTTATTTGATTTCTTTACAGCATTCACCCCTCTGTTATTCTGTATGCTGCGAAACTGTCGCTTTGCAACAAGAAGAATCTTCAGATAAACTCCAAGCAGAATAATCCCTGGCATGTAAAAGAACAAAATGGTCCCCAATATAGCAGACAGTTCACCCTGAATCAAAGCACATTGTCCTTCACACATAAATTGGATTCTTGTTCTGTAAAGCAGAGGTCGACAAACAGCATAGTAACGATCAATTGAAATTAATGACAGATTTATAATTGATGCTGTACCCATTCAGACTCCAAAACTCAAGATGAGTTTGCAGAAGAAGTCCCCAAAATACCAACAAGACTCAACAACTTGAACTGCATAAGGAAACATGACTATTATCCCGACGAGTAGGTCTGACATAGCCAGAGACAAAATCAGGTAGTTGGTGGGAGAATGGAGCTGCTTAAAGTAAGAAATTGAGAAAATGACCAAAAGGTTTCCACACACTGTCAGAATGATTATGACCCCAAAAATGATATAAAGGGTGACACGTATGGGCATGGGATAGTCCCTCTTTATGCAGGAATTGTTTCTGGACTCAAAGCAGAGTTCAGGCTCCATCTGTGTGAGAGAAAAAGGAAGACCACAATTAGAGACATCAGACCTTCATATTTATTTCTAACCATATTGACAAGATCAATGCTTGATCTAAAAGAAGTCATCCAAATTGATGAATAACCTTCAAATTTCTTTAGTCCAATCCAATCTGCTCTTTTTTAACCCATTGTTGGTTCTTGAATAGGTCAAGTGACCATGTACCCGTGAACATAACAAAAGATAAGGTTCAAATTCAATCCAATCCACTTTCGCTGGTGATGTCAAAAAGTATTCACAGCAAATATTTCAAAATTTCTCCTTATGTAGTTAGGCCTATTTTATGTAAGGCAAGGCAAGGCAAGGCGAGTTTATTTGTAGAGCACAATTCGTACACAAGGTAATTCAAAGTGCTTTACAGAACAAGAAAAATGCGTTAAAATCACAACACAAAATAAAAACAAAAATAATCATTATAAAATGAACTTTAAAAGAGAAGAGTGCAGATAAGATCCTTCAGTCATATGCACAGTTAAATAGAGCTGTTTTGAGCCTAGATTTGAACATTGTCAGTGTAGAGGCCTGTCTCACATTTTCAGAAAGACTGTTCCAGATTTTAGCTGCATAAAACTGGAACCCTGATTCCTCATGTTTAGTCCTGACTCTGGGCATCAGCAGGAGGCCGGTCCCTGAGATGGTTCATATGGCACTAACATGTCAGAGATGTACGTTGGTGCTAGGCCATGGAGAGACTTGTACACAAGCAGAGCTGCCTTAAAGTCTATTCTCTGAGCCACAGGAAGCCAGTGCAGGGACCTGAGCACAGGACTAATGTGCTCGTACTTCCTGGTTCTGGTCAGGACCCGAGCAGCAGCATTCTGGATGTACTGCAGCTGTCTTACAGCTCGTTTGGAGAGGCAACTCTCCAAATGAGCGGTAAATTAATAAACTGTCCATTTGAGTTCAGCAGTCCCCACCTTAAATTTCTTAAGTGATTTATGACATGTGAAGTTCATCTAATGTGGTTTGAATGCAGAGTTGGCTTCCATTAAAACATTTCTGATTGATTTTCATGATCAGCTTAATAACAATACCATTTACTTATTTCTCACTACAAGTTAACAATCACACACTCTTCTGCTCTTACCTTCCATGGTCATGTGGACAGTCTGTCTAGCAGAGGAGATCATACATGGTTGTCTCTTCTTGGACTCAGTGAGCTCTGTGTCCCTCTGGCCTGTAAGTCAGAGGTTAAATAAAAGACCTTCAGAGGGAGAGGTTGGACCATCTGTCCCCAAAGTCACAAAACAAACAAGACATCAGGGACAAATATGCCCTCATGATGCAACAATGAATTAGAAAAACAAAAAGTTTGAAGTAACTTTGACAGTTTGGCCTCACTGTAAGTTTTACACATGACAGAAAGCAGTGAGAACCGAAGTGAGCTCTAACTAAGAGTCGGGGGGAGAGGGCAGAGGTCACTTTGAAGCGTTGACTTGTATTTTTCAGGATCAACACTTAGGGCTCTAATTTCGTAGACCAGGTGCAGGTGGGGCGCACCTGCCCTGCGCCTGCGCCGCGCCAACGGCATGGATCCAGGGCATTTTGCAAGTTTTGTGCACAGCTCAGCCTGGCACAGGGAGGCGCACCCACGCCTCCGTCTCACCCACCGGTGCAAATGGCAGAGAGGGAGGAGAGTAGGCGTGAGTGGGTTTAACACAGCCGAGTGTAATCTACACCAATCAAATCAACGCCTCTCCTCACCTTTAAATGCGCCGTGGGCGAGGCGCAGTGACAATTTCACCTCGGTGGCAAAGAAGGTCAGAGCCGCTGTCACTTCTGCAGCAGCTGGGAGAGCGCAGGGTCCACCGGGCTGGCATCGGAGGCCACGATGCGCGTCACCATGTGGACCACCTCGCGGGACAGATGTAACTTGTTCCTGTGTCATAATAGGTGTACAAAATTAAGTGATAATTACATTCAACACAGCAGCAGGCTAATCCATTAATCATACTGGTGATCCACCTACATTCCTGGTCTGTCATCGCCAAATAGCAGCACCTTAGGTGAAAATATAACTCCTCCTAATCCTCCTTGCAATAATGTACTCCATCTTTTTAGATCACGTTAAGAATAAAGATTAAAACAGAGAAATATGGGCAATCACAGCTAAATCCTTAAGACACAGAGTGACTTACATTTATTCAGCGAGCGTCTCTCTCTTTTTTCTTTTCTATTTAATTTCAAGAAATGAGAGAAGCCGGATACTCCGTATCGGATGATGTGGCTGTTTGTGGTTGGCTGAGAGATGTGAACTCATTAGTTATAACAAACGTCTCTGATCTGACATCAGATGTGATGGGATAATTAATATAGATATAAATGTATGTGCTGGTTCAGACGGTTACATTAAATAGCGGTTGCTGTGATTGTTTATTGCATTGAAATGTGCCTGACACTGTGGACACCTGCCTGTGAGGTTTTGGTGATGTGTGCGCACTGTGCGCCTGTCGGCCAAATTACCACTGCCCCGAGCGCGCCTCGCCTGCGCCGAGAATAGACCAGGTTGGAACTGGCGGGCTTTCAGCGCACCTTCGGCGCGTTTTTTTGGCACAAAATTGTCACTGCGCCAAGCTGAATCTTTCAACACCTCCCCCTGGTGCGCTGTCACACCCATCTCGGCACAGCCGGTGCACTGGACAAAATTACCACTGCGCGGGGTGCGCCAGGCTGCGCCACCCTGAGTTACACCAGGAAATTAGAGCCCTTATTCTTTAACTGACACAGACAAAACATTCAACTTTTATTATATCCACACCCTTTAAAACTATTCCAGTTCACGTAGAATTTTTCATATCATCAGTACTGAATACTAGAGACCTTTTGAAATTCATGCAGTTCAGTTTTTATTAAAGTATTGAAGAGTTGTGTCATTTGCATACAACACAAAACTTAATTATAGCAACTTAACAGATATCATTCACAAACAGTATTTACATTTTATAGCTTCACAAAAACCCTTGGGGAACCATCGAAGGCCTGTGATAGTCTGATATTTCAGTGCACAGGTGTAGTTTCTGATCCTTGTGGGTTTCATTCTCAAGCTTGCAAACGCCACATTCAGACACTGATGTTTTGGTCAGCTTTTGCTCACACATAAGGAAATGTTGAGCTAAGTCAAACCACACAGGGCTAAGTTCATGCAGCTGGGAAATGTTGATGATCATCTGGTGTGTCCAAAGAACTGATAAATCCTTAAATATTGCTGATGTGTGATCCAACACGCTTGTAAACATCAGCAAGAGTTACAGATATGTTTATCCCTAACCCCACACGTCAGACGGATAGTTCCATATATCCGCCACGGAAATATTTCACCAGTCCATCTGGAGAAGAGCCGTTCGAAAATGTTTTCATGGGCAGAACCTTCAAAAACCACAGCAGCTAGTGACTGAACGATCTTTCTGCTCATCACACTCATCACAGACCAATCATATCAAGCCACAGTATGACGTAGCAGCTCGACACTGTTGTTAGCCGTTAGCTTAAACTACGTTTCAGTATTTAGACTATCATCTTACATGAAATTACACCACACAGATGTATCATTTACCACTTATATGTGACATGAACCTGGTCAACAACAATCCCCACCAAGTTCTCCTGGTAAATTTCTGAGGAGAACATATTTCACCAGGTATCACTGAGTAACCACGACTGCCATAGACTAACCGGCATCGTTTGGAGGATTTCCACATTCTCTCCTAGTTTCCCTGCAGTGATCCCCGGTCGGGAGAAGAGCAAAAACATTATTTCCCGTAAGAGACGTTTAAGTGACGTTCTTCGCTCCTCTTTTCTCCTCGTTTTCTGATAAAACTGCAAATATCGCCGCATCCACGGAGCCCGCTTCAGAAGCCGCCATTGTTTTCAAACATGCAGTCACTTCCTGTTGTCATCATGTCTGCAGCTTCCGCCTCTTTTCTCTGATTGGACGGTTAAGCATTTAGCCCGTGAAGTCGTTGGACGATGGATGTTAACAAGATGGTCCTGCAGGACTTCATAAGATGAATCAGGCAGGTCCATCTGCTTTGCAAGGTTAGTTCATCCCTGTTGATTCCAGCTGCTTCCTCCTCAGGCTTGGACTCCTGCTGTACGACCTGAGGCGCCCTTTTGGGGACAGTCGTCTTTCTCCTGTAGACATGGTGTCAGAATGTTGAGACCAGATTCAGCTGCACTTGGTGAAATGGACTTTACATTTGCTTTATATAGCGCTCATTGAGTCACGTTAAAATACGTTTGTGCAACGTTTAGCGGCATATCTGTTGGGCCATATTTTCCTTATGTTGAGCACTCCACCCATGTGTTACATCAACACTGGCGAATGTTTAAAATCTGTTTAATATTAGTCAGGGGGCTGTCAAGAAGCATCATGGTATGCAAATGTTGTCATATCATTGTACACCATTGTTTCCTGACTAAAACACAGTTATCAAGCAGAGACTCATTCAGTTCTAATTACCTCCGCCAAGGAGGTTATGTTTTTGGGAGGGTTTGTTTGTCTGTCTGTCACTTAGTTAGCAACATTACTCAAAAAGTTGGGATAAGGAACAAATGAACAAATGATTAGAATTTGGAAGCGATCCGGATCTCCGTCTGGATCCAGGAATTTTTTAAAGGATTCTTTAACATTGGGAGATAGGGCCATTTTTGACATTTCTGCATATAACTCCACAAATAATGGTCAGGGCACTTGGGAAAAAAATACAGGACAAGTTTCTAACATGCTCTACAGTATATCAAAGACTGATCCGGATAAAGAAATAATTTCGGATACTATGATCCAGAATATGAAAAAATAGGGGACCTTTGGAATTTTCATTATAGGAAGAGAACAAATGAAGCTATAAACACACAACAAACACCATTAAATAGCCAAGGCATTGTGAAATTTGGAAGGTGCCAACAGATTTGCTGTATCTTCAAAAGCTAGGGAGCTAGATCCAGAAGAAAAACACCATTAAGGAAAATTCGATTTTCGTGAATAACTACTGAACTAATATTGATATCATAATGAATTCGGTTGCTAGTGGTATGTTTTCATGGTCAATGAATCTAAAAATGTAGTCAAAATAAATGTGGGACTAATATATATGGTGCTAATGACAAATAGGGGGAACTGTGGCAGTTGGCGGAGGTCTGCACTCTCTGAGTGCTTTCTAGTTAGGAAAGTGACACAAAATGAGCCTTTTGTTTGTGTTCTGCATTAAATCTTCAATTTGTTTGACAGATTTCTAAAAGCTTGGATATACATATCAAAACGTGCATTACTGACGGCAAAAATGGGGCATTGGGTTGGTTAGCCCACAGTTCAACACAGACAAAAAAACAAAACATAAAAAAACATTTTAAAATTGGAAAAATGTCTCAAGAAAATATCAGAGTGGTCAGACTTGATAAACCTGCCACGGTGATGTTACTTTGTGACTTCACACCCTCTTGTGGATTAATGCTTTAAAGTATATCCTGATGTAACAAAAGCACATTTGTATGGGAGGAGGTAAAACTGAAATATTTGAATATAAGGATCTGTTTTTGCATGAAATCGGCTTTAAAAGAAACCCAAAATACAAGAAAGTTTCCTGTCGTGAGCTGAAAATGTTGTGTGAACATGGCTTCATTCATTGAGAAGTTTTGTCTCTGAAACATCAGATTGAAAAAACTTTCCTGAGATTATCAAATGAAAAGCCTTTCTGAACCAACTATAGAAGAATGCATAAATTAAAGGGTTCACAGCAGAATTCAACATACTCACCCAAATAAATGTCTCTAACACTATTTGTGAGATTAAGTAACTGGAATATGGATTGATTATAGTACAGAGGACAGAAGGAGTAAAAGAAAAGAAAAACACTCCCATGACGATTGCCAGTGTTTTGGTAGCTTTGGCCTGGCACCTGTTATTTGATTCCTTTACAGCATTCACACCGCTGTTATTCTGTATGCTGCGAAACTGTTGCTTTGCAACAAGAAGAATCTTCAGATAAACTCCAAGCAGAATAATCCCTGGCATGTAAAAGAACAAAATGGTCCCCAATATAGCAGACAGTTCACCCTGAATCAAAGCACATTGTCCTTCACATAAAAAATAGTTATTGTAAAAGTCCTCAATTCCTATAATATTTAATTTTAAGAAAAACGTTCCAAAACCCACAATGGGTGAAATAGCCCAACAGCATAAAATCATGATTAACACACCATTAGTGGAGATTCTTGTTCTGTAAAGCAGAGGTCGACAAACAGCATAGTAACAATCAATTAAAATTAATGACAGATTTACAACTGATGCTGTGACCAATGAGACACCAAAACTCAAGATGAATTTGCAGAAGAAGTCCCCATAATACCAACAAGACTCGACAACTTGAACTGCATATGGAAACATGACTATTATCCCGACCAGTAGATCTGACATAGCCAGAGACAAAATCAGGTAGTTGGTGGGAGAATGGAGCTGCTTAAAGTAAGAAATTGAGAAAATGACCAAAAGGTTTCCACACACTGTCAGAATGATTATGACCCCAAAAATGATGTAAAGGGTGACACGTATAGGCATGGGATAGTCCCTCTTTATGCAGGAATTGTTTCTGGACTCAAAGCAGAGTTCAGGCTCCATCTGTGTGAGAGAAAAAGGAAGACCACAATTAGAGACATCAGAGCTTCATATTTATTTCTAACCAAACTGACAAGATCAATGCTTGATCTAAAAGAGGTCATCCAAATTGATGAATTACCTTCAAATTTCTTCAGTCCAATCCAATCTGCTCTTTTTTCAACCCATTGTTGGTTCTTGAATTGGTCAGGTGACCATGTACCTGTGAACATAACAAAAGATAAGGTTCAAGTCCAGTCCAATCAACTTTTTGCTGGTGATGTCAAAAAGTATTCACAGCAAGAATTATTTTCAAAATTTCTCCTAATGTAGTTTAGCCCATTTTATGTACATTAATAAACTGTACAAGTAAAGGGAGATCAATATTCATCAAGGTTCATCAAGGACATTATTGCCATAACCTCTCTGCTTTATTTTGTTCCAGTTTATAGTTTGATCACATGGCTGATTGTAGGTAAGTGGTAGAACTGGTCGTCTTTCCTCTGCTATCAATGAGTGAAGCTGGTAAAAATTTTTCAACCTACAGAGTTTAAATCATTTTACCATTAAAAGTATAGTCAACAATCTCTAAAATAATAAGGCCCAAACAATCCAGCAGATAAAATGTTCCAAAATTGCACATATTCACACTTTTTCAGCATTAAAATAATTCAAACATTGACACAGAAACATAATTCAGCTTTTAGGATGTTTCAGAGCCTTTGGTCTCATATCATCAATAATAACTCACAGTGACCTTCTCCAATTCATTCAGTTTGTCAGCCCTTTGAGGATTTTATATTAAAGTCTGTGACATGACAGTCTTCAGATCTTTATCAGAGAATTAAATCACTGTGTCATCAGCAAATAACACAAGCTTCATCATTTTAGAAATTCATCAGAGTTCATTCACATGGAGTATCTACAGTTTGGAGCCTGACATGTAACACTGATGAACTTCAGCAGAAACCTGCTCTGAATCAGATTTTATGTTGCTCAGTTGTATATGTTTATCTCCAGAGCCTGCATTATCAAGCTTATATAGAACTTTAACAACACTGACACTGACCAAAGTGCTGCAGAGTGATTATTATGACACAGATCAGATATACAAACATCCCAACTCTTTCAGAACATGCATCAAACTCAGAATGTGAACATTTATCCAAACAGGAAATAAATCAATATATCTGATCAGTTTGAACATCTGATATCTTCACTTGGATCTGAATGTAATATAGTATTGGTTAAAATAATTTGCATGTCATTGTTTTCATTCACATTTTACACAACATCCTCTCAGTGTTAGGATGAAAAATTCCACACATATACATCTTGTTAAAGATCAGATAAACTGATTCTTAGTTGTCCTGTAAGTTCATCAGTCAAAAACTTCCATAAAATACATAATTGATTTATGAAATATGAAGCCTAATTAATGAGCTTTTAAACCAGATACATAAAACCATTTCTAATGGAGTTTTGATAAACAACACAACAATACACAACAATACTGTTCCAGATTTTAGCTGCATAAAACTGGAACCCTGATTCCTCATGTTTAGTCCTGACTCTGGGCATCAGCAGGAGGCCGGTCCCTGAGATGGTTCATATGGCACTAACATGTCAGAGATGTACGTTGGTGCTAGGCCATGGAGAGACTTGTACACAAGCAGAGCTGCCTTAAAGTCTATTCTCTGAGCCACAGGAAGCCAGTGCAGGGACCTGAGCACAGGACTAATGTGCTCGTACTTCCTGGTTCTGGTCAGGACCCGAGCAGCAGCATTCTGGATGTACTGCAGCTGTCTTACAGCTCGTTTGGAGAGGCAACTCTCCAAATGAGCGGTAAATTAATAAACTGTCCATTTGAGTTCAGCAGTCCCCACCTTAAATTTCTTAAGTGATTTATGACATGTGAAGTTCATTTAATGTGGTTTGAATGCAGAGTTGGCTTCCATTAAAACATTTCTGATTGATTTTCATGATCAGCTTAATAACAATACCATTTACTTATTTCTCACTACAAGTTAACAATCACACACTCTTCTGCTCTTACCTTCCATGGTCATGTGGACAGTCTGTCTAGCAGAGGAGATCATACATGGTTGTCTCTTCTTGGACTCAGTGAGCTCTGTGTCCCTCTGGCCTGTAAGTCAGAGGTTAAATAAAAGACCTTCAGAGGAAGAGGTTGGGCCATCTGTCCCCATAGTCACAAAACAAACAAGACATCAGGGACAAATATGCCCTCATGATGCAACAACGACTTTGAAAAACAAAAAGTTTGAAGTAACTTTGACAGTTTGGCCTCACTGTAAGTTTTACAAATGACAGAAAGCAGTGAGAACTGAAGTGAGCTCTAACTAAGAGTGTGGGGAGAGGGCAGAAGTCACTTTAAAGCTCTGAATTGTATTTTTCACTGTCAAAACTATTTAATTTATTGACACAGAAACATCATTAAACTTTTAGAATAATCATACCCTTGAAACCTATTCAAGTTTATGCTAATTTTTCATATCATCAGTATTGAATACAAGAGACCTTTTCAAATTCATGCAGTTCAGTTTTTATTGGAGTATTAGAGAGTTGTGTCATCTGCCTACAACACAGAAAATAACGTTATGGTAAATTAACAGACGTCATTCACATACAGTATTTATATTTTACAGATTTACAAACACACTTGAACCATAAGAAGCCTGTGATCGTCAGATATTTCAGTGCAAAGGAGTGGTTTTTATTACTTGTGGATTTTTTTCTCAAGTTTGCGAACGCCACATTCAAACACTGATGTTTTGGTTAAGCCCCAGTCACACATTCCCGTTTCTCATGGCGATTGTGCACGATTGTCATCATCCTGATGAAACGTGCTTTGGTCGTAGTGCATGCGCTACTTGATCTGGATCAGCGTTGTACAGTCGTGGACGAACGCTGGGGAACGGAGAAGGGTCCCGACAGTTTTGAACTGTTCAAAACTGTCTTGGAGATTTGCCGCTCTTAGTATTGCAGGGTGGAAGCCTAATGCAGTTCTAAGGCAAACAGTATTAGTGTGGCATGTACGGGGCTTAATCAGGCTCATCGTGGGTCAATCCTGAAAGCTTTCTGAGGACGATTGACAAGGACGTGTCCGTTTGTGCCCCGATTGTGTCCCATTCAAGGTGACACAAGCGACGGGGCTCAGTCGGCACAAACTGGGCTCGAACGGGGCTGACGTCATGGAAATTCATGGAATAATCGTCGTATCGTTGTACTGACCCAATTGAAGATGGGCGAACGCCACTGAAGTGCTGTAGAAGTGCAGTAGAAGCGTTTCTGACGGTGTATTTACGGGGTGTGTCCAGGGGAGAGACAGTCATTTCTTCCCGTATCATGCCGATTGTGTACAGTCATGCACAATGACCATGAAAAATAGGAATATGTGACTGGGGGATTAGCTTTTGCTAAAGCATACGGAAATATTGCGCTAATTCAGGCCACACAGGGAAAAGATAACATCATTTAGGAAATGCTGACGATCATCTGGTGTGTTGAAAAAGTTAATGTATTTAACAATTTCTGACGTGCATTCCAACATGCTTGGAAACTGTTGAGGCGGTGCTCCCAATTATTATTAAATGTTTGTTTGTTTTATGAATTTGATGGGCAAACCTAATGTTATGTTTTTGTTTATTGTATGTATTCATTAAGAGATTGATTGATTGAAAAGCTGTCTGATGTAGGCATTTTCAATGAAAAGTCTGGCACCTGCAGCAGGTAGTGGTTGCAAGTAGATGGCACGAGAAGCAGCACAGCAGAGTGTCTCCAGTCCTTTCACTAAATTTCCGGTGCTTGTTTTTAAGTTGTTGGGCTCAAAATGCTGTGCCACCGCATAGCTTACTCTGTCAACAGAAACTCGAGCAAGAGGAACAGTTGCAGGTATGTGAATGTATAAATCTGTTTTTGCATGTAATGAGCTTTAAAAGAAACCTAAAATACAAAAAAGGATCCTGTTGTGAAGTGAAAATGTTGTGTGAAAATGGCTTCAGTCATTAAGAAGTTTTGTCTCTGAAACATCTGATTGAAAAATCTCTCCTGACATTATCAAATGAAAAGCCTTTCTGAACCAACGATAGAAGAATGCATATATTAAAGGGTTCACAGCAGAATTCAACATACTCACCCAAACAAATGTCTCATACACTATTTGTGGTATTAAGTTTCTGGAATATGGATTAATTATATTACAGAGAACAGAAGGAGTAAAAGTAAAGAAAAACACTCCCATGACGATTGCCAGTGTTTTTGTAGCTTTGGCCTGACTCCTGTTATTTAATTTCGTTACAGCATTCACACCACTGTTATTCTGTATGCTGTGAAACTGTCGCTTTGCAACAAGAAGAATCTTCAAATAAACTCCAAGCAGAATAATCCCTGGCATGTAAATGAACAAAATGGACCCCAGTGTAGCAGACAGCTCACCCTGAATTAATGCACATTGTCCTTCACACATAAATTGGTTATAGTAAAAATCCTCAATTCCTATAATATTTAACTTTAGAAAAAACATCGCAAAACCTACAATGAGGGAAACAGCCCAACAGATTAAAATCATGATCAACACAACATTAGTGGAGATTCTTGTTCTGTAAAGCAGAGGTCTACAAACAGCATAGTAACGATCAACTGAAATTAATGACAGATTTAAAACTGATGCTGTGACCAATGAGACACTCAAACTCATGCTGACATTGCAGAAGAAGTCCCCAAAATACCAACAAGACTCTACAACTTGAACTGCATAAGGAAACATGACTATTATCCCAACAAGAAGATCTGACATAGCCAGAGACAAAATCAGGTAGTTGGTGGGAGAATGGAGCTGCTTAAAGTAAGAAATTGAGAAAATGACCAAAAGGTTTCCACACACTGTCAGAATGACTATGACCCCAAAAATGATGTAAAGGGTGACACGTATGGGCATGGGATAGTCCCTCTTTATGCAGGAATTGTTTCTGGACTCAAAGCAGAGTTCCAGCTTCATCTGTGTGAGAGAAAAAGGAAGACCACAATTAGAGAAATCAGAGCTTCATATTTATTTCTAATCATATTCAGATCAGTGCTTGATCTAAATGAGGTCGTCCAAGTTGTTGAATTACCTTCAAATTTCTTCACTCCAATCCAATCTGCTTTTTTTTTAATTGTTGGTGTTTCTCTAATTGATCAACAGATCATGTACCTGTGAACATAACAAAAGAAAGTGAAACGATTGTGTTTAGGACCCAAATGCAGTACTCAGGCGCTCAGGAACAGTTCGTAATGACCTTTAATTTCACCACAGCAAACAAGGTATGCAGTAGGCAGAGTATACACAGCATACAGTTTGTTCTTCAGGCTCAAAGCCCTACACAGTCTCTGGGGCTCTGACGAGAAGCAGCCTACTTCAGGCAGCACTACTGATCAGGGTACACAGACAGAAGCTTGTTGTCAGGAACAGGAGAAGTGGAGTCGGGAGTGGGGATCGAACCTGTGATCTCAGGAACAGGAGCTGGTGACGTTGTCCTCTCGGCCACACCGCAGCCACACACACCTTCCGCCACACAGAGTGTTTAAGGCGAAGCGGGCTCTGACTCACCCGATCTTTTGAAGCAGGAAGTGACGTAACCTGCCGAGGACCAGACGACCACCACAGATCAGGAGCCGCAGACAGGTACTCGTCGTCAGGAACAGGAAGCGGGGTCGTAAGCCGAAGATCAGTCAGCGAAGGCGGCAGCACCGTTGGGGAGCAGGCTGAAACTTGTCGTCAGGAACAGGAAGCGGGGTCGTAAGCCGAAGATCAGTCAGCGAAGGCGGAGGCATCGTCGGGGAACAGGCAGAAGGATAACCGAGGCCAGGCGGAGGAGTCGTAACCAGACGAGCAGGTAGATACCAGAGACGCTGAGACAGAGCACGAGGTCGGGGACAGAAGGCAGGTGAGTTTACCGGGAAGCAGACGAGAAGAGCTGGTCAGGGACAGGCAAAGTTGGCACCAGGAGATCAGGCAGGGGATGAACGCTGGAAAGTCTCGCATAACGCTGAAGAACAATCTGGCAGTGCATGAGAGTTCTGGTGAGGCTTATATACAGGACTGATTGTAATGAGCTGCAGCTGTGTAGACAGGTGAGCGGAGTTGAGCTGATGAGGTGGGCGTGGCTGGCAGGTAGAGTGGAGCAGAGGGAGGGAGAGTTGAAAAACACAGCAGCAGTGACAGAAGGGGAGTGAGAGACAGGAACTGTGACAGAAAGGCTGAAATCCACAATCTACCTTTTGCTGGTAATGCCAAAAAGAGTTTACACTAAATATTATTATTTGCAAAATTCCTCATCGTTGTTGTTAAGCCCTTTTATGTGTGTGGGTCCTTCAACTTATTTCAACCAATGAACTGTACAAGTAAAAGGAGAACAATATTCTTTTCATCTAGGACATTATTGCCATAACCTCTCTGCTTCATTTTGTTCCAGTTTATAGTTTGATAACATGGCTGATTGTAGATAAGTGGTAGAACTGGTCGTCTTTCCTCTGATATCAATGAGTGAAACTGGTAAAAATGTTTCAACCTGCAGAGTTTAAGTCATTTCACCATTAAAAGTATAGTCAACAACCTCTAAGACAATTAGGCTCAAAATATCCAGTAGATAAAATGTTCCAAAATTGCACATGTTCACACTTTTTCAGTATTAAACTAATTCAAACATTGGCACAGAAACATAATTCAGCTTTTAGGATGTTTCAGAGCCTTTGGTCTCATATCATCAATAATAACTCACAGTGACCTTCTCCAATTCATTCAGTTTGTCAGCCCTTTGAGGATTTTATATTAAAGTCTGTGGCATGACAGTCTTCGAATCTTTATCAGAGAATTAAATCACTGTGTCATCAGCAAATAACACAAGCTTCAACATTTTAGAAATTCATCAGAGTTCATTCACATGGAGTATCTACAGTTTGGAGCCTGACATGTAACAGTGATGAACTTCAGCAGAAACCTGCTCTGAATCAGATTTTATGTTGCTCAGTTGTATATGTTTATCTCCAGAGCCTGCATTATCAAGCTTATATAGAACTTTAAACAACACTGACACTGACCAAAGTGCTGCAGAGTGATTATTATGACACAGATCAGATATACAAACATCCCAACTCTTTCAGAACATGCATCAAACTCAGAATGTGAACATTTATCCAAACAGGAAATAAATCAATATATTTTATCAGCATGACATCTGATATGTTTGCTTTCACCTTAAGGCAATATAGCATTTATTAAAATGATTTTACACAACATCCTCTCTTTGTTACAGTATGGGTTTGTAGAAACACATTAAATATCAATAGAAACAAGAAACACATGAACACAGTGCAGCCAATAAAATACTGATGAAGCATATTGAAATGAAAGCTGGTAAAACACCTAAAAGATCAGTGACCTAGTGTTTTAATCTCATGTGTCTATTACTCATATCAAGAAGCTTTTGCTGTGATACACTCAGCAGCTCACCTCTTTTTCCTTCAGTGAACCATGATGATGGTAAATGTGCCAGAATAATAAACTACAGCAGACAGAACAAGGAGCATTGACAATCACTATCATGAATAACATGCTAATCAAGAAATTGTTAAAAGAACTTCATACCTTAAAAACTGATGGTCAGTTTTGTTAGGATGAAAAATTCCATACATATACATCTTGTTAAAGATCAGATAAACTAATTCTTAGTTGTCCTTTGAGTTCAGCAGTCCAATACTTGCATAAAATACATTACTGATTCATGAAATATGAAGTCTAATTAACGAGCTTTTAATCCAGATACATAAAACCATTTCTAATGGAGTTTTGATAAACAACACAACAATACAATTTACCTATTTTTAAAAGCACAGGTTAACAATCACACACTCTTCTGCTCTTACCTTCCATGGTCATGTGGACAGTCTGTCTGGCAGAGGAGATCATACATGGTTGTCTCTTCTTGGACTCAGTGAGCTCTGTGTCCCTCTGGCCTGTAAGTCAGAGGTTAAATAAAAGACCTTCAGAGGGAGAGGTTGGACCATCTGTCCCCAAAGTCACAAAACAAACAAGACAGCAGGGAAAAATATGCCCTCATGATGCAACAATGAGCTTGAAAACAACAAGTCTGAAGTAACTTTGACAGTTTGGCCTCACTGTAAGTTTTACACATGACAGAAAGCAGTGAGAACTGAAGTGAGCTCTAACTAAGAGTCGGGGGAGAGGGCAGAGGTCACTTTGAAGCTTTGAATTGTATTTTTTAGTGTCAAAACTAATTAATTTACTGACACAGAAACGTCATTAAACTTTTAGAATAATCATACCCTTTAAACCTATTCAATTTTTATTAGAATTGTTCATATCACCAGTATTGAATACAAGAGACCCTTCCAAATTCATGCAGTTCAGTTTTTATTAGAGTATTAAAGAGTTGTGTCATCTGCATACAACACAAAATAATAACTTTATGGTAATTTAACAGACATCATTCACATACAGTATTTACATTTTTACATATATAGAGTTACAAACACACTTGAGGAACTCATATGAGGCCTGTGATAGTCAGATGTTTCAGTGCACAGGTGTAGTTTCTGATCCTTGTGTATTTCATTCGTAAGTTTGCGTACGCCACATCCAAACACTGATGTTTTGATTAGCTTTAGCTAACGCATAAGGAAATGTTAAGCTAATTCAGGCCACACAGGGCAGTGACAACATCATCGGGGAAATGCTGACGGTCATCTGGTTTGCCAAAATATGTAATGCATGCTGAAATATCTGACGTGCGATCCAACATACGAAGGCTGATTGATAAGTTGTGAGCCTTGTATTGAAGAAGATAAGCAGGGATGTCCTTTTTCAGCTCTACCATTCCCTGACTATTTAAAGCTATGTACCAGAAGACTGGTGTCATTTGGTCAGTTTATGTTGAAGAGGTAGCACTCTAAAGTAAACAAGGCAAGTGACTTTTGCAAAATGGACAAAATTGCTAAAGAGCAGTGATTCAATATTTGCATAAGAAAGGTCTAGCACCTAAGGATATCCATACTGATATAGTAGCAACACTAGGGAATGATGCCCCTTCATATGCTATGGTGAAAAGGTGGGTGACGGAATTTAAGATGGCGGGCAGAGCCTTGGGGATGACGCCCGTCCTGGAAGGCCTGTCACTGTTGCAACCCCAGAAATGGTCAATAAAGTCCATGATACTTACTTTAGAGTGCTACCTCTTCGACATAAACTGACCAATTGACACCAGTCTTCTGGTATACAGCCTTAAATAGTCAGGGAATAGTAGAGCTGAAAAAGGACATCCCGGCTTATCTTCTTCAATACAAGGCTCACAACTTATCAATCAGTCCTCGTACTTGGAAACACCAGCAAGAGGAACAGTTACAGGTATGTGAATGTATGAATCTGTTCTTGCATGTAATGAGCTTTAAAAGAAACCCAAAATACAACAAAGGATCGTGTTGTGAGCTGAAAATGTAGTGTGAACATGGCTTCATTCATTAAGAAGTTTTGTCCCTGAAAGATCTGACTGAAAAATCTCTCCTGACATTATCAAATGAAAAGCCTTTCTGAACCAACGATAGAAGAATGCATAAATTAAAGGGTTTAAAGCAGAATTCAACATACTCACCCAAATAAATGACTCAAACACTATTTGTGGTATTAATTTACTAGAATATGGATTAATTATAGTACAGAGAACAGAAGGAGTAAAAGTAAAGAAAAAAACTCCCATGACGATTGCCAGTGTTTTAGTAGCTTTGACCTGGCTCTTGTTATTTGATTTCTTTACAGCATTCACACCGCTGTTATTCTGTATGCTGCGAAACTGTTGCTTTGCAACAAGAAGAATCTTCAGATAAACTCCAAGCAGAATAATCCCTGGCATGTAAAAGAACAAAATGGACCCCAGTGTAGCAGACAGCTCACCCTGAATCAATGCACATTGTCCTTCACAAATAAATTGGTTATAGTAAAAGTCCTCAATTCCTATAATATTTAACTTTAGGAAAATCATTCCAAAACCTACAATAAGTGAAACAGTCCAACAGATGAAAATCATGATCAACACAACATTGGTGGACATTTTTGTTCTGTAAAGCAGAGGTCGACAAACAGCATAGTAACGATCAATTGAAATTAATGACAGATTTATAATTGATGCTGTTATCAATGAGAGTGTAAAACTTAAGCTGACATTGCAGAAGAAGTCCCCAAAATACCAACAAGACTCTACAACTTGAATTGCATAAGGAAACATGACTATTATCCCGACTAGTAGATCTGACATAGCCAGAGACAAAATCAGGTAGTTGGTGGGAGAATGGAGCTGCTTAAAGTAAGAAATTGAGAAAATGACCAAAAGGTTTCCACACACTGTCAGAATGACTATGACCCCAAAAATGATGTAAAGGGTGACACGTATGGGCATGGGATAGTCCCTCTTTATGCAGGAATTGTTTCTGGACTCAAAGCAGAGTTCAGGCTCCATCTGTGTGAGAGAAAAAGGAAGACCACAATTAGAGACATCAGAGCTTCATATTTATTTCTAACCATATTGACAAGATCAATGCTTGATCTAAAAGAAGTCATCCAAATTGATGAATAACCTTCAAATTTCTTGAGTCCAATCCAATCTGCTCTTTTTTAACCCATTGTTGGTTCAGAGCTCCACATTTATTTGTAACCATACTGAAAAGATCATTGCTTGATCTAAAAGAGGTCGTCCATGTTGGGGAATTATCTTCAAATTTCTTCAGTCCATCCAGTCTGCTCTTTGTTTTACTCGTTGTTGGTTCTGAAATTGGTCAGCTGATCATGTACCTGTGAACATAACAAAAGAAAGGTTCAAATCCAAAATCTATTTTTGGCTGGGAATGCCAAAAAGTATTCACGGCTAATATTATTATGTTCAGAATTCCTCATCATTGTTGTTAAGCCCATTTTTCTTCTTCATTTTTTTCCCAGTTTATAGTTTGATAACATGGCTGATTGTAGATAAGTGGTAGAACTGGTCGTCTTCCCTCTGATATCAGTGAGTGAAACTGGTAAAAATGTTTCAACCTGCAGAGTTTAAGTCATTTTACCATTAAAAGTATAGTCAACAATCTCTAAGATAATTAGGCTCAAACAATCTTGTTGATAAAATGTTCCAATTTTGCACATATTCACACTTTTTCAGCATTAAACTAATTCAAACACTGACACAGAAACATATTTCAGCTTTTAGGATGTTTCAGAGCCTTTGGTCTCATATCATCAATAATAACTCACAGTGACCTCCAATTCATTCAGTTTGTCAGCCCTTTGAGGCATTTTATATTAAAGTCTGTGGCATGACAGTCTTCAAATCTTTATCAGACAATTAAATCACTGTGTCATCAGCAAATAACACAAGCTTCATCATTTTAGAAATTCATCAGAGTTCATTCACATGGAGTGTCTACAGTTTGGAGCCTGACATGTAACAGTGATGAACTTCAGCAGAAACCTGCTCTGAATCAGATTTTATGTTGCTCAGTTGTATATGTTTATCTCCAGAGCCTGCATTATCAAGCTTATATAGAACTTTAACAACACTGACACTGACCAAAGTGCTGCAGAGTGATTATTATGACACAGATCAGATATACAAACATCCCAACTCTTTCAGAACATGCATCAAACTCAGAATGTGAACATTTATGCAAACAGGAAATATATCAATATATTTGATCAGTTTGAACATCTGATATGTTTACCTTTGTCTGAATGTTATATAGTATTGGTTAAAATAATTTGCATGCCATTGTTTTCACTGACATTTTACACAACATCCTCACCGTGTTACAGTATGGGTTTGTAGAAACACATTAAATATCAATAGAAACAAGAAACACATGAACACAGTGCAGCCAATAAAATACTGATGAAGCATATTGAAATGAAAGCTGGTAAAACACCTAAAAGATCAGTGACCTAGTGTTTTAATCTCATGTGTCTATTACTCATATCAAGGAGCTGCTGCTGTGATACACTCAGCAGCTCACCTCTTTTTCCTTCAGTGAACCATGATGATGGAAAATGTGCCAGAATAATAAACTACAGCAGACAGAACAAGGAGCATCAACATTCAGTATTATGAATTAACATCATATCAAAAACTGATGGTCAGTTTTGTCAGGATGAAAAGTTCCACACCTATAAATCTTGTTAAAGATCAGATAAACTCATTCTTAGTTGTCCTGTAAGTTCATCAGTCCAATACTTACATAAAATACGTAATTGAATTATGAAATATGAAGCCTAATTCATGAGCTTTTAATTCAGACTTAGCTTACATAAAAAACATTTCCAATGAAGTTTTTATGAGCAACAGAACAATAAAATTTACTTATTTCTCTAAGCACAGGTCAACAATCACACACTCTTCTGCTCTTACCCTCCGTGGTCATGTGGACAGTCTGTCTGGCAGAGGAGATCATACATGGTTGTCTCTTCTTGGACTCAGTGAGCTCTGTGTCCCTCTGGCCTTTAAGTCAGAGGTTAAATAAAAGACCTTCAGAGGGAGAGGTTGGACCATCTGTCCCCAAAGTCACAAAACAAACAAGACAGCAGGGAAAAATATGCCCTCATGATGCAACAACGACTATGAAAAACAAAAAGTTTGAGGTAACTTTGACAGTTTGGCCTCACTGTAAGTTTTACACATGACAGAAAGCAGTGAGAACTGAAGTGAGCTCTAACTAAGAGTGGGCAAAGAAACTGATTCACTTTCATATAATGACTTTAATAACTCTGTGCAGTAGAGGGCAGAGGCCTACGGAGCCCCTAAAGGGACATCGGCCGAAAAAAAATAAATTATGAGTTTCTGGTGCACACGAGAAACTATCCCGCGTTCACGAGGGAGTTCCCGTGCTCACGAGAAACTGACAGTGCATGCGCACGTGAAATTCCACGTCATTGACTTGGACTTTCCAGCTCAATAACTCATCAATGAAACAACGTAGCTACTAACCCGACCCCTCTTATTAATCATGTCATGGAGACTGTGAGCTACAACCTCGTTTTCCTCAAAACAACCCATACTCTGAGCCAGACAAGTCCAATATGTCTCAATATGCTGCCGGCTTAGGGACCATCACAAAATTACCACAGCAAAGGAATGATGTGAACAAAAAGTTAACTTCACCATGATGAGATGTAACGTCTTCAGAAACACAGTACACATAAATGACGTTATGCTATTCATACTACATGTAATTCATAAAAAATATCTTTTAGGATTTTTTGATTAAAAATAAAGCCAATGTCATTAACTCTATGAGGTCTACTGACAACATGACCATAAAATATAAATGTTGATCTCAATTATCAGAGGTATTATGGTCATTACCTATTAATTAACATAATTCAATACAAAAAAAAAAAAACACTCAAAGTTACACTATGTAAGATTCCGGCTTTCAGCTCTCTAGTGACCTCTATGGTCATTGAATGTAACTGCTACGGTCGTGATTGACGTGGAAAGTCCAACTCAATGACGTGGAGTCTCAAGTGTGCATGCGCTGTCAGTTTCTGGTGCTCACCAGAAACTCATAATTTATTTTTTTTCTGCCGATGTCCCTTTAAGGGCTCCGTAGAGGCTACTTAGAAGCTTTGAATTGTATTTTTCACTATCAAAACTACTTCAGACAAAACATGCAACTTTTAGAATATTCACTCCCTGTAAACCTTTTCAGTTCAGTAGAATTTTTCACATCATTAGTACTGAATACAAGAGGCCTTTTGAAATTCATGCAGTTCAGTTTTTATTAGAGTATTAAAGAGTTGTGTCATCTGCATATAACACAAAATTAATTATAGCAATTTAACAGACATCATTCACATACAGTATTCATATCTTATAGATTTACAAACACACTTGAGGAACTCATAAGAGGCCTGTGATAGATATGTCAGTGCACAGGTGTGTAGTTTCTGATCCTTGTGGATTTCACTCTCAAGTTTGTGTACGCCACATTCAAACACTGATGTTTTGGTTAGCTTTTGCTCACGCATGAGGAAATGCCAAGCTAACTCAGGCCACAGGGCAAAGACAACATCACTTGGGAAATGCTGACGGTCATCTGGTTTGCTGAAAAATTTCCTAGGTGCGATCCAACATACTTGTAAACACGAGCAAGAGGAACAGTTACCTATATGTGAATGTAAGAATGTGTTTTTGCATGTAATGAGCCTCAAAAGAAACCCAAAAACACAACAAAGATCCTGTTGTGAGCTGAAAATGTTGTGAGAACATGGCTTCATTCATTAAGAAGTTTTGTCTCTGAAACATCTGATTGAAAAATCTCTCCTGACATTATCAAATGAAAAGCCTTTCTGAACCACGATAGAAGAATGCATATACTAAAGGGTTCACAGCAGAATAATCAAACTCACCCAAATAAATGACTCCCACACTATTTGTGGTATTGAGTAACTGGAATATGGATTGATTATATAACAGAGAACAGAAGGAGTAAAAGAAAAGAAAAACACTCCCATGACGATTGCCAGCATTTCGGTTGCTTTGACCTGGCTCTTGTTATTTGATTTCTTCACAGCATTCACACCACTGTTATTCTGTATGCTGTGAAACTGTCGCTTTGCAACAAGAAGAATCTTCAGATAAACTCCACACAGAATAATCCCTGGCATGAACAAGGACAACATGGACACCAGTGTAGCAGTCAGTTCATTCTGAATCAAAGCACATTGTCCTTCACAAATAACTGGTTATAGTAAAAATCCTCAATTCCTATAATATTTAACTTCAAGAGAAACGTTCCAAAACCTACAATAAGTGAAACAGTCCAACAGATTAAAATCATGATCAACACAACATTAGTGGAGATTCTTGTTCTGTAAAGCAGAGGTCGACAAACAGCATAGTAACGATCAATTGAAATTAATGACAGATTTATAATTGATGTTGTAAGAAATGAGGCACCCAAAGCTAAACATGAGTTTTGCAGAAGAAGTCCCCAAAGTACCAACAAGACTCGACAACTTGAATTGCATAAGGAAACATGACTATTATCCCAACGAGGTAGATCTGACATAGCCAGAGACAAAAATCAGGTAGTTGGTGGGAGAATGGAGCTGCTTAAAGTAAGAAATTGAGAAAATGACCAGAAGGTTTCCACACACTGTCAGAATGACTATGACCCCAAAAATGATGTAAAGGGTGACACGTATGGGCATGGGATAGTCCCTCTTTATGCAGGAATTGTTTCTGGACTCAAAGCAGAGTTCAGTGCTCCATCTGTGTGAGAGAAAAAGGAAGACCACAATTAGAGAAATCAGACCTTCATTTTTGTTCTAACAATATAACACAGAATCACTATTTGATCTAAAAGAGGTGAAATTTGGTGAATTACCTTCAAATTACTTCAGTCCAAAACAATCTGCTCTTCTTTGTTTTTACTTGTTTGTTGGTTCTGTAATTGATCAGCTGATCATGTACCTGTGAACAAAACAACATCAAAGGCTGAAATCCCGCCCAATCAACTTTTTGCTGGTGATGCAAAAAGTATTTACAGTTATTGTATATATTTGCAAAATTCCCCGTCAGTGTTGTTAAGCCCATTTATGAGTGTGGGTTCTTCAACTTATTTCAACCAATAAACTGTACAAGTAAAAGGAGAACAATATTCTGTTCATCTAGTGCATTATTGCCATAACCTCTCTGCTTCATTTTGTTCCAGTTTATAGTTTGATAACATGGCTGATTGTAGATAAGTGGTAGAATTGATCGTCATTCCTCTGCTATCAATGAGTGAAACTGGTATAAATGTTTCAACCTGCAGATTTTAAGTCATTTTACCATTAAAAGTACAGAAAAAAAATCTCAATATAATTAGGCTCAAATAATCCAGCGGATAAAATGTTCCAAAATTGCACATATTCACACTTTTTCAGCATTAAAAATAATTCAAACATTGACACAGAAACATAATTCAGCTTTTAGGATGTTTCAGAGCCCTTTGGTCTCATATCATCAATAATAACTCACAGTGACCTTCTCCAATTCATTCAGTCTGTCAGCCCTTTGAGGCATTTTTATATTAAAGTCTGTGACATGACAGTCTTCAAATCTTTATCAGACAATTAAATCACTGTGTCCATCAGCAAATAACACCAAGCTTAACATTTTAGAAATTCATCAGCGTTCATTCACATGGAGTTTCTACAGTTTGGAGCCTGACATGTAACACTGATGAACTTTAGCAGAAAACCTGCTCTGAATCAGATTTTATGTTGCTCAGTTGTATATGTTTATCTCCAGAGCCCTGCATTATCAAGCTTATATAGAACTTTAACACACACTGACACTGACCAAAGTGCTGCAGAGTGATTAATTATGACACAGATCAGATATACAAACATCCCAACTCTTTCAGAACATGCATCAAACTCAGAATGTGAACATTTATGCAAACAGGAAATATATCAATATATTTGATCAGTTTGAACATCTGATATGTTTACCTTTGTCTGAATGTTATATAGTATTGGTTAAAATAATTTGCATGCCATTGTTTTCATTGACATTTTATGCAACATCCTCTCTTTGTTACAGTATGGGTTTGTAGAAACACATTAAATATCAATAGAAACAAGAAACACATGAACACAGTGCAGCCAATAAAATACTGATGAAGCATATTGAAATGAAAGCTGGTAAAACACCTAAAAGATCAGTGACCTAGTGTTTTAATCTCATGTGTCCTATTACTCATATCAAGGAGCTGCTGCTGTGATACACTCAGCAGCTCACCTCTTTTTCCTTCAGTGAACCATGATGATGGAAAAATGTGCCAGAATAATAAACTACAGCAGACAGAACAAGGAAGGCAATCACATTCAGTATTATGAATTAACATCATATCAAAAACTGATGGTCAGTTTTGTCAGGATGAAAAGTTCCACACCTATAAATCTTGTTAAAGATTCAGATAAACTTATTCTTAGTTGTCCTGTAAGTTCATCAGTCCAATACTTAGATAAATACGTAATTGAATTATGAAATATGAAGCCTAATTCATGAGCTTTTAATTCAGACTTAGCTTACATAAAAACATTTCCAATGAAGTTTTTATGAGCAACAGAACATTAAAATTTACTTATTTCTCTAAGCACAGGTCAAACAATCACACACTCTTCTGCTCTTTACCCTCCGTGGTCATGTGGACAGTCTGTCTGGCAGAGGAGATCATACATGGTTGTCTCTTCTTGGACTCAGTGAGCTCTGTGTCCCTCTGGCCTGTAAGTCAGAGGTTAAATAAAAGACCTTCAGAGGGAGAGGTTGGACCATCTGTCCCGCAAAGTCACAAAACAAACAAGACAGCAGGGAAAAATATGCCCTCCATGATGCAATCAACGACTTTGAAAAACAAAAAGTTTGAAGTATCTTTGACAGGTATTGGCCTCACTGAAAGTTTTACACGACAGAAAGCTGAGTGAGAACTGAAGTGAGCTCTAACTAAGAGTGGGGGGAGAGGGCAGAGGTCACTTCAAAGTGTTTGAATTGTATTTATCAGTATCAACCCTTTTCAGCAATTGACACAGACAAACCATGCAACTTTAGAATATCCACACCCCTTTCAACCGATTCCAGTTCAGTAGAATCTTTCATATCATCAATACCGAATACAATTGACATTTTCAGATTCATGCGGTTCAGTTTTATTAGAGTATTCAAGAGTTGTGTCACCTGCATATAACACAAAAATAACATTTTGGTAATTTATAACAGATATCATTCACAGAGAGTATTTACATGTCATTGCCTTCACAGAAACCCTTGAGGATAACCATAAGAGGCCTGTGATAGTCTGATATTTCAGTGCACAGGTGTAGTTTTTGATCCTTGCGGGTTTTAATTCTCAAGTTTGCGTACACCACAATTCACCTCACCGATGTTTTGGTTAGCTTTTGCTAAAGCATAAGGGAAATGTTGAGCTATTTCAGACCACGCAGGGCTAAATTAATGTCAGCTGGGAAATGCTGCTGATCATTTGGTGTGTTCAAAAAAATTAATAAATCCATAAAAAGTCCCCTGACGTGTGATCCAGCACCATTGTAAACATCAGCAAGAGTTGTCATGATCCTGCCTTTGCTCCAATTAAGGTCCCTCGTTTTTGTTCATGTTTTTATGTCTTGTCTTCCGTGTTTCCTGTTTTACTTTGAAAACTCAACCTGTCTTTCTTGTCTCCTTAGGTTTTTACTTCCTGTCTGGCGTTGGTCCACACCTGATCCCTGATTGTTCTCTCCCAGCTGTGTCTCATCACTCCCCAATCACCTCATGTATTAACCCCTTGTGTTTTCCCCTGTCTTGTTGTCAGATTGTTTGTATCGTATGGCCCTTTTCCATCAGCACTGTCTTAGCCCTACCTTACTCCGGCTCGGCTTTCCGACTCTACCCGGCTCTACTCTACTCGCATTGTGCGGCTTTTCCACCCAGCCCGGTTCCCTGGCCAGCGGGGGCAGGTTCGCCAAAAAAACAGTAGGGCGACACTGCGTTTCATGTCATTTTGAGCGCGACACAACAATCAAAACAATGGAGGACTTGGAGGCAATAGTATACTTGCTGCTCGATCTGCGGCTTTTTGTCACAAACTGAATGAAAGAGGAAAGCAAAAGAAGGCTGCAGGCCGGGCGAGAAGAAATACCGAAGACGAGAGCAATCGAGCTGCAAAGAAAAGTTTTATGAGGGTAAGCTAATGTTAGCTACTGCTAGCATGTTAGCTAGCTCGTCGCGCTCATGACTTATCGGTGACGACATTTCTCTGACCAATCAGTAGCCGGCAGTCGGTCGACGTCACCTTTTAGTATCGACTCAGCTCGGCTAAGAACCAGAGCAGAGTAGGTACTAAAACTGGTTTGTTTAACGGGAGTGGGTAACCGTGCCGGTGGAAATGCAACGCAAACCGGGTAGAGCCGAGTAGAGTAGAGTAGAGTAGGGCTTAGGCGTGCTGGTGGAAAAGTGTCACGTTGCAGCCGTTCTTATCACAGCCAAAGTTTGGTCCATGACCTTCTTTGTGGACCTTGCCTTTTTGCCTACAATTTTTGGAGTACCTTTGCCTGACACTGCCTCTTGCCCTTTTGTGAACTGGATTTTTGAACTGACAATAAACCTTGCCTTTAGCCTCGTGGACTTGCTTAATTGAGTTCTTTTGTGCCACAAGTGTACTTATCATGACACAACAATCTGGCCCGGAATGCAAACTACTGCGGACAAAGATCAGATATGTCAGCTCCTGTGTACTCAGGGCCAGAGACTGGCCATTCAGAAAGAGCAGATGGTGTTCCTGTGCTCCCATGTGAAGGAGCTGACCAAGCGGCAGGGATCCATAATGGCAAGCTCGAACACAAGATTACCTGTCTCACCCACCTGCTGTCTGAAGGAGGCTCCCCACAGCTCCAGAGCCGGACTCTTCCTCGAAGCCATTCTCGGGTTGCTCCTTGGACGCATCGCCACCGTCTGCCATGTCATGTCCCCCTTGCTTCCAGACCAGAGAGATTCTCCAGTGACTCGGGTGATGTCCGCCCTTTTTGACTCAGTTGTGAACTCTATTTTTGAATCCCTGTTTTCCGCCTTCCCCACAGACAGATCCAAGGTGGCGTTTATTAATTTCCCCACCTCTCTGGGCTTGCAGGGGCTTGGGGCCACAGCCGAGTGGAGTCACTGTTCGCAATGTCTGCTCCACTCTCACCGCTTTTGTCAATGCCCATGACTCAGGGTTTTCCAACACACCTCTTCAGGCAGAGAAGCAGTTTGCACACTCAGCAGGCTGTGGCAAGGAAAGAGACAGGTCGTTGACCATGCCATTGAGTTCCAGACGCTAGCAGTGGAAAATTACTGGAAACACGCCTGCACTGACTGATGCTTCTTCAGACAACTCATATCATTCATAAAAGACACCTCTGGTGCCCCTCGATCTCCCAGAGGAACTGGATCCACTCATCGCCTTAGCCCATCAGGGTCAACAAACCGCCTTATGGGATGGGAGAAGGAGAGAGGACACTCCAATGCCCCGGTACCCCTCGCCTCATCAGTCGCTGGGGAAAACTACTCCTTGGACCAGCCTTCCATGTGCGTCCTGCAGTGGCTTCTCCCCTTACAGCCGTTGCCCGGTGTTGAGGAGCTGATGCCGCTGGATGCACCCGGCTCACCCCAGAGGAGAGACTTTGGTGACTTAAAGCATAGACGATGCTTTTATTGTGGCCTTCTTGGACAGTCTGTGAGTAACTGTCCATGTCAAGGGTGCCCCAAAGACCTTCCACAGACGTCTTAGAGTTAGTCAGAATGGTTGTTGTAAACAATCCCCGCTCGTCTTGAATCCTTGATAGAGCTAAGCACACTCACTGACTCAAAGTTTCTGTATCATTGACTCCGGTTCTGATGCTAACCCTCATTCACTCTTCTCACGTCAGGAGGACTCCAGTTGAGGGACATTTTGACTCCACAGACCCCTTTAGGTTTTTTGCTGTAGACTGCTTTCAGTTGGGCAGGATAACCCACCGTACAAAATCAGTAACAGTAAACATTCACCTGACTTCCACACGAGAGATTAAGCTTTCACATAATTTAATGCCATGACACACCAATTGATACCTGGGCACCCTTGGCTAGGACCTGCACAACAGCTAGACTGGGCCACAGGACAGGTAACTGCTCTAAGACTTGTTTTCTGACTCATGTACAGGACCGACCTGCCAACAAGACCAAATCTATAGACTTGTCCCTTGTTCCACCATGCTACCATGATTTCGCCCCCCATAGATAAGTATGTCACAGTTCCCCAGCCCTGGCCTTGTTAGGAGATGCAAGAGAGCCTGGGAGCGAGTGAGAAGACAGCTGCAGCATCATCTGCGGTACAGGTGGCAGCGGATGGCATGAGGGTCCCCGCACCTGCCTAAAAGACGGTCGAAAGGTGTGGCTGTCTATCCGTCACCTTCCCCCCCATGGTGGAATCTCGCAAGCTCGCTCCCAGGTTCGTAGGCCCCTTTCCTATTTCAAAATTATTCATCCAGGAACTGTTCAGCTCAAGCTCCCCAGAACCATGAGGATTCATCCAACGTTTCATGTCAGCAAGTCAAGCCTGCAAGGCAAAGTCTTCTAGTCCCTCTGGCCAGACCCCCTCCACCTGCCTAGATTGTTGATGGGGGCCCTGTTGTCACTGTCATGAAGCTCCTGCCACTCGCCGTCGGGCGTGGCTTCCAGTATCTGGTGAACAGGGAGGATACGGCCTGGAGAAAGATAGTGGGTCCCTCCTGATTCATTATGGACCCCTCCCTCATTTGTTTGACTTCCATGCTACCCATCCTGAGGTTCCTGGGCCTTCAGGAGCCGACCCTGCCTTCACTTTAGTTAAGTTTCCCATTTTGTTCATTTTCTATGTCTTGTCTTTCCTGTTTTACTTAGAAAATTCACCTGTCTTTCCTTGTCTCCTTAGGTTTTGCTTGCTGTCTGGCGTTTTCACACCTGATCCCTGATTGTGCTTCCCCAGCTGTGTCTCATCACTCCCAATCACCTCATGTATTTAACCCTTGTGTTTTCCCCTGTCTTGTTGCCAGATTGTCACTTTCCAGCATTTGTATCACAGCCGTAGTTTGGTCATGAACTTCTTTGTTAGACTTGCATTTTTGCCTACCTATTTTGGATACCTTTACCTGACTCTGCCTGCCTTTGGTGTACCGATTTTTGGACTGAAAATAAACCTTGCCTTTTGCCTCATGGACTTGCTTCGTCTGCTTAATTGAGTTCTTTTTGTGCCACGAGTGTATCTATCATGACAAGAATTACAATTACAGTTACTCACCCTGACGATGACAGCATCTTCTCCCCAGACTTGGACTCCTGTTGTACGACCTGAGGCGCCCTTTTGGGACAACCATCTTTGGCCCTCTAGCATGGTGTTAGAAATACTGAGACCAGATTCAGCTGCACATGGTGACATGGGTTTTGTGTTTACTTTATATGGTGTTTGTTGTATTAGATCATAATATGTTTTTACAACCTTTAACAGTGCCAAGCTCCATTGGGCCATATTTCCCTTAAGTTAAGCACGCCACCCTTGTGTTACATTCTACACTGGTAAATATTAAATAAATCCGTTTATTATTAGTCAGAAGGCTATCAAGAGGCAAGTTATTGCATGTAATGTCATATCATTGTACCCGTGGTTGTCCTGACCAAAACACAGTTATTAATCAAAGGCTCATTCAGTTCTAATTAGGATATTGACACAAACTAAGCCTTTTGTTAGTATTCTGCATTAATTCCTCAATTTGTCCTGACTTATTTCTAAAAGCTTACAGTATATATCAAAATATGCATTACTGATGGCAACCATGGGGGCAGTGTTAGGTTGATTAGCCCACAGTTCAAAACAGACAAAAAACCCCCAAAACATAAAAAAAGGTTTTAAAAATGGAAAAATATATATTAAGAAAATATCAGTATGTCGTGGATTAATGCTTTAAATTCTATCCTGATGTAACAAAAGCACATTTGTATGGAAGGAGGTTATAACTGAAATGTTTTAATATGAATCAGGTTTTGTATTTAATGAGCTTAAGAGAAACCAAAAATACAAGACAGAATCCTGTTGTGAGCTGAAAAATGTTGTGTGAACGTGGTTTTATTCACTGAGAAGTTTTGTCTCTGAAACATCAGACTGAAAAACCTCTCCTGACATTATCA